>OZ014564.1:11484414-11851914 GCA_963966155.1 Clivina fossor | reverse complement strand
TCATGCGATTTGCACCAAATTTTTAAGATAAGTTCTGTTACTTCAAGATGGACATGTAATTTTATTTTTATGCAGTATTGCCAACTTTCCGAGAAAAATCATTATGACTACGCTATTTATCCGAGATTAATCAATTTTTCACTAAATTATATAATTTACTAAAGTTTTAAAAAAGTTTTAATTTGGTTTTACTGTTTATTCGCTATATGAAATTGGGTTTATCTACACTCTAAAAAAAAAGTATGTAATTTTACTTACAAACTATGAGACTATGATGTCCAGTATCTCTAGGTATAATTACTCAACTGCTGTAATTTTAACGCAATTGTTTAAAAATACATAATATCAGAACTGTTACAAACATTTTGTAATATGATATTACCAACGGTATGAAAAAGTTTTTTTAAATTTACAGAACTTCAGTAAATTTGTTGTCAGGGATTTTTCATAAATAGGTAAAATTTGTTTAGTTCTGTAATATTATTTTTGGTATAATTACATACATTTCTAAATTTACATAAGAGATATATTTTGAAATGAGTATGTTATACTATACACTTGAAATATTTTAGTAGTATAATTACACAAATATACAGGGTAATTTATAACGTCGGGGAAAAACTACACCGGATGATTCCTATGAATAATCTAAATGAAAAACTTCAAATAAACATATGTCCGAAAATGCTTTCTAACGGAACTGTAGCCGTTAGAAGTTTATTTACATGTAACATCAATCGCGTTAGCCTAATTTATTATATCAAGAAAAAAAAAACTAGTCATAAACTTGTGAATAATTGTAAAATTACTGATTAATTTTCTAACATTTTGTTTAAACACTAGTAAACCAATTTACTAGTTTATAAATTTTTGTACACACATAAATAAATATTCAATAAACAATTTACAATAATTAAAATTGAAGACAAATTTTGTCGGGTCGCAGTAAGTCATAACTAGTAAATTGGTTAACTAGTGCTTAAACAAAATGTTAGAAGATTAATCAGTAATTTTGCAATTATTCAGAAGTTTATGACTTTTTTTTTCTGATATAATAAATAAGTCTAACGCGATATATGTTACATGTAATAAACTTCTAACGGCTACAGTTCCGTTAGAAATCATTTTCTTGCATATGTTTATTTGTAGTTTTTTATTTATATTACTCATAGGAATCATCCGGTGCAGTTTTTCCCCGACGTCATAAATCACCCTGTATTAAGTCTCATATTTTGATGAATTATTACAGATATTAATATGCATGCTGTAATTTTACATAATTTAATAAGTTATATCAACAATATTTTTGCACATGCAAATTTTTTAGCGGAGCACAAATTGTTTTTCTTGCAAAGCACGTGGTGAAGTAGAGGGCGTAATAATGTGCATAGCTGAATAATCTATGCAACATCCAGACAAACGTAATCTTCTGCTAATAGGAGGTGGGCATATAGTCAGCAAAGGCGAGCAATTGGTAGTAGGGGATTTGGCACTGATTTTGCGTGTGATCGTCAGTAAACTGTGTTCGGGTCCGTGTTGGCGTCGCCGTCGGGACGCTGCTTTTCAGTGACAGGACAAGGTGGGCCAGTGGCAGTGTGTGCGGCGAGGTGTGAGTGCGTGCGTCTCGTGAACACGGTGCGTTGTGTTATTGTTGTGTTTTGATCTCTTTCTTTCTTCCTTTCTCACTCACCCTCTCGAAAGAGAAAGTGTCCAGCAATGTACGCCAATGTACGATGGCTGGTCTGCACGCTGCTTCTTCTAGCCGCTACCTCTTCGACGATCGCCGCTAAGAAGCCCGCTGAAAATGTCGCCGTTATCGAAGAGGTCACTGCCAAACAACTCGAACGCATTCTCAACGATAAGGATTTTGTCGCTGTTTATTGGTGTAAGTTTCATTTTTAACTGCTAATATGTGTATACATCTCTAATCGTAAAGCTACTAGACTACAATTTATTGGCTCATACAGGTAACTTTTCCTGTATAACTTCTAAATTGTCAATATAAGATTGCACAATATCGACCAAAAGTTGTCTATACAAGAAACAAATTGCTGATATGTTTTGTCATGCACTACCAACTAAAAGGTAGTATTATCCATGACTGGGAGACCATTTTCCCAAATTTTATAAACCTGATAGTAAAAATATTAAACATAATTGTTAAGATTGTTGTGATTTTTCGTTAATTCGAAGATTATAAGAATTTTACTCGATATTTCATACGATTTTAAGAAAATCTTCAATTGATTTTACTGATTTATTTAGATTTTAAGAGATTCTAATTAATTTGTACACCAGGTGTGGTAATCCATAAGGGATCATTTTTATACAATCATATGAAGCAGTTTGAGATTCTAGGAATAAGTTTTTGAAGACTTTTAAATTCAGGGCTTTATTCATTGTGTCTACTGGGCAATAAAACATTTTGGATCATAATATCTAATTGCTGAATATATCCAAACAGGATGTGATAAGAATAAATAATATTATGAAATAATAAACTCTTAGGCTGCTTTTATGATCTAGATTTTAAAATCGGTTTTAACTAATACCGACTTTAAAACAATATAACTGTTATAAGAACAAATTAACTAAAAAACTGACTTTGTAGAACAAACCTTAAAGATTGATGATGTAATGAAATAATATCGAAGACTGAAGATATCCGAAAGGTCAGAACGTGATACGATACTATTATTATCACGAAAAACTTGACAAAGAAAAAAAAACAAAACATTTAATAATTTTGTGAGAATTGATGATGTAAGGAAAAATGTTCTGGATCAGGTGTTTTGTGCGGGAGATGTCTCTTTAAACCATTTCGTTCTATTCTTGTAGATTGCTGGCTGTGATGTGTTGTACTAATAACACGTGTCCTCCTTTCTGTTCGGCTGTGGCCTAATAAATGCTCTCTCTAGTTCAACGTTTAAATGTTGGTAGCTCTGTTAGATCTGAGTCTAGCCTACATTCGAATGTAAAGTGTATTTTTAGTTCTGGTAATTTTGTAAATATATCTCGACGCGCACAGCCGTACTCAAACATTGGATAAGTTTGGCGTCATTTATGCAATCAACGATTGGAAATTACAAATAAAATGGATAATTGGACCGTAATTCAAATTTTAATTGGAAAAATTAGTTTCTATTAATACAAGGTAAAATGATAATATTTTTCAAGAATTATATTTAACAACTTTTATGATTTAATTTTTATTAAACTACAATTTGATATAGATATTTCCGATAATATTATGTGCTATCAATTTGAAATGTACGAGAAACATTTTCGAATCAAAATGGCAGCAACACACACACGTTTGATCGCTGTCGAGCGAATGAATGTACAGTTTATATATGTGTGCTTGGGAAATCACTTGCTGTTGTATGCGTTGGTCTGGGCAAGAGTGTGCGATATCTCGCTAGCTCTATTTTCATGATGTCCATCGCCAAAAATGGGTCGGCTACGAACGCCCGTCATATCTATCCAAATGCCGAATACCTATTGTTTTACATTTTGCATTCTGCACGACTTGCATCGAACCAGAAAAATCGCACAAAAATCTAACATTTTTATTCGAAAATTATTGATATACCATCAATATTCATTCATATTGTTCTATCTACTGGCTTGTAAAAGTATAAATAAATTTCATAATTAATAATTCAGTGTTTACAAGTTTGCACAACTATAAAGTATTTCGTGAAACAAAAAAAAAATGTGTTTTGTAAATTGAAATATGTACATAAATCTTTACGAGTTTATGTTAATTAAAAATCTATTTTTATATATAATCGTGTAGCCAACCATCAAGCATTTGATTGTTTTTTAATTTTTATTTAAGAAAAAAACTATTAGAAATAAAAATAATATTTGTGTTGTAGTAGATAAAACAAATTGTTATTAAAAATAATTAGGATTAATAAGTCAAAATAAATTTGATTAGAATTATTTAAAAAAAAAATAGATTTGCTGCCTGCATTCTTGATGCTTTATTTCGGTTTTAATAGTTTTTCTATATTATTTGTTTATGTATATTGCATATTTTTTTATCATTTAGGAAAATAATAAATATTACTGCATATTACTTATTTCAATATTATTTTATTTGTAAAGTTTTAAAATCGTGTTCTCACATCACTTTTTCGTGAAAAAGTGCTTTTATTATTAATTTTAAAATAACATTTTACTTCTGTTTTTTTATTAAATATATATAGTTTTTCTATTTTTGAATATTTGTATTATATTTCGTATTATAAAATTGAAATAAACTATTATAAAGTGCTTAGAAAATAATTTTGAGTAAACGTCAAAAGTACTTTTGGCAAAAATCACTTTTATAAATGAGGTGAGAATATACAGGCCATAATTTAAAATTATTTAAATAATTAACTCTTAAAATTATGATGAGATTCTGGACATACTTATAAAGGTAAGCATCCACGATGCGATTTTTTCATGAGAATTTTGTCTCATGAGATAAATATCTCCGAAACAAACAAATGTCGTAGTGGAAACTATGATGAGAGATGTGAGACACTGTTAAATATCTCATGAGAGATTGTCTCATGAAACTTTTTTCTCTCTGCGTGTAAACTCTTGAGAGATGTCTCAGCGAGACATCTACTATGAGATTTTTGTATCACCTTCTGCACGTGAGTTTTTTTTATCTCGCCAAGCTCAGCTCACTAACCATTATCACCAACTGTCACCAACATCAGTGCATATTATATATATATATATATATATATATATATATATATATAAATATATATATATATATATATATATATATATATATATAAATATTATATATAAATATTATATATATATATATATAAATATATATATATATATATATTATATACATATATATATATATATTATATATATATATATATATATATATTATATACATATATATATATATATATATATAAATATTATATATATATTTTATATATATATATATATATATATATATATATATATATATATATATTAATGTGTCCTTTTTTCTATTCTAAATTTTATTTTGTTTAATAAATGATTAAAAACATCCCAGGACATTCGTACGAAATTTTTGTAACATTCCTCATATTCATTTCTTAATTCATTTAATAGATTTTTTATTAAACTATTTTCATCTCGTTTTTTTATCCACTCACATAACCAACATTTGTGTGATTGTTTTGTTTTGTTTGTTAACGACGCAGTTATGAAACAAGCTGCAGCTATCTATCTCACTTGTTAAGTAACTCACTGTGGATACACAAAAATATCTCAAGGACAGCTACGTGAGACATATGAGACAAAAGTTTCATCTAACCAAACTCTCATGAGATAAAAGTTGCATATCTCACATTCAGTGGAAACACATACAAAATAAGTGACTCATGAGACATAAATCTCATGAGATATTTATTTCATCGTGGACGCTTAGCTTAAGACCTATAACATTATAAAATTTACTAGAAAGACAGAAACGCTTTAGTATTTTATATTTATCCATTATCTCTGTAGTACTGTAGAATAATACAGAATAATACAGTTTTGTAGAATTAACTATATATTTAAATTATTCTATTTGCTAAATGTTCTGTATTAATATTTATTATACATCAAAACGTCAATTATTAATAAATATTAATACAACCTAAAGCCGTTTTATTTTAAATTAATAAGTTGAGAAAGATTTTTTACTAATCTATTTGTTACTTATTCAAGTAAAAACACAAATTTTTTTTTATTCCATAATATGTGTAACATTTTAAATTAAAATTTCAAATATTTTTATTTAACTTAATTTATTTAAATGTCTATATTGAAAATTTATTAGAATCATATTAATAAATAAAAATATTAGAAACATTCTGAAATCATTTAAAATCTGTATCAAAGTAAATATCTCAAGAAAACTATAAAAATAATAGCTATAATAATAGTGTTGATATTTGTGTTGTCAAAAATTATTATATGTCCGATTTTTTTATAGTTTTGCGTAATACGGATACCAACATTCTATACTATTTGTTTCATTTTTAATCAAATTAAAAAAAAAAGATTTATACAATAGAACTTTATAGAAGTTTGATATTAGAATTGAAAGAAGGAAAATTGTGGAGAATTAAAGATCTTGAAACTTCACAGATTATTTATTTTTAAAACTAAATTGTAAAAAGAGACAAGGAATTGGCATTAGGTTGAATTAGGTAGAATTGTTTTAGGTTAAAGTTCTGTATTTATTTAAAAACGACATTTTGACGAAACTAAACGTCCATTTTTATCAGGATAAATTATTATAATTTTATATCTTTTATTCTGATGAAGACGGACTTTGAGTTTCGTCGAAAAGTCGTTTTTAAATAAATATTAATACAGAACTTTAAACTAAAGCAGTTTTATTTTAATATAATGAGTTCAGAAAAATTTTTTTACTATGTTTATTCTTTATTTTAACGTTAACTGTAAATATATTAAATATATTAAAAATAATATATTAAAAAATCTTTCAGAACTTATTATATTAAAATAAGAAGGCTTTAGAATTTAGTTCTTTATTAATTTCAATTAAAAATTATTGATGATGTACGTCGAAACATCGATTTTGAATTAAAATTAATACAGAGCTAAATCCTAAATTAGTTTTTATTTTAATTAATATGTTATTACCACTTTGACAGCAAGGAAAAGTGGTATAGGGTTTGGTACGGTGTCTGTAACATTTTCAAAAAAAAAAAAATTTGTATAGAAATCATTCATATAGCCTCTAGATGACGAATCCGAACTTAGTTTATGTGGGTGTATAGATGTGCGTCGTCAGCTTGCTCGCTCATTAGTCAAAATTTTGTGATCGCAACTCCTTCTAGACGGTTCAACCGGTTCTGATGAAATTTTCAGGATAAATTTATCTAGTACCCAAGATGGTCATGTTGTTTTATTTTTTTTCAGTGATACAAACTTTCCGAGAAAAAAATTACTAAAGTTTTAAAAAATTTATATTGGCTACATTATTTATCCGATTTTGATCAAATTTTCAGAAAAGATTTCTCTAATGCTTTTATTAATTATGTAATTTTATAAATATCCAATGTTGTCAACTTTCCGAGAAAAAAATTACTAAAGTTTTTAAAAATTTATTATGGCCATGTTATTTCACCGATTTTACTCAAATTTTCACAAAAGATATTCCTAGTATTTATATAATTTATGCAATTTTAACAAAATACAGTGTTGCTAACTTTCCGAAAAATGTCAAAGTGGTCTATATATGAATTTATCCATATATACTTCTAATCTTGTTGTGTAATTGCTATTGAGCAGTTTGTTTTTGCATGCACAGTTTTCTTTGTCGAGAAAAGCTTAGGGTCATTTCACAAAATTTATTTTTAAAAAAAACACATCACAATCGAAAGTCCAATATGAAACATAATTTTTCATAACAAAAAAAGCAACAAAAGTTTTATAGTTCATTTTTAATTAATAATTGAAAATCAGTTTACATTTTCAAATCATTTTAAAAACGATGACGTCCGTTTAGAACAAAAGAGCTATAGTATGACGCCTTACAACCTGATTGGCTGACAATATTTAACAAATACAAGCTAAAAAATTCAGAACGTTTTTTATATATTTTAACTAATAATATACATTAAAAAATATACAAGTTCTAATATAATACTTTTTTATATATTTATAAAGTTAATTCTAAGTATAATTAAATTAACAGAATAAATCTTGAAGCAATTTTGAAAAAGTTTATTTTCGTAGAAAATTATGAATCTTGCAAAACAAACGCACCTAGTTAGGTGGCTACTGTCACTTGAATAAAAAGTACCCCCTCTGCTCCCCAGCACCATGGACCTAGCACCGTTATGACAATTCTATGCATAGCACGTGTGTCAACGGTGACGTTGCAATGACGACAAACATCTCTATTGTTCTTAGAAAACGTCATAACATGGCCGACGTCGATTTTTCAGAACCCGTTTGGCGGGCAAATCTTTTTGTTAATTACGGCTATAATAATGCGAAAAAAAAATTGTTGTTGCTGTTTATGTCTATAAATACATAAAATCTTTCGATTGAAATAATAAAAAAAAAATGTGAAATGACCCTATGTGTTATATTTTTTTATATGTTTGAATTATTAAAAAAATGACCAAGTTTTAGAAATTCTTAAACGGATATATACTAATACTTAAACAGCAATTAAAAATAAAAACAGGTGATTCTGTTTGTACGACAAAATTAGTGTAATTCACGACAAATCAATTTTCTCTTGACCAAAAAATGCAAATGCATGACAAAATATTTTCACTTACAATAAAAAATGTAAATGAACCACAAAATATTTGTTCTAAGAGCAAAAAAAATTTATTAACCTAATCTATCTAGTAACGAGCGCAATCCAACTCATCAAGTAAAAAATTAACTTTTTAATTCAACCCATTTTACTCAGCAATGAGTTTGACCGAAATTTTCAGGTGTATTGACTTTTCTCAAATAGTAACTTGTTCCTATGTTCTGTTTATTAACTGTAAATGTCATTTGTATCGGTTTTCGTGATGAAGATGTATGTTGAGTACGTCAATTATTAATAAATATTGATACAGAACTTAAACCTAAAGCCGTTTTATTTAAAAAAATATATAAAATAAAACGGCTCTAGGTTTAAGTTTTGTATTAATAATCGACGTTTCGATGAACTCAACGTTCGTCTTCATCAAGAAAACTATTGCAAATGACATTTACAATAAATAAAAAACATAGAAACAAGTAACTAGATTATAAAAATTTAACTAAAATTTGGCCTCCATTAATTAAAAATTTATAAATTTCATGATCTAGTTACTTATTTGTTACCTAGTAACTTGTTTCTATGTTCTGTTATTTATTGTAAATATTATTTTTATCAGTTTTCCTAATAAAAACAGACGTTAAGTTTGTTGAGTACATATGTCAATTATTAATAAATATTGATACAGAACTTCAACCTAAAGCCGTCTTATTTTGTATAATGAGTTTTGAAAGATTTTGCACTATGTTAAAAAATATATAATTTATTATTTTGTTGTCAGATGTATTAATTTTGTCGTAAACTTTTTCATTTTTATCGTGCAATATTTGTCGTTTGATATATTACTTTTGTCATTAATTTGACCATTTTTGTTGTTCAAATTGTCAATTTTGTCGTGCAATTACATATATCTCAATACAAAAAATTGTATTAAAATAAATAGATTTTGTAATTAAATTGTATGCAAGTTGTGTGCGATGAACAAATTGTGTTTGGCACAAAGCCATTGAGACTAATCACATCTACATAAAATATATTTCAGAAAGAAATTCTTCATACAGATTAATTAAATTTTGAATAATTATTAAAAAATTATATGGATATATTTATATATAAAAAATAAGTACTTTAAATTGTCATTATATATAATGATAAAATTAAAATCAATTTTTGTAAAATTATTTTGAAAATTTTATTTGAAATTGCTAAAATTAAAAGTGACGATTGTTTTGTCAAAGCAGCTAAGTGGTTAAATAAAAATAAATAATTTTTGTAAAATAGGTTTGTTTTGCAATCTGATAGTTTTGTTTTGATATTTATAATATAATAGACAAATTACAAATTGGGAAATTAAAGTACACATTTTTACTACACTGTAAAAAAATAGCGAAATTACAAAAGAATAATAGTGAAATTTTACTATAAAAAAATCTGTAATTTTATTTTACTATAAATAAAATAGGCTTACTTGCGTACGTGCCAGATGCGTACAAACATTATTTAGTATTACTTGCGTACAAATAACGGTCGGCTCAAGCCCAGGCGTACAGCGATTTTACAAATAATCAAGTTAGTATTCAATTTTAATATTGACCAAGTTTATATTTAGTGGTTTAAATTTAATTTGTGTAGATTAATGGGCAGGGCCGAGTTGTCTCCCAAAATTTGAAATTATACCAGAAACAAAAAAAGGTCATAACGGAGTTGTCTTCCGCGCATGGTCTCCCAAGATTAAAAGCTAACCTAACCTAACCTAGCCAATCATTTGCGCCAGTCGTCATTTGCGCCGATGAGATAAGCGCTTATATTGAATAATAACATAACTAAATCTTAAATTTTAACCTAACCTACCCTAAGCCAACAGTGGCGCAGATGATAGGGTTTTGTGGCGCAAATGATATACCACTATTGACGCAAATGACAACTCGACATTTACTACCTGGGCTTGAACCGACCCTTATTTGTACGCAAGTGATACTAAATAATGTTTGTATGCATCTGACATGTACGCAAGTGACACGACACCACTATAAATATTCTGTATTTCTACCTCAAAATTCTGTAATTTTTATATAATTCATAATAATCACATAAAGTAAGTAAAAATGACCAAACAAGTAGTAAAATTGGTTACTTTCTGCAAATTCCATCACATACTTCATGTAGAATTACATATTATTGGTATAACTTCTTAAATTATATAAAATTACAGCTTGCATATTAATATCTGTAACAATTGTAAAATACATCTTTTAGGTAAATTTCCAAATTTATAAAAAATTTATTAAAATAATATCATATTACATAATGTTTGTAATAGTTCTGATAAATATATTATATTTATAAACAATTATGTTCTAAAATGTTCAGCAGTTGAGTATAATTATAACCTAGAAATACTGGGCATCATAGTGTCTCATAGTTTGTAGATAAAATTAGATAATTTTTTTTAGAGTGTATGCTATTAATTAAATTGAAGAAATAGATATACCATACTTCTCTAAAGTTTAACTCGTATACTCACATACGTAAGATATTTTTGTGAGTAATATAGATTATCCAACGAAAGAATTAATTCCGTGATCAGTAAAATATCACTAAAATAACAATGTCATTTATTGTTACATTTACATGACTGTATAAATACGAATTAAAACGTTTTTTAATACGTTTTAATAGACCCATGTAAACGTATATAAAATTTATTTCATTTCATTCTTTTAGTGGCAGAATGGTTTAATCTGACTTAACTTAACAAAATAAAAAATCTTTCAGAACTCATTATATTAAAATAACAAGATTAGAAGTATATGGGTAAACTCATATATAGACCACTTTGACATTTCTCGTAAAGTTAGCAACACTGTATTTTAATAATATTATACTAGAAGAAACTTTTCTGAAAATTTAATCAAAATCGAATAAATAATGTAGCCACAATGAATTTTTAAAAAAAATTGTGATTTTTTCTCGATAAGTTGGCAACACTGTATTTTGTTAAAATTGCATAATTTGTTTAGGCACTAGGAGAATTTTTTATAAAAATTTGATTAAAATCGGTTAAATAAAGTGATCAATAATAAATTTTTAAAAATTTTAGTAATTTTTTTCTTGGAAAGTTGGCAACACTGTATTTTGTTAAAATTACATAAATTATATGATTACTAAAAGAATCTTTTGTGAAAATTTGAGTAAAATCGGTTAAATAACATGGCCATAATATATTTTTTAAAACTTTAGTAATTTTTTTCTCGGAAAGTTGCAACACTGGATATTAATAAAATTATATAATTAATGGGAGCATTAGGGAAATCTTTTCTGAAAATTTGATCAAAATCGGATAAATAATGTAGCCAATATAAATTTTTAAAAACTTTAGTAATTTTTTTCTCGGAAAGTTGGCATTACTGGAAAAAACCAAAACCACATGACCATCTTGGGTACTAGATAAATTTATCCTGAAAGTTTCATTAAAATCGGTTGAACCGCCTAGGAGGAGTTGGGGCCACAAAATTTTGATTGACGACCGAGCGAGCTGACAACGCACACACATACACCCACATAAACTAAGTTCAGATTCGTCATCTCGAGGCTATATGAAGGATTTCTATACAATTTTTTTTTTTAATGTTACAGACACCGTACCAAACGCTATACCACTTTTTCCTTGCAGTCAAAGTGGTAAAAAGGCTTTGATTTAAATTAAAAATCGACATTCCAACATATTCTAAGTGCATCATCATCATCAGGAAAAATGATATAAATGAAATATATGTAAATTTTACTAACGACGATGTACGTAGAGTGCTTCAAAACGTCAATTTTTTAAATTAAAATTAATACAGAACTAAATCCTAAACCCTTTTGATTTTAACTTATTTTGTTTTTTCGTATTTAATGGAAGAAATCATAAGTTTTATTTTATTATACAGCTCTAAAATACAAATGTGTAATTCTAATTTTAATTTTGTCTAATATTAAGTATAAAATAAATTTACATACATACAGAAGCACGCTATGTATCTATGAGGGTGTGGCACAAACTTTTTTTATTTATGTAGAATTTAGTTTCCTATCCAAGCAAGCAACTTTTGTTTCATCTACAATTATAATGTCACAAAGTACACTGTAAAAAATTGTTATAAATTTACATATAAAATTAGAAAATGATCAACTATGGCATAATTTAAATAAAAACAAGATTAGAAGTATATGGGTAAACCCATATATAGACTACTTTGACATTTCTCGCAAAGTTGGCAACACTGTATTTTAATAATATTATAATTTATGTGGGCACTAGGAGATACTTTTCTGAAAATTTGATCAAAATCGAATAAATAATGTAGCCACAATGAATTTTTTTAAAATTTTGTGTTTTTTTTCTCGATAAGTTGGCAAGACTGTATTTTGTTAAAATTGCATAATTTATTTAGGCACTAAGAAAAACTTTTATGAAAATTTGATTAAAATCGGTTAAATAAAATGGTCAAAATAAATTTTTAAAAATTTTACTAATTTTTTCTCGGAAAGTTGGCAACACTGTATTTTGTTAAAATTACGTAAATTATATGAATACTAGGAGAATCTTTTGTGAAAATTTGAGTAAAATCGGTTGAATAACATGGCCATAATAAAATTTTTAAAACTTTAGTAATTTTTTTCTCGAAAAGTTGGCAACACTGAATATTAATAAAATTATGTAATTAATGGGAGCATTAGGAAAATCTTTTCTGAAAATTTGATCAAAATCGGATAAATAACGTAGCCAATATAAATTTTTAAAAACTTTAGTAATTTTTTCCTCGGAAAGTTGGCATCACTGGAAAAAAACAAAATGACATGACCCTATCTTGGGCACTAGACAAATTTATCCTGAAAATTTCATTAAAATCGGTTGAACCGTCTAGGAGGAGTTGCGGCCACAAAATTTTGACTTACGACCGAGCGAGCGAGCGAGTTGACGACGCACATCCATACACCCACATAAACTAAGTTCAGATTCGTCATCTACAGGCTATATGAAGGATTTCTATGCAATTTTTTATTTTTTTTGAAAATGTTACAGACACCGTACCAAACGCTATACTACTTTTTCCTTGCAGTCAAAGTAGTAATAAGATTAAAAAAAATCCTAAAACTACACTATAAATTAAAATAAAGCTAAATACGTATTTCGGAAACTAAGCGTTCATCTTCAGTAGCTAAATAAAGTTTACAAAAAATCTTACCTGTGATCCAAAGTACATAAACACTTAAGCACTTGTCATAGATCACTGAAGTAAAAATTTAGCACGATTTATTTTATAAAAACTAAACATATAAATTTGAATAAAACGGCTATAGGTTCTAGTTCTGTATTAATATTTATGAATAATCAAAGGTTCGACGAATTCAATGTACGTCAATGTATGTAAGAGAGATCGGGTACGAAATAGATTAGTGTATGATGAGTGTGAAATTGAAAAGAATGTTGTAGCAAAAGTTGGTGTTAGTCAGTTAAGATGGTTCGGACATGTTGAGCGAATGTCTAATGAACGTTTGGTTAAAAAGATTTATTTGAATGATTTTGATGGTATACGTTTGCGTGGACGTCCGATGAGTAGTTGGAATGGTATGATTGGGAGAGTGGCTTGCGCGCAGCGGAAATTTCCAAGTAGTAGGAATAAAAGAGCATGTATGAGAGGAATTATGAATGTGGATGAAGCGAAAGTTACTTGTTTGGATAGGAATGTTTGGAGGCGACTGATTTCGGGATGTTGAAAAGAGTTTGTGCCACACCCTTTTGGGTACATGGCGTGATTGTGTATGTATGTATGTATGTATGTATACTTTTCAGTCGTAAATGCATACATTTTTTATCCAAATTGCTTAATAAGTAATTTTGACAAAAATTATTTTTAAAAGTATTGTTTCGTAGTTATATTTTTTTAGTTCTATTCAAATACATACCAACAATGACAAATTTTAGATTTTATTTATTGCTGGTATACATACATACATACATACACAATCACGCCATGTACCCACAAAGGTGTGGCACAAACTCTTTTCATCATCCCGAAATCAGTCGCCTCCAAACATTCCTATCCAAACAAGCAACTTTCGCTTTATCCACATTCATAATTTCTCTCATACATGCTCTTTTATTCCTACTACTTGGAAATTTCCGATGCGCGCAAGCCACTCTCCCAATCATGCTACTCCAACTACTCATCGGACGTCCACGCAAACGTATACCATAAAAATCATTCAAATCAATCTTTTTAACCAAACGTTCATTAGACATTCGCTCAACATGTCCGAACCATCTTAACTGACTAACACCAACTTTTGCTGCAACATTTTTTTCAATTTCGCACTCATCATACACTATTCTATTTCGTACCCGATCTCTTTTATTTACATCACATACCCCACGTAAAAATCTCATTTCCACAGTAGTCATTTTCCGTTTATGCTTTTGCAACCAAACCCAACATTCACTACCATACATCAACGTAGGCACCAAAACTACATTGTATATACTCAAACGGGCTTCTTTGTTTTTATCACAGCCAACATTTTGTGTTTTATTATTGCTATCTTCAAAGATTTATAACATTTTAATTAAGACGAATCAGACCTATGTTTGTATTATAAATCACCTTGTATTAAATAAAAAACATTTAATAAAATCTGTAGTTTTGCTCACTTCGTAATTTTCCTTCGATCATCATCAGTGGCGTAGCCAGAAGGGGTGTTAGAAAGTGTTTAAACCCTCCCCCCCACCAAGAACCTGAACAACCAAAAACATACGTATGTGAAATATGAAATATGTTATTTTACTTTTACTTTTATAAAAATAATTTTTATTACAAATTATAGTATTATCTTTATTGATTAATATTAGTAACCCTTCCCATGACAAGTTTCTGGCTACGCCACTGATCATCACTTATCATTGTATCTTAGCAAAATTTCTAAATGTAATGTATTTGATTTGTTTCCAGATGCCCGAAGTTGTACAACATGCGACAAAGTTCTAGCTGAACTAGAGAAAATCGACGATGACACCGATGTGTTTGGAGTGGATTTTGTCAAGATCAACGATAAACGTCTCGCCAAACAATATGGGATCAGTAAATTTCCAGCTCTTACCTATTTCCGCGATAAGGAACCTATTATTTATGACGGTTAGTTACACATACATATATTTTTACTAAAACTATGCTTTCAAATTAAAAAAAAATATTGGGATCTAAAATGAGGGCGTGGCCTAATCAATATGGCGGACCTAAGCGTGCACTTGTCAAAACTCAATCAAAGTGTATTGTTTCTTTTTAATTAAAAAATATTATTAACTCTTAAAAAAATTTGCAAATGGGCCGGCTTAAACCCTTGTCAGAACAATTCTACACAAGCTGAACGTATTTTAAACGCTAGACATATTATACAATGTGGAAAATCATTAGAAAAGTAATGTGATGGCAAGATGACAGTTACATCTCTGTGTTTGAAAACAATGTCAAGTTTAAAAGATGTTCCACATGAAATCTCAATGACAATTGACAGAAACGGTGCGATTAAGTCTGTATTGTGTTCCTGCAAAGCTGGTTTAGGTGAAAAGTGTAAACACTGCATCGCAACCTTATTATATTGTTATAGGTTAGTTGACACTTTGCACAACAGAACTTCAAATCAAACGCATAATCAAATCAGTAACATCTAGAATTTAAATATTTATTATATAATACAAAAAAAGCTAGAAAATAGCGTTTTTTCCGCAAGCTGTCACTTTTGATTGTTGACACAAGTGCACGCAGTGTTTTAATTTCTCATTTCGCCACCAGATGCCATTCAGAACATTTTAGATCCCAATACGAAATGTGTTATTGTGTATAGGCAAATTTTTGCAATCGTAGTTAATACCAGGGTTTTGAACTGAACCGTTATGTTTGTTGGAACGAAAACCGGAACTGAACCGAAAAAAAAAATCGATTTATTTCGGTTCGATACATTATGAATACTCATAAATAACATCAAACAAAATTGTTCATAAATGTCACTTGGTGAAATTAATATAATAATATTCTAAAGTTGAGACATTTTCTCAAAATTTCACAAGTTACTCAGTCATTGAATCGGCTGTTAAGCTATGCATCAATGACTGGCCAGATTAACCATAGACAAGTGTTTCGGTCTTTAGGACCTCGTCGAAACACGTGTCTATGGTTAATCTGGCCAGTCATTGATGTATAGCTTAACAACCGATTCAATGACTGAGTAACTTGTGAAATTTTGAGAAAATGTCTCAACTTTAGATGAACACTCAGTTATTAAAATTGAAAATTTACTTTGAGACATGTTTATTTTTTGATTATAATTTTTAAATGAAAATATATTGGAAAATATTTTAATAATTATAGGTAATTTTTATTTTTTCTAATTATAAATATATAAAAATTCTGTATACAATTTTTTTTTACGTTAACATATCTTATCTTATTATTATATAATTAAAACATACATACAAATTATATAAATTTCAAATAATAAATTATATTATTATCATATATTATACACTTCTAATTATTATACCTTTAATTAATAATAATTATTATTTATATTATATTATTGAATCAATTTATGTAGTATGCTTATTATAAAGAAAGTGGCTATTTATACCTGCGGTATGTATACGCAATTGGCTATTTATACATACAGTATTTTTACGTAATTGGTTATTTAGGGTAGTTTAGGTTAGTAGGTTGGTTTAAATTTATTTTTTTAGTATGTATAAATAACCAATTGCGTATACATACCGTATGTATAAATAGCCTCAACCTATTATAAAAGTAGAAATAAAATGTTCTAAATTATGGTACAAAATAAGTTTTTAATACGAATAAAACATTGAAATTTTTTTCGAAGTTTTGGCTAATATTGCTAACTTTGTTCAATATATATATTAACTAATATAATTAAAATTAACTACGATTACGAAAAATTGCTTTATATTAATAATAATAATAATAATATTTATTTGTCTGTAACAACAAAATATATTAGCAGATATGATCACATACAAGTACATAAAACAAAAAAATGATATCAATACATGTGAAGACAAATAAATTTGGATGAGGCTATGTACATACGGTATGTATACGCAATTAGCTATTTATACATACTAAAAAAAAACAAACCTAAACCAACCTACAAACCTAACCTACCCTAAATAGCCAATTACGTAAAAATACTGTATGTATAAATAGCCAATTGCGTATACATACCGTATGTATAAATAGCCACTTTCAATAAATTTAGTTATGCATTAATAATATTAACGGCAGTCTAAAGTACCATTCGTTCGGAATGGGTTAAAATAATAAGATCATTAAATTTGTGTCTTTCTCATAAGTTCACCTGGATCACGTCCAAAGTTTTGTTGTTTTTTTTTCTCCACCATTTTCTCTGTCTCAATAAACTACCTACATATATCGTGTAGGAGTTGAAATAAGCTTACGGTTTAGTAGCTTGCCTACATGAGTTAGTTCTACTACATGATTTCGTTGCTACATAAGTGAATGCGAAAAATAGTTTTGTTTGTCGGATTAAAAATAAGACAACAACCATCTTTTTCGAACAAATTCTTGTTTATTATTTTATCTTATGACAACGACTATTATTAAATTGCTAAAAAGACATTTTAATGGACACATTTTGCTTCGAAACAATTTAAAAAAAACCGAAAATATATTTTCGAATTTTTCTTCTAGAAATATTTGCCAATATGTATTACAAAATTTTTTATTACAAAGTTTTTAGTAAATTTGTCATGCTTTATTTAGCTTAGTTGTACTCTCTCTCTCTTTTTCTCTTTTTCTCTATGATCTATTTTAAGTATACTTACAAAATCGACCACAGAACCAACAGTTATTATAAAAAATTATTTTAAAAAAAAATTAATATACCATGTTTTTAACATATATACATACATACATACATACAAACACAATCACGCCATGTACTCAAAAGGGTGTGGCACAAACAGTTCTCATTATCCCGAAATCAGTCGCCTCCAAACATTCCTATCCAAACAAGCAACTTTCGCTTCAACCACATTCATAATTCCTCTCATACATGCTTTTTTATTCCTACTACTTGGAAACTTTTGCTCACGCAAGCCACGCTCTCAATCATACCACTCCAACTACTCATCGGACTAAAAAGTATAAAGTAGTTTCTTCTAGCCCTGTACAACGATAACTACTTCCTACACTCCTTACTATTATCTAGTGCATGCGCCTCGCATTTTTCTGTATGGGTTTATAAATCTGTATGTGGCTAGGAAAAATTATTTTATACTTTTGGGTCCGTGTTTAAAACGTGGTATATTAATTTATTTCATTTAAATAATTATTTTCTGTTTTCTAGTTTTGTTTAACTTTAACTCATTCTTATTAATTATTTTAATTAATTAATTTTAATTAAATATTTCTAATATTATTAATTAATTAGTTAATACTGCACTGTCATCTAATTCTAAACTATATTTAAAGTTTTAAGTTTCTAGCTCATTGGGAATTTAGTTTTAAAAAATATACAAACGGACAATAAAGAGAAACAAAATACTAACCGAGAAATTATATATATATTATATATATATGTCAAGATAGATATTTAGATAAAATATAACAAAAACATGAAAAATTATTAAAATTTATAATATCACATATAATCTTGAAGTTCTGGATCCAGTATTTGTTATTTAAAATATATATATATATATATATATTATATATCATTTACATATTATGTTTGATTCCGACCCGAAACGTCCAATAAATATATAATCATAATTAAAACATATTGTTTTATTGATCCTTCTGCTCGCCATAATATATATTTTAAATATTACATATAAAGTATAATACTCGTACAACAACTTTTGTTAATTTTTTTCTTCCAAAATACTTCTCTGTTTTGTAAACATATAAAAGTTCACTACCACTTTTGGTTTTCGGTTGTTAAATATATTTTTTTTTTTTACAAATTCGTTTATTCTTTGCGTTAAATCTGTTTACAGATGCACATTACGCAAAAAGTAATTGAGTTACTGGAATGCTACAAAAAAATTTAAACAGTAAAAAGCCTGAAAAGTCAAACTTGATACGTATTTTCTTTTTTATATGTGACGGTCGGTAAAAACATGCAATTGTGCAAAATTTACAAGGTCAATATTTGTAATAAATGTTTTGATAAAATTTATTTTACTTAATATAGTAAAAAAATGTGTCAGAACTCATTATATTTAAAATAAAACTGTTTTAGATTAAAGTTCTGTATTAATATTTATTTATAATCGATATTTCGACGAACTCAATGTCGATATAAAACAAAAAATAAATAAATATTAATACAGAATTTTAAGTTATAGCAGTTTTATTTTGTTTTACTTATTTTATTGCAATTTCTGTTAAATAATGATTTTTACATACATACACACAATTACGCCATGTACCCACCAGGGTGTGGCACAAACTCTTTTCATCATTCCGTAATCAGTCTCCTCTAAACATTCCTATCCAAACAAGCAACTTTTGCTTCATCCACATTCATAATTCCTCTCATACATGCTCTTTTATTCCTACTACTTGGATACTTTTGCTCACGCAAGCCACTCTGTCAATCATACCACTACAACTACTCAACGGACGTCCACGCAAACGTATACCATCAAAATCATTCAAATAAATTTTTTTAACCAAACGTTCATTAAACATTCTATAATAATTAATGTTTTGGAAGGATTAATTAACTGTTTATTACCTATTTATCTTGCCTAGAATGACACTCTTATGGTTTTTAAAATAATTTGCTATTTTTTTACTCAATTCATTTAAAATTTAAAAATTTAATTTTATAATATTTTTATTTTCTAAACTTGTGAGAGAAGAAAAAAAAAAGATTTTTTATTTAAATATTACAGCTTTTAGCCTACTATAGCTTCTCTTTCAATCTTCTTTTGCAAGTTTCTTATTTCTCTTCTACTTGCTTGTTTTATTTACATTTTACCGAAATAAAAATAATCTTTTTCTAGGAGATCTTATGGATGAAGAGAATGTTCTGGATTTTTTGACGAGTCTGGAGGCAATGGATCTTCCAGATCGAATCGAAGAAGTAAATGCAAAAATTTTGGAAAAAATCGTCGAAGATACTGAATATGTTGCTGTATTATTTTGTGAGTAGAATGTTTTTCTAGATCTTTCTAATCGAAACTAAATATTAACAAAGTTCTTCGTAAATAATCGACAGATCTAGTGTGACTAAATTCTTCTGTATATATTATTCTTCTTTTTAAATGTGCTTTTTTTGTCATATTTTTCCCAGTTGAAAATAATTCATTATTTACAAAGTACAGTAAATCCTCTATATTCACGAGTTTATCTAATAAAGGAATTTATTTTGTCTAAACGTTTTTGGCTCTTTTCGTGTTGTAATTTGTTTATCAATTATTTTTGAATTGAGTTTTATTACTATTTGTTAAATAACTGTTATCCAACAAAATCTTAGATGAATTTATTTTAAAACTTTTATTTAATCACTTTTTCGTGAAAAAGTGCTTTTATCATTAATTTCAAAATAACTTTTTGCTTTTGTTTTTCATCAAATATAAATAATTTTACTATTTTTGATCATTTTTATTATATTTGGTATTATAAAATTTAAATGAACTATTATAAAGTGCTTAATAAATAATTTTAAAAAAACTTTAAAAGTACTTTTGGCAAAAATCACTTTTATAAATGAAGTGAGAATACGGACCATTCGTACTACACTATATAAAACATAAAAATGACAGCTGATATATTTGTTTTTATAGGATATAGGATATAGTTGTTAGCAAAACTTAGCAAAATTCGTTACAGAATTGGAAATTCGTTACAAAATTTATCGACAAAATAACGTTTGAATATCAATTTTTGTTTTATTTTCATGATCTACATAGTTAAAAAAGTCTTCTTTTTTTTACATATATGATAAATGTAATTATTTTTTACATAGAAATTATTATTATGTATTTACGGGATTTGGTGTGAATAACCAAGGATTTACTGTATATTTGTAAAACATGTAAATATCGCAAATACACTTTTCTTATATCTTATGACGAGATTAGCTGAGATACATCAAAATACAAAATACATTTTGTATATATAATGATAAAACAAAAAAAATAAAAGACAAAAATTGTATTCTTCCTGACTCACACACAGCTCAGTGTGACGTTATTTTGAACTGAATATAGGTCCTGATGCGGCGACGTGCTCAAAGGCTGGATCCAGTAAGTATTAACATTATTACACACACTTGTACGCCTCTTAAAAATCATATCACTTAAGTCTAAATCACTATTGACCATTTTGATCGTGTGTGTGTTTTTCTTTCTTTTGCCCTGCATTACGTTGTTGTAATATTTATATAGAATGATTCATAACCAGTGTACGATAACAGGATATTAAGGCCATTTCAAGGCAAACAAACGGCTATATTCAGACAGGTGATGGAAATCCAAAAATGAATAATTTTACATTCGATTTATTCGTTTAATACTACATATTTATTGTAACTAATTATTAGAAAAATTAGCTAATTTATATACAATTAATAATTTAATAACAATTTTTATATATTTACAGAATTAACATATAAAAAAATTAATCAAATATGTCAATATTTTCATTGTTTATTATTATTTTGATTTCCAAAAAATATATATGTTGTTAATTGTAATAAAGATTAATCATATTTTTTTCAAATAAAATGTGTGTGTGAACCAAGAGAAAATCGCATTTTTCAAAGAAAATTATTTTTTTCTCTTAATTCACACATACAATTTATTTGAAAAAAAATATGTTTAATCTTTATTACAATTAACAACATATATATTTTTTGGAAATCAAAATAATAATAAACAATGAAAATATTGACAATTAAATATTTGATTAATTTTTTTTATATGTTAATTCTGTAAATATATAAAAATTGTTATTAAATTATTAATTGTATATAAATTAGCTAATTTTTCTAATAATTAGTTACCATAAATATGTAGTATTAAACGAATAAATCGAATGTAAAATTATTCTTTTTTGTATTCTCACCACCTGTCTGAATATAGCCTTTTGTTTGCCTTGAAATGGCCTTAAAGAATATTTTTTCCATATATATATATATATATATATATATATATATATATATACAGTGTGTCCCAGGATTGATGTTACAAGAGGTGTAATGGACTAAAATTTTTTGAATTTCATTTCAAGATTCTGGAATTAAGCCCTGCTTGGCGTGAAACGAATTTTAAGAATTTTTTCGTTTTTTGAAAAACAAAATGGCCGTGACGGTGAAGCAAGAACTATTTTCTTTTCAGGTAAAGTACCCTTTTTGTTTAGGATACGACAAAATTTTATTAAGAAAAGTTGTTTATAATGACAAATCATGGCCGTATACCAAACTTCAGGACGATCTACCTACTTTCATTAAACTGTCTGTTTTAGATTGAACAAAATAAATTGTAGGTATCTATTAATTTATTATTAATACAATTATAATAATATTATAATTACAATTATTAATTATTAATTATTATTATTATTATTATTAATTACAATTATTATTACAATTTATTTTGTTCAATCTAAAACAGACAGTTTAATGAAAGTAGGTAGATCGTCCTGAAGTTTGGTATACGGCCATGATTTGTCATTATAAACAACTTTTATTAATAAAATTTTGTCGTATCCTAAACAAAAAGGGTACTTTACCTGAAAAGAAAATAGTTCTTGCTTCACCGTCACGGCCATTTTGTTTTTCAAAAAACGAAAAAATTCTTAAAATTCGTTTCACGCCAAGCAGGGCTTAATTCCAGAATCTTGAAATGAAATTCAAAAAATTTTAGTCCATTACACCTCTTGTAACATCAATCCTGGGACACACTGTATATATATATATATATATGTACAAAACTTAATTCTAAAGCTTTTTTATTTTAAATTAATATAAAACATTGTTAAATATGCAATTAACAATATCGTTAATTTGTCAACTGATCATTTATTTAACAGAATCTTATTTGAAATATTTGTAAAAACTGGTAGATATGCATGTCATACAAAAAAGTGCTATATCAGTGTATAAATAACTATTTAAATGCATAATACATTTTCTCATGTACTTGTGTACGCAGAATGGAAAAATATTTTTCATGAAATTTTTACTTAAAATAACTTTCTCTAAGTTTAAAGTTTATTACTTTTACTATGAATCAACCTGTATATCCTACACTGTGATGTTTCTTCTATTTTTAGTCAGTTATTCAACATTATTTTATAACTCTGTTTGAAAGTAAACTTAAATATTTTTAGACAGCATATAGTATGTTTTGAATTTTACTGTAATATATTATTGTGATTCAATATTACAATAAATAATT
The DNA here is from genome assembly GCA_963966155.1 of Clivina fossor. Classification (NCBI taxonomy): domain Eukaryota; kingdom Metazoa; phylum Arthropoda; class Insecta; order Coleoptera; family Carabidae; genus Clivina; species Clivina fossor. Next base: position 11,828,134 of record OZ014564.1, on the reverse strand, counting down.
TTTATTTTAATATAATGCTGTTTTATTACTTACGCCACTGTAAATATGATATTAAAATTATTTTGGAATGTCGTTCATGTTTTATCTTCATGAGTATTATACAGCATTATACAGGGTGATTTATAATCTGTATACCCGTTGAGTAATATACTATTATTTATTGTTAAAATATAATAAAATGCTGAATATCTGCTTTAAATATCTGCATTTATAAGAGTAATTATATGTGTTTTAATTCACTAATATTTATGCTAACTTTATAAATAATGTAGATTTTTGTATAATATTTCTAGGTATATAATATTTGTTTATATAGTACAGGTGGTCCAGAATTATGTACCGTAATTGCTAGAGCTGATAGTACGTTAAAAAAAAAAGGTAACCTTTTATATACAATTTTTTCCAAAATTCAATTATAAGGGCGATACAACCCTGTAAAGGGATGAAATAAATACCAATTTTTTTTTAATATCTTCCCGACGCTTTTGAATAACGGGTTCATATTTTAGGGGTGAGTATATGACATTAGAACAATTAAATTTGTTACTACTTATTCCATCCCTGATGATTAAAGGGTAGTTTTGGGGGGTACGTGTGAGTTATTACGTCATATTTATTTTAATTTGCAATTATTTAAACAAAATTCTTAAAAACATGATTCTCCAGACTATTCTACGCAAAAAAGGAACACATCTCGATAAATATTACCGTTTTCGAGTAATTTAAAGTTAAAGTAAACCTGCATTTTTTATGTAATCGTAACAAAGTCATTTAATAAGTGAAGTAGGCTTTGGAATAGAAAAATAAATATGTGTTGGTAACCGGCTTCTATACAGGGTTGTATCTCCCTTATTATTGAATTTTGGAATATAGTGTATATAAAAAGGTACCCTTATTTTTAAACGTACTATTAGCTCTAGCAATTACGGTACATAATTCTGGACCACCCTGTATAACTATACTTTGTACACTTACTAGTAATTGCTTGTAGACATACCATCATATAAGTATCATTTTAGTAAAAATTCTTGTATATTCATTTGAAAAATGTCTATCGTTTGCTTTTTGTAAACTATGTTGTTTGTATTGTTTTCTGGTAAATTTTGCTAGTAGTTAGTACTGCACGTTTTCATAAAGCATTATAATATTTAAATGAAATATTAAAAAAATTATATACTTTAAGAAATTTACATAAATATAAATATTATTTAAATTAAACATATTTTTGAATAGGATTAGAATGAGTATAACTGACAACCTACATTGTTTTCGACTATGACGTTCTAAAAAGTGTTAATGTTAAAATAAATATTTGTAAAATTATCTAGTAATGGAAAAAAATAACTTATTTTTTTTTTAATTTTACAATTAAATTAAAACTTGAATATCTTTACTTCATTTATTTGAAATACTTCATGTACTCAACAACAAACATAATTAATTTTACAAGTTACATATTTGTTTTTGTTTAGAAAAATTTGATTTGTTTGATGCAAAAGGGGAGCGATATATTGGCCCGTATTCCTATCTCATTTGTTTATGAAAAAGTGTTTTTATTTTTCACTTTGAAATATATTTTTTCGTCTACCTATTATTAAATATAAATAGTATTTCTTTTTTTAATATATGTGTTTATATCTAATATTATAGAATTAAAATAATTTAATTAAAATTGCTTAATAAATGAAAAATCTGTCAGAACGTATTATTAAAAATAAAACCGCTTTAGGTTTAAATTCTGTATTAATATTTATTAATAATCGACGTTTCGATGAACTCAGTGTTCGTCTTCATTAGGAAAACTAATACAAATGTCATTTACAGTAAATAATTGAATATAGAAACAAGTTACTAAATAACAAATAACTAATTAACTAATTAATTAAAAAATTTATGATCTAGTTACTTATTTTGTTACCTAGTAACTTGTTTCTATGTTCTGTTTATTTACTGTAAATATCATTCGTATCAGTTTTCCTGATAAAAACGGACGTTAAGTTCGTCGAAACGTCTATTAATAATAAATATTAATACAGAACTTAAAGTAAACGTCAAAAATAATTTTCAAAAAAATCACTTTTAAAATTGAGGTGAGAATACGAATCATTGTTTTTGTGTTTTCAACAGATAAATCTGCTTGTATAACAAGTTTGGTGATAGAACGATACAGCTCTTAAAGTTGATTTTTAATTAATTATATCTTAATTTAATTCTTCTCCCCAAAGAAAATATATAAATGTTTATTTGTCATTTTGAGTTATCTAAATAAATAAATTATACATTAATTTAATATTTTTTTTATTAGTCAGCGAAAAACGTGGATTTATATACGATTTAGTGTAAAAGATGGTAGCTTCAGTAACTTGAATAACTTGAATTATGTATTGTAGATAAGTGGGCAAATTATCACACAGGTTAAAAACGAAAAATATAAAAGTTATTTCATTTTGCTGCAAATTTTTCATTAATTATAATAAATTTATAACTAGAAATAAAACATTCTTTTAATATAATTAAAAATCTTTCAGGTTTCATTATATAAAATAAAACTGCTTTAGGTTCAAGTTCTGTATTGAAATGTACATATTTATAATCAATGTTGCGACGAAATTCAACACTCGTTTTCATCAGGACAAAACTGATACAAATGACACAGTAAATAAATAAAATATAGAAACAAGTTATTAGGTAACAAATAAGTGACTAGATCAGGCATGTGCAACTTAGCCAAGACCTCGGGCCAGAAAGCAAATATCACATCAAATCGCGGGCCGAATTTATATATATATATATATATATATATATATATATATAATAATAAAAAAATATGTTCAAACACCGGTAGCGACAAGAATGGTCAAAAAATATTCCTTTAATCAGCAGAAAATTTGTTTTTTAATTCTTTTTAATCGTATAGATAGTGCGACAATTATGTTTAGTAAAATAAGAATATTTTCTACAACAATTTATAAGAAAAAACACGATTTTTCCTAATTTTTTTTCTGCTTATTCAATTGACGACAGTGGCGTAGCCAGAAACTTGTCATGGGGGGGTGTTACTAATATTAATCAATAAAGATAATACTACAACTTGTATAAAAAATAAAGAGCAATAAAAATTATTTTTATAAAAATGAAAGTAAAATAACATATTTCATATTTCACATACGTATGTTTTTGGTTGTTCAGGTTCTTGGGGACGCCACTGATTGACGATAACTCAGTCAAAACTAAACATATTTTACTGTAATTACTTGAAATCTACCTTAACTTAGTTAAGTCTTTGACCCCCGATATCGACAAATAGCCACATATTACGACAAATATATTACAACACATGAAGTGCCATTTTTTTCATGAAATTGTACAACAAAAAAATGTTCAATCGTTGCTTGCGACCGCTAAAAATTGGCTTTGAACATTCCTAAAATAAAAAACACCCTTTTTTTGAAACACCCTAATATATATATATATATATATATATATATATATATATATATATATATATATATATATATATATATATATATATAGGGTGTAACAGAATAACTATTCCTAATTTTCAGGAATGATAGAGGGCGCATAAAGAAACATTTTTTATTAATAAATTAGTGCCCGTAAAATTTTTTTTTTCTTTTTTTTTCTTTTTTTTTTCTTTTTTTTTTCTTTTTTTTCGGCAGTCGATTGTACATCGTTACAACTTGTGTATCGAAAATGGTGGTCGTAACTTCGAACAATTTTTATAAAGTTTAATGCGCTATTATTTCTAATAAAATGTTCCTTAACTTAACTACTCTTTGATGTTTTGATTAAGATTGTTTTTAACGATATCTAGTGTATCTTGACACCGAGAAATTTCCGGACACTAGTTTATTAATAACAAATGTTTCTCTAAGTCCACTCTATCATTTCTGAAAATTAGGAAGAGTTATTCTGTTACACCCTGTATATATATAAAATCGTTGATTATAAATTAATTTTAATACAGAACTTAAACCCAAAGCAATTTTATGTTAAAACATTCTTTTATTTAGAATTTATCAGATAATTTAAAAATAATAGTAGCATAAGCAAAATAAAAATAAATTATGATTTTTTTCGGGTGTAAATGAGCAGTTGAGTACTTTTAAAAGATCTATCAGTGTTTTGTGATCTCGTCTGAGTTTCAGAAACGAGAAGCTATAGGCGATGGGTAGATGGGAATGACATGTTCAAAAGTTATTTTTGTCCGAATGTCTAAGATCGGGGCACACATTCGCGAACGCAGCACACCGTCGCGTATTTCTAGACATTTCATGGTTCATAGCTCGCCAGCTGCCAAATTATTTAAATATCTTCTTCGTTTATTAAATTAATGTCTTTTATACAATTAATGAAATCATTTCTTGCCCGCGCTTTCACACCTCTTAACACTTTTTGTATGTCATGGTCATGTACAAATAATATTGTTGTTAGTTTTTTAATTATTTTTTTGTGCGTAATTATAATTAATTACTCAATTTTTTAAATTTAAAATAAAGTTTTATCGTATTGCAATCTGATTTTTGTAAACTAAATAATTAAAAGAATTACTTTGTAATAAGAATTATTTTATGACATAGTAAAAAAATTTTCAGTTAAGTATATTAAAATAAAATGACTTTAGGATTTAGTTCTGTATTAATTTTTATTAATAATCGACGTTTCGACGTACTTTACGTATACCTTTATCAGGAAAAATGATACAAATGATATATAAAGTAAATAAAATTTGACTTCCTTTAATTAAAAATTTATAATTTTATAATCTAGTTACTTATTTTGTTAGCTAGTAACTTGTTTCTATGTTCTGTTTATTTACTGTATATGTCATTTGAATCTTCTTTCCTGATGTTGATGTACGAAACGTCGATTATTAATAAAAATTAATACAAAACTAAATCCTAAAAACGTGTTATTTTAATATATTTTTTTTGTTGACATACTTAGTTTTATCAAAGTGAATGAAATTTAATAGTAAAATAATAAAATAAATTGAAGAAAAACGATATTTTTAAGTAATAGTTTATTTTTATTTTTATTATTGTAACAAAAATTTATAGAAACCATAATAAATTTGAAATAAATTTCTTAAACGACAAAATTTAATTAAAAATTACGAAAAACTACTTTTATTAATCGCAAATTGCAAAAAAAAAGATTAAATAAAATTTAGTGTTGAATTTACGGCAATTGTATTGTTTTAAAACCAGTATTAGTTAAACCGATTTTAAAACTAAATTTGTTGTACCAGTTATTATTTTTAATTAAATTTATTGTTGTTCATAAATTTTAATTACAACAAAATATCATATATTTTAAACATAATTTATAAATTAAAATTTTTGAAATGTTTTAATATATTTATTTAAACAAATTTTTTTGTTAACATAGCAAAAAAAATTTTAGAATTTATATAAAATAAAACGGTTTTAGGTTTAAATTCTATATTAATGATCGAAGTTTCGACGAATTCAACGTCCATTTTCATCAGGAAAACTGATAAAAATAATATTTATAGTAAATAATAGAACACAGAAACAAGTTACTAGGTAACAAAATACAAATAACTAGATCATAAATATTTATAAATTTTTAAGTAATGGAAACCAAATTTTATTTAAATCAATGCCTTATAAAGAAAAATCATTGTGAATGGGCACTGATTTAAATAAAATTTGGCTTCCATTAATTGAAAATTTATAAATTTTTATAATCTATTTGCATATTTGTTACGTCCAGTAACTTGTTTCTATATTCTGTTTATTTACTGTAAATGTCATTTGTATCAGTTATCTTAATGAAGACGGACGTTGAGTTTGTTGAGTACATAGATTATTAATAAATATTAATACAGAACTTAAACCTAAAGCCGTTTTATTTTAAATTTCGCATTTCCGGGAATTTATTTCAAATATATTATATTGTTCATAAATTTTAATTGCAGCAAAACATTTTGGCCCGTATTTCCACCTCTTTTGTTTATAAAAAAGTGTTTTTATTTTTTGTTTAAAATAAATTTTTACTTATACCTCTTATCAAATATGAATAGTATTTCTATTTTTGGTATATTTTTTTATATAAAATTTAAATTAAATAATTAAAATTACTTAATAAGTAATTTTGAGTGAACATCAAAAGTACTTTGAACAAAAATTACTTTTAAAAGTGAGGTGAGAATACGGGCCTATATATTTTTAACATTAAAATATTTATTCAAACAAATTTCTTCGTTTTTCTTCAATAATAATATAATAATAAATTAAAAAAAAAAATGATGCACAATTCATTGCACATGCACATTGCACAAGCATATTAAAAATTAAAAAAAAAAACACTGTGAGAAGAAAATTTATATAGTCGCGACAAGATAAAAAGATAGGTACGTCATAATCACCGTGATAAAACTTAACAACATGAAACTCACTAATGAACAAAATTAATTTTATTCTATTCTACATATAATGAACTAAATCTTCTTGAAACTATTTACGTATGTTATTTTAATCAAATTAAAATGTAATATATACAAATATATCGTATATTATTGGATTTTTTATCGAAATCAACTTATTTATTTTTGCTATATTTGACAGCATTGATTTTCAATGTCAAAAGTCACGGTACGTTTATATTAATTCATTTGACGTTATATTTCGAATGTGTATTTTTGTAATTTACTATGGCAAAAAAATAGTCTAGGCGAGATGTCAACAGTTAGTTGGCAATTTAATTTCATATTTTGAACAAGAAAAGGAAAATAATGTGCTATTAATGCCCCTGTCTGCTGTACGCGAGAAGCTCATATAATCATAGTAGTGAGTGACGTTATTTGCCTAGTGACAAAAATTGATGACGTCCCTATCTTTTTATCTTGTCGCCACTATAGTAACTTTTTGATGTGATGTAACGCGCTGCTCTATTTGAATATTAACTTTGCTGGATAACAGATAAGCCAGAATGTAAGAAGTGTTCCAAGGTACTGATGGAGCTGGAGAATATCGATGACGAAGCCGATCAATTGGGCATTGGTTTCGTTAAAATACACGACGAGGCCTTAGCAGAAGAGTACAACCTAGGTAGTTTACCCAAGCTCGTTTATTATCGCCACGAGATTCCTATTATCTATGAAAGTAAGTATATTTCCATTTATTTTTTTTTAAATTCTATTTTAATACAAAATTTGTGGGATTAGAATTATTAATAATTAAATTATATTTACTATATATGTTGAAAATTTAAGATAAGAATTTGTAGATTTATGTGAGAAATGTCTACTTCACTGATACACTCTAAAAAAATATTTTTTTTCAATATTTCTATGTATAATTATTTAACTGCTATAATTTTACATAATTGTTAAAAAATATACTGCCTGTTTCAGAGTAAGCGCCTTATTTTTTTTTAGCCACACTATGGGTACTACTTTCAAAATATTTGGCAGTAATATGTTTCAGGACATTCTCTACACGATGGTTATATCAGATTTTCAATTGGACAAATTATTTAAAAATGGCGACTTTCAATTTTTTTTTTAAATGGAATGCCGTAATTTTTTTTATTATTATTGAGATCTTAAAAACATTCTTTTTACGATAGTATTTCGTTTTTCTTAAAAATTTCTTTCTTTCTCTATCGAAAAGCAAACTAACATTTTAATCTAGTAGCGCATGTATGTTATTTTTGTCCAAATATCAAGTAGCGGTAGACACAAAAGAAACAATTAAACTTTATTTTGTCATCTACATCTACTTTTTAAAACTCAAAATTAAAAATTTACATCAAATAAAAATTAGGTATTTACAAAAAATGCTCGAAATGTTTTCCTTCTTTTTCAATACATAAATTGAAACGTCGTCCAATGATGATGTTTGACGTTTGACTACTACTTTGTCTACCGTTACTTGATATTTGGACAAAAATAACATCGGCTGTAAAACATTCATGCGCTATTAGATTAAAATGTTAGTTTGCTTTTTGATAGGAAAAGAAATAAATTTTTAAGAAAAACGAAATACTATCGTAAAAAAAATGTTTTTAGGATCCCAATAATATTAAAAAAATTATGGCATCCTATTAAAAAAAAAAGTTGAACGTCGCCATTTTTAAATAATTCGTCCAATTGAAAATCTGATATCACCATCGTGTAGAGAATGTCCTGAAACATATTACTGCCAAATATTTTGAAAGTAGTACTTATAGCGTAGTTAAAAAAAAATAAGGCGCTTACTCTGAAACAGGCTGTATAATATATGTTAAATTTATTGGAAATTTGGTTTGAACACTTATTAATAAAACAATATTATAATTTTCAAATACAGATATTAGATCTGTATTTCACTTAAATATTTTTATTATAGCAGATTATTTTTAGATTATTTAAATTAATTAGCATAGTACAAAATCTTTCAGAACTCATTATATACAATAAAACGGCTTTAGAACGAACTCAACATTTATCTTCATCAGTTTTTCTGTTGAAGACAAATGTTTAGTTCATCGAAACGTCGATTATTAATAAATATTAATACAGAACTTAAACTTAAAGCTGTTTTATTTCAAGCATTTACAACTTAGATATCTAACAAATTAATGTATTAGATGGCTGAGAGTTTTTTAGGTTAGTTTATATAAAAGATTGTGATGTTAGAGAAAATAAAAGTAGTTTTTCAGGATATAAATTAAATTGGTTATTCATTGAATGCCATGATCAAAACACGACTACTATTTATTTGGTTATTTAGTCTGCTACATAATATACAAGAAGTTCACTTTAATTACAAGATATTTATAAATTTATTGATCTACAAAAATTTAGTTTATGACTCATAATACATTGAAATTGTTTGGTGTAATAGAATTATAAGTCAATAAACATTGTTTCAACATACATAGTTAATTTGAGTGACTTTTGTTTAAAATTTTAAAGTACTTATATGAGTCACATTGGAAATTATAATTTGTTTTATAATTATTTGAAATCTATTTGTTCCTCATAAATTTTCTAATTTTACGTTTATGCATTACGAGTTAAATACAATATTAATTTAAATAAAGTATACATTTGAAATTCTAATCAGAACTGGAGAAATTCACTTAATTAATAAATTAAAATTTGTCTAGAAATTTTTTAAATATACCTAACAATTTCAATTCTTTAGCAAAATAAATTAATTTACAAGCCTTAAATTTTAATATACATCAAAGTTAGTTAATTTTTTAAGTCAAAACATGTTTTTTTTTGCGGGGTGTGGTGGGGACCGGGATGGTTTAATTGCTACATATCTAGCATGACCTTAAAGATAAGACTTTAAATTTTTTCGGACGCAAAATTTCATTCAATTTTGTTCAAAATTGGCCGAGTTATACCTATTTGAAGATCGATAATTTTTCTGAATTTTCGAGTGGCGCGTTTTTTTTTCTTGTCGAGTTTAGTTAACGGCCAGTTTTATAATGAACACTGTAACCTGTAACTATAGTCAACTTTAAGCTGACCAAAAAGCAATCTTTTACTGACAATTATAAATAATTTTACTCGTAGAAGTTTGAAAAGTTGACAAAAAAGCATCGTTTTATTGACAACAATAATAATTATGCCGATAGAATTTAAAAACAATGCTTTTTTTTCTAGCTTAAAGTCGATTTTCATTAAAGTGTTAATTATAAAACCAGCTGTAAGTCTTTTTTTTATAAATTAAGTTTTTACTATATGAATTTTTTTGTGTTTTTTTAATAAAAATATACTTTTTTGGGCATAAAATCTTTTTTATATAAATAATTTATTTTCAATGAAAATATTTGTTTTATGTCAATTATACAATTATTACGCCATGTACCTATAAAGGTGTGGCACAAACTTCTTCCATTTAAGTGGAAATCAGTTTTCGTTAAACATTCATATCTAGACAAGCAACTTCTGCTCATGTGAATTATGCTTACATATATTATTATAATTACAATATATATTAAAAGTTTTTGAAATATTTTTCCAAAGACTTAATTCAATTCAGTTAATAAATTAATACATAATTATGTTTAATTTAATTTATGCTCCAGTTTTGTTTTCAATATTCTAAAGACAAAAATATGACGTATAAATTTGAAATGTATCGAAATATGAATAAATAAAAATGCTTGTGATTTGTAGGTGAATTGACTCGTGAAGAAGATGTCCTGGAATGGTTGGTGCAGAATAAATCGACAGGTGATGAAGACGATGTGATTGAAGATGTTACTGCAAAAACTCTCGACACTTTAATTGGAAGTGTAGACAATTTAGTTGTACTTTTCTGTAAGTTTAAATCACTAGAATAGATATAGAATAGAATAAAACTTTATTTGGATTTTTGACTAATAAATTACCTTGTAATATATATTTATAAAATTGTAAAATTAATATTTATAATATTGGTGAGATATATGATTTATCAAATTATTTACTTAATTATTAACTTTATCAAAGTACAATTTTTTCATTTCAAACTTAAAAGTTTTTAAATTTTTTGAATCTTTAATGTATTTCGGTAATATATTATACGTATTCAGATAAATATATTGTCAGTAGTACTACTTTTCGTTTTTATAATAATATAAAAATTATTTGCATTTCTAACATCATAATTACTATTAAACAACTGCTTTGTCAGGCCTTTATTTACAACATTGGGAAGGTCCTGAATAAATAAAGTAAATCAAAAAATGGTTAGATTAAAAAAAGATTTGGTTTTCTGTAAATATTCTTTATTTTAATTAAGTTTTTTGCAAACCATAAATAGAAATTTCAACATTAATTTGATACAAAAATATAAATATATAAATAAATTTTATTTATATTTAATGATCAGTACGAATTAAAATTTGTTGATTAATGTATGGTATGTAATATGGATTTGCTATATTATTGACAAAAATATTTTATGTTATAAATGGATGGGATTTTTATGCACGCCGAAAAAAGGTGAATTAACTTTAGAATAGGACAATGTAACAATTATTAATAGAAATTTATACATACATACATACACAATCACGCCATATACCCAAAAAAGTGTGGCATAAACTCTTTCCATTATTTCGATATCAGTTTCTTTCAAACATCCCTGTATCCAGATTAGAAACTTTAGCTTCATCCACATTCATACTGACACTCTGTCATACATACACTTCTATTCCTACTACTTAGAAACTTTCGCTGCACGCAAGCCACTCTCTCAATCATACCACTACAACTACTCATCGGAAATCCACTAGCAAACGTATACCCTTCAAAATTATTTATATAATAGAAATTCACAACCGTTATTTGTATATGTATATTAAAATAGCATATTAAACATTAATTTATAAAATAAAACAACCTAACAAATGAAAGCTAACTTAATCTGACGTGTATTTATTACATCTGGCGTTAATTTGCATTACCTGACGTACAAATACCCTAAATTGCAATTTTTAATATCTGGCTTTCATTGACATATTTAAATGTTCATTTCTATAAACGTTATAAATTTATATATTAATGTACCGTTTCCGTGAAAAATAACGGTCCGTTAAAATAAAAATTCTGAGATTCCGTAAGAAATCTTGTTGCTATATAGCAAGATTTCTTACAGAATTTTAGAATTTTTATTTTAACGGATTGTTATTTTTAGGATGAGGCTATTTATACATACGGTATGTATACGCAATTGGCTATTACACATATTAAAAAAAAACCTAAACCAACCTACTAACCTCACCTACCTTAAATAGCCAATTACGTAAAAATACTACCTAACCTAACCTAGCCACTTTCTTATTTTTAACAGAAACGATACAGACTATACCCGTAAAGATGATTCAATAACCTCTATCAAAAGGTGCCCTAAGCTATCAGCTCATGCTCTTTATAGTAAATACGGTCCTGTAATTTAGTAAATACGGTCCTGTAATTTATTAGTTTGTGTTCGTGTGTGTGTCTGGTGTAATATTGATAAATCGCTAATGCCGGTTGGTTGCCAAACGAAAAGTTTAATTTTGTCTCGGGCTCTGCTCGGCTAGCGCTCAACTATTTCATTTGTTTAGTGTTTGGTTTAGCGAAATGGTTAGAGGAAGTCAACGCTAAAACTTATTTTTTTGCATTCACTTCGACTTTTTCTTTGACATCTGACGAATCAACACAAATTTATACATAGTACTGTTATAGTTACACTCTAAAAAAAATTATGTAATTTTACTTACAAACTATGAGACATTATGATGTCTAGTATTTGTAGGTAGAATTACTCAACTGCTGTACATTTAATACATAATTGTTTAAAAAATATATAATATCGGAACTATTAAAAAAATTATGTAATATATGATATATTACTAACGGAATGGAAAAGTACATATGTATGTAATGTTACAGTTTTATTAGTATATTTACAGAACTTTAACAAATTTGTTGTCAGGAATTTTCCATAAATAGCTATAATCTGTTTAGTTCTGTAATATTATTGCTGGTATAATAACATACTTTGGGAAATTTACATAAAGGATGTATTTTCAAATGAATAAATTACACTTAAAATATTTTATTAGCATTATTAGACAAAATATGCGTAAATAGTTAAAATTTGTTTAGTTCTGAAATATTATTATAATAATTGAGTTGAACGATCTTTGAATTGTAGTATGTTAATTTCTTCTTATACAAGAGTATAAGGTCATGTTGTTATTTTTAAATAAAACTACTTTAATTTATTTCATATGCTACTAGTTTCAATACTGAGCGTACCTTCTTCAGACAATCTATATTTTATTTTGTAAAAAAACATTGCAGTGTTAACATTATACAAAAATCATACATTAATAATAAAATTGAATAAAAATAAAACTTACATACATACATACATACACAATCACGCCATGTATTCAAAAGGGTGTGGCACAAACTCTTTTTATCATCCCGAAATCAGTCGCCTCCAAACATTCTTATATTCCTATAAACAAGCAACTTTCGCTTCATCCACATTCATAATTTCTCTCATACAGCTCTTTTATTTCTACTACTTGGAAACTTTTATTCACGCAAGCCACTCTCTCAATCATACCACTTCAACTACTCATCGGACGTCCACGCAAACGTATACCATCAAAATCATTCAAATAAATCTTTTTAACCAAACGTTCATTAGACATTCGTTCAAAATGTCCAAACCATCTTAACTGACTAAAACTTACGTAAAATGTATATTAAACAAAAACATTTGACGTTGAATACATCATACAGAGTAAATATGTAGAACAACACACACAGATTTAAAAATATTTATATTAATACAATATACGTCAGATTTTTAAATAATAAATATATAACAACATTAAAACTTATTAAAAAGAAAAAACAAAGAAACTAGTAGCATGTGAAATAAATTTAAGTAGTTTTATTTAAAAAATACTCAAAGAAATTAACAAACTGAAATATTGTTGGTATAATTAGATATATTTCTAATTTTTTTATAAAAAATGTATTTTAAAATTGGTACAGATATTAATATGCAAGCTGTAATTTTCCATAATTTAAGAAGTTATACCAACAATATGTAATTCTACATTAAGTATGTGATGCAATTTGTAGAAATTAAGCGATTTTACATACTTATTAAGTTACTGTTAATAAAGTTAAGTTGTTGATCCTCACGATTTTCTTCGAATAAAGATTTGAATAAGAAGGCGATAATGGATCAAGAAGTAAGATGTTTAATTCTTTTAATATAACTATATAAGAATTAAACATTTTACTTCTTGATCCATTATCGCCTTCTTATTCAAATCTTTATTTGAACTTATTAAGTTACAGAATTTTGAGGTAGAAGTACAGAATATTTCTAGTAAAATAAAATTACACATTTTTTATTACTTTTTTGTAATTCTTCAAAGAGTATTATAAAATTAAAAAAAAATGTTCTAGACGATCATGGCGATGATGATTCAATGCAAGTGCTGGAAGAACTGGAAAAAATCGATGACGATTGCGACAAGCACGGCATTCAGTTTGTAAAGATCGATGATGATGAAGCAGCGACCGATTACGGTATTGATTCATTGCCCGCGATTGTTTATTTCGAACGTGGTATACCGAATGTTTACGATGGCGATATTGAAAACGAAGACGAAGTACTCGAATGGCTTGTCTCACAATTGGAAAAAGATGAAATCGAAGATGTCACCGATGAAATGCTTGACAAACTCATTAAGGAAGGCAAAACCATTGCCGTATTATTCTGTAAGTTTTCTCAACAATATTTTGCTCCATCAAACTATTGGAAAACATTAGTTTATCAACATTGTAAATTACGTCTAAACCATCTAGATAAATCTCAACATGAGTATCTTTATGATATGAAATTTGAAGATTATGTAATAATATAATAATTATATATATAATAAGCAATAGATATTTATAAAAATTTTACTTATTTTGTTACTACGTTCTGTTTTATTTACTGTAAATGTTATTTGTATTAGTTTTCTTGATGAAGACGGACGTTGAGTTTGTCGAAACGTCGATTATAAATAAATATTAATACAGAACTTTAACTAAAAGCAGTTTTATTTAACTTATATTAGTATAAAACAAGAAACTTAAATAATATTAATGTCAAAAGATAAACTTTTGTTCTTGGGTCCTGAACCTGCGTTATGATTAATTATAATGTTATTAAATTCCTAATAACGAACCTGATAGGAAATTTAATAACATTATAATTAAACTTAAATAAATTTTGTAGTAGAACTGAAAGTTTTTTTTAAATTCTATTTACGTGAATGTAACGTTAAGATAATTACTTACTTAAGATAATAACTTACTATTATTTATTTTTCATTAAAAAAAAAATATTTTTGAATGAATAGTAAAAACATTGGTTTTAAAATAAAAAATATTTCAGTGTACGCATACTAAAAGTTGATGATGTTTCATAAAATTACGATATATTAAAATAAAAAGGCTTTAGGATTAAGTTCTGTATAAATATTAATTAAAAATCGGCATTTCGTTATACTCTACATATATCATCATCAGGAAAAATTATAGTTTATATTTTTTTAGTCATTTGATTAAACATTCAACAAAGACATTTATTTACTTTATTATAAAACTTTGGTTAGTGTAATATAAAATTGTTAATTTAATATTTTCAGTGAGTTAAGTTTTGAAATATAATTATCAAATAGACAGACAGACAGACAAACGCCACTTTATATATATATATATATATATATATATATATATATATATATATATATATATATATAAACATATACATTTAAAATATATACTCAGTAGATGTGGCAAAATCTATTCTCATTAAACTAGAAATTATTTTACACCAAGTATACTTATCTTATACTAACACACAACTTTTATAATATTATAGATTTAGGAAAAGTAAACGTGTATTTTTTTTAGATGACAATAACGACAGAAAATCACAAAAAGTCCTAAATGAATTAGAGAATATTGACGATGAATGTGACAAACTAAACGTAGCATTTGTAAAAATTGACAATCCTGACGAAGCAGCCGAATATGGTATTGAGAAATTCCCAACGCTACTCTATTTTGAAAAAGGAATTCCGACATTGTACGAAGGCAATTTGGAAGATGAAGAAAAAGTCTTAAAATGGTTCGAACATCAAGTAAAGAATGACGAAATTGAAGATATCACTGATGAAATGCTAGATCTAATCATTGAGAAAATGCCCTATGTTGCTGTACTTTTCTGTACGTAGTTTTTGCGTTGAATGTCAATTAAAAGAGTGAAATAGTTGATTAAATTGTTGCAGATGACAAGGATCAAAAGAAGAGTCAGAAGGTATTGGCTGAATTAGAAAATATTGACGACGAATGCGATCAAAACGATATTGCGTTTGTGAAAATTGATGACGATGATGAAGCCAAAGAATATGGTATTGATACCGTACCAACAATGGTATTTTTCGAAAAAAAAATTCCTCATGTTTACGAAGGAGATCTAATGAAAGAAGAAGAACTTCTTGGATGGCTACTGCATCAGAAACGACACAGCGAAATTCCAGAAATTACTGATGAAATGATGGACAAACTTGTTGAAGATTCCCAATACCTTGCTGTTCTCTTCTGTATGTTAATACAGTATTTCTTTAAAAATTAATAGTGATAATTTTGTATTATTGTTTTTCTTACAGATGACAAAGATGACAAACAAGATATTCGTGTCTTAAACGAATTGGAAAATATTGACGATGAATTGGAAAAAGAAGGAATTGTTATCGTTCGTATTGATAATGATGCAGAAGCTAAAGAATATGGTATTGATCACTTGCCTACATTAATCTACTTTGAGGAACAAATTCCTGCCATATATGAAGGCGATTTGATGAATGAAAATGAAGTACTTGAATGGCTTATTGAACAAAAGAATACAGCTACTATTGAAGAAGTTACTGACGAAATTCTTGATGATTTAATTGAAGAACACGAATATGTTGTTGTATATTTCAGTAAGTTTAATCCATATAATCATATTAGTACATATTTTTAAGTTATATTTTTTGCTTTTAGGTGGTAAATGCGAAGAAGGTGAAAAATGTGATGACATTTTGGAAGAACTTGAAAATATTGATGACGAATTAGATGAAACAGGAATTATTTTCGTTACAACTGAAGATCTAACAATGGCTAAAAAGCACGGTATTAAACAATTCCCGAAATTAGTATTTTTCAGGAATAAAGAACCTCTTATTTACACTGGTGATATTGAGGATGAAGATGAAGTCTTAGCTTGGTTAACAGATGAAGATACTTTAGAAATTCCTGATAGAATTGAAGAAGTCAATAATCGTATGTTGGAAAAGATTTTGGAAGAAAACGATCATGTTGTTGTATTCTTCTGTAAGTAAATACTTATTAAATATTATCAAATTAATAACTAAAATAAATTTGATTAATTAGATAAAGAAGGTGACAAGAAATCTCAGAAAATATTGCAAGAATTAGAAAATATTGATGACGAATGTGAAGAAAAAGACATTGACTTCGTAAAGATTTCTGATGATGATATTGATAAAGAATATGACCTAGCAGCTTTACCTGCTTTGGCATTCTATCGTCACAGATTTAGAGATATTTACAAAGGCGATCTCATGCATGAAGAAGCAATTTTAGAATGGGTTTTAGAATTACGTGATTCTACTCCTGATGTTATTGAAAGTGTGGATAAAAAAACTTTGCAAGTTCTTATTAACGATGTTGAACATTTGGCTGTCTTCTTTTGTAAGTATTGTCTTTTATTACTTTATAAATATTGTTGAAGTTATTTTAATTTTTAATAGATGATGACAACTGCAAATCCTGTCCAGAAATTCTTGAAGAATTAGAAACCATTGATGATGATACAGATAAGCATGGCATTCAGTTTGTAAAGTCAAAAGATGCAAAATTAGCGGCTGAAATTGGCGTGTTTAGTTTTCCAGCATTAGTTTATTATGAAACCGGAGTTCCAATTATGTATGACGGTAAGGCTGTCTTAGGCATTAATAACCGCAAAATTTGATTAAAAGTTTATTTAATCTAACAATATGATTAATTTATCGCCAAGTTCTATTAAAAAACGCAATGTTTAATATCGTAAAAGAATATGAATCATGTTTTATTATTTTTAAAGAAAATAAAATAAAATATTAATAAATTTGTTTTCAAACTTATGGACTAATAATTTTCAATTATATATGAATTTTGACGAATATAAGTTGTTGGCAAGCGACGTGTATGTTTCCGGTTAAAAAATTATTGTGCGTGGGGTATTTTAATTTCATGCAGTGAAGTAGCAAAAGTGTGGTTTCACTCGGGGAGCAAACATTATTTGTTTAAATTTTTGCTAAATATTTTGTGATTTTGTGATCAAATTAACAGTTTTTTCAAAAATTAAAATATAATGGTAATAATGCCAGTTAAAAAATACTAACGCATTATTTTATGTTTGAATTTATAAATATATATTAGAAATGTACTTACAAATTTTGGATATTAATCAGTGGTAAACAAATATTAAGAAGCTATAGAAATGATTTGAAATTTTAAGAATTGAGCTATCTAACGTATACTAGGGTTTATGAAAATGAAAAATGTTCAAAAATATTAACAGTTATACAATATTACTTTATAGGCAATCTTAAGAATGAAGACAAGGTTCTGGAATGGCTAGTTGATCAAAAAAGTAAGAGTCAAACTAATTTTTAAGTTCTAATCATCTAAATATTAAGAACATTTTTTTTGTCGTACAGTTGGGAATAAAATGGTATTGGATTGTATGAATGTAATTGCTTGTCTGTCTGTGTGGTGTCAATTTAAAATAAATAAACAATTAGAGAGGTATCAAAAGAATGGTGTATGGGGGAATGCATGCGAACTTGTACACGTCTGTGATTTAAAATTAAATTTTTGCCCCATCACACATCTTTCACACCAAATAGTTGACGTGGCGTGAGTGTTGGTCACTGCATGTCTACTAATTTCTGCAGATAATGACGACGACGATGACGATGATGATGATGATGACGACAGCGATGAAGATGATGACGACGACGATGATGATGATGATGATGATAATAGAAGCATTAGGAAAGTGATTGCAGGTAATAGATGATGAAAAGCGACTGCCAGTGGATATTTCTCTTATGGCCGAAGACGACTCTTAGCACAAGTATTTCGAGACATACATTCGAAACGTCGTCATTAGTTTATACCTGTATTGTTTGGTCAGCAAGTAATGAGATTCGTTCTGTTCGCTTCAGTCTATTTGTTACAAAAGAATCTACAAAATGTTTGTGTTTATTGCTACTTTTTTTATTTGAAGAGATAAAATGTCGGTTAAATTAAACAAAATGCTGAAAATTATGTTAAAATATAAATGATATAAATATAATAGTTTTTGAAACATACGTTCTCAAAATATTAAGAGGGTATTCCCGTTTTTTTTTTCTTTTGAATTTTTATAGCAAACAACAATTATACCGTTGGAAAGTGCATTTATTGAAGTTTTAAACACTATTATTTTTAAGTAAAATTTTCACTTAAAAAAATTTCGTTAAAGTGATTAGATCAAATAAAACTTGCGTTCTACATTTCTGAAACAAAAACAAATTAGATGTTAGTACTTGTAACACATGTAACTTTCGTTAGAACCTAGAAAATGTATAATTTTTACATTTATTTTCAAAATGGCGATTTTCTTAAAAAAAGTATCTAAAATTGCCCTTTTTTCTTTTTTAGGGGTAAAAACTATGGGAATTAATAATAACATTTTTTTTAATCAAAATATAGACTAGCGAAAAATGTAACATTAAAATTTGTATAAAGTTATTGTTACATTTTTAAAAACTATACTATGGAAATCAACATTATTAATAGCATAATATTCAAATTCAATTTTGTTCGTTTTAAAACAAATGAATATTGATATACAGAATGAGTTTCATTACTTAGTGAACGCGACCCCGTATTTCCTTGACCAATCGTCTGTATTTTGTTTCGTCTTTAGTTGTCCTTGAATTAGATTTAGTGCATGCTCGCGCGCCTATTTAATCGTGGTCGTCTGCAGCAAGAACCATAGTGTCAGATTCAGCTTCATCACCTCATTCTAAAAACATTTATGTTTGCTCTATTTTACACATATATATATACAATTGTCAAAATAAAAATTGTGTGATTCACTAACCGAACCAAATTTGTCTAGATTTGGAAAATATAGTGAAATTTTTATTCAAATAGGATTCCAAAGCTATGAGTCATTTACTACGGTTACATGATACCCTGTAAAAATTTTCACCTAACAAAATCGCACAAAATCTCGAAACTTTGACGGCTTTGACGTTTAGAAAAAAACAAAACATTATTTATTTTTGTTTTGTTGCTAGAATATGAGTTTAGGATTGTCAGATATGGAAAAAAAAATAAAAGCACACTTACCATTTATATTGATTGACAGTTATAATTTTTTAAACGTTGGGAAACTATGCATAAACGTAGCACGTTGAAAGCAACAAGCTAGTTCGGTTGAATCAAGCCACGAAACACGTAATTTGTTTTCATTGTTCAACGGAACGGATTTAAAGCAGTTAGTATGTAGAGACGTAAGTCAATTATTAAAAATTCCTAATTGGCTTTGGAATCCCATTCGAATAAAAATTTCACTATATGTTTCTTTTTAATAACATGAGGATGAAACGATTCTGAAATGTTTCTTGTTTAGATTTGCTGTACTTTTTTTTTTTGATTTATCGATTTTCTAATTGAATTGTGTGCACAATTTTGATTAATATATTTTAAATGACAAACGGGGTATCTCGATTCTGACATTATGTGTTTACTTACTGCAGGCGATGGATGTTTCACCGTGGGACTTGGCGGAAAAAGTTCTTTCCCCGTTAACTCGTTTGAGCCGTACCAGTGCTGCCCGAGTAAACCATCAGGTCGTGGTGCCAAGGGTTCAACTGTCACCATTTCGAAACCAGCAATTGCCCGTGGTCGTACGGCGGCTAACAGTAAACCATTGCAACCAGCACGCTCGGCCAATAAGGCAACAACCATTAAACCATCGAGTGCAACCGCTGACAAGCGCGCCAAAGGCAACAAAGGTTTTTTCGGAACGGGTAAATATATTTGGTGGTGGTAATTGGTAAAATTTTAATGCCATTTATAATTTATTCGGATTAGAAATCCGATATTAAAACCATTCTCAAGAAGTCTTATAATGTGGACATTTTGACAAATATATCCAGGACTGTCTTAAATATTTTGGTACAAATAGGCACATTGCTTAATCATATAATCATAAAAAAAACTTTTAATAGCATTACTTATTATAAAGAACTGTGAAGGCACTGAGTTAAATAAAATTTGACTTCATTAATTAAAAATCTATAATTTTTATGATCTAGTTACTTATAGTAACTTGTTGTCTATGTATTATTATTTACTTTAATGTCATTGATAAATATTGACCTGATAAAGACGAGCGTTTAGTTTCGTCGAAACGTCGTTTTTATATAAATAATTAACAGAACTTGATCCTAAAACAGTTTTTATATTAATACAAAGAGTTTTGAAAAATATTTTACTATGTTAACATTATTTATTTTTAATATATTACATAATAATATTACGAATAGTTAATGTTCAATATATTATTAAATTAGTAAAAAATATTTTGAATTTTGATGTCATTTAAATGTCATAACTAACCATACTGTTTATGTAGAGTTATTTTTATGTCTTTAAATTGTCATATAAACAGTGTTGTGACAATATTTAATTTGTATTACATAAATGTAGTCATGATTTTGTTATTACCTTGTTTTTAGCGCATTTTTGTTTACAAAAAAGAAGCTTAAATACGCTTTGGCCGTTTGGTCGGTCGTTCGTTCGGCTCCAGAAAAACTTTTAAACTAGACATTGTAGAGAGTTCTAGTTTTTTGCATTAGTTCGGTGCTGTCGAGTTATTGGCGCATCGAATAGTTTAAAAGCGCTCCGCCAATGCTAAATAAGTTAATTATGATAAAATCATGTGAATTTTTGAATTTGAATATTTTTATAAACGTTGCAGTTGTTTTCATTTTTCACAATTTTGTGACTTGATCATAAAAATACTGATCCACCCGCCAAAAATGCGCTTAAGTCCCTCGATCAAAAGCACGCGGACTTTTTTAATTTTTTTTTATTATTATTGAATTTTTGTCAAATGTTATTACATAACATATTTGTTATTTGGAATATAAAAAAGCAAATAAATTTTTGTTTATAATATTTTATCCTTAATTTATATTATAATATGCTGTAAGATGCATTAATAAATATATAATTAGATAAAAATAACTAGTTTGATGTTAGACTTGTAAAATTATATTTATTTCATTGTTTATTCGAATTCTGCATAAATCATTTTAAGGAACATTTTATTACACATTTTATTAGTATGAAAATTAATGAGGTCAAAATAATAAAAAACATAATATGTTGGAACTTTCAAAATATTAACATTGTAATAATGTTATTTACTGAAATTTTATTAGTATTTTTTGTCCTGATGAAAGTTTTTGATTTCAAATAAATAATTATACAGAACTTTAATTTAAAGTAATTTTATTTTAAAAATATGATTTTTACGAAAAGCAAATGTGTCTATTCAGGTCCAAAAAGAAAAAAAGTTTGAAGACAGGTCTGAACTATATCATTGGCTATTGAAATAGAATAGAATAGTTAGTGATATGGTTGTAATTGACAGGATGTTCATATTATAGTTTCTTTTACAGTTGCTGCCACCAAAACGGCTCCCGTTGTTCGATCATCTAAAAATCCAAATCACTAATTCTAAATCACAGTGACACAGTGACTCTGACTTGGTGTTGTGATTTGTTCACACTTATTTACTTATATATTCTATCTATCTGTATATATTTGGATGATAACTGATAACTGATGTGATCTCCTTATCAATCCTATGTCTTTCTCTCTCTTTCTCTCTTAACTCTATCTCATTTATCATGTCAATTATCTTTATCAATAATTGCTTAGCCAATTTCAGCAGTTATTATTTTAAGTCATTCTTCGTGTACCTAATACCTATCTATGTTCTTCTTACACATTTATTTTATAAGAAATGAAAGAAAACCAAAAGACTTTTACATTTTACACCAAATGTGAAGACATCGTAAATGTTGTTCTTTGACCGATGTTCGTATTGTTCGTCATGGCTTGCTTCGATTCTAACAACAAATCACACTTATTTATAATAATTTATTATTATTTGTTAACTTACGGTAATGGACTGACACTGCTCTGTTTAAACACAATCAAATAAAAATTGTACATTTTTTTCGCTTATTATTATTATTACTTATTTGTTATTTCGCTACATGTGTGCCTGTTATATCTACGTATTTGTCTAAACAAATGCATGTTTA
Organism: Clivina fossor; assembly: GCA_963966155.1. Classification (NCBI taxonomy): domain Eukaryota; kingdom Metazoa; phylum Arthropoda; class Insecta; order Coleoptera; family Carabidae; genus Clivina; species Clivina fossor. The sequence goes on along the minus strand of OZ014564.1, from coordinate 11,805,148 downwards.
TTGTTCAAATTTTATTTAGAATTACTTTTAGGTGACTACGAATGATAAACATGTCATATAATCAGCGCATATGTACCGTTATTGAAATAAATTGTTTTCTATAACTAAAATATTTTATAGATTATTTTGTATCAATGTGAAAACAAGTTACGTACATATAAAAAAAAACATCCTAAATACAATGACAAATCAAAATGTTATACATAGACATTTGACATGATGTATTATTTTCCATATTATTATTTTCATGTGTTCAGACTTTTAGTAGAACAGAAATACGAATTTTTTCATATATTAAAAATTCTTTCAGAACTCATTATATTAAAATAAAACTGCTTTAGGTTAAAGTTCTGTATTAATATTTATTTATAATCGACATTTTGACGAACCCAACGTTCGTCTTCATCAGGAAAAACAATGAGAAAAAAGTGATTGATATTAACAGCAGATTGATAAGGGAAGCAATAAAAATTTATAAAGAAAAAGATAACATTCAATCAGTGAGAAGGGGCACTGATTTAAATAAAATTTGGTTTCCATTAATTAAAAATTTATAAATTTTTATGATCTAGTTACCTATTTTGTTACTTAGTAAGTTCTTTATACATATGTTTACTCTAAATATCATTTGTATCAGTTTTTCTGATGAAGACGGACGTTCAGTTTGTCGAAACGTGGATTATTAATAAATATTAATATAGAACTTAAACCTAAAACTGTTTTATTTTAAGAATTTTTTATTCGATATTCATTTATTTTAGATAAAGATATTTTATCTTAAAAATCTAAAATCTAAAAAACTTAAAAAATAAAATAAACTAAAACAAGAGGTATATCTCAGAATTCATATTTACGTTAGTAAAGTAAATAAATACTCATACATTTTAATTTACAGTTATTAAATTGTTTTTTCAGTGTGTTGAAGATTTGTTATGAGTGTAAAATTAAAACAAAATTGTTTTTGAATTTTTAATACAGGTTTATGTTTAAATGATATGTGTTGTAGCAAGTATTTTACAAGATATTGATGGATATTTTTGAAGAATCACATTAAACTACTATAAAAAATTTTAAAAACATTTTATCTGTTTTAGTATCTATTTCTGTTTTTCAGTTATCTAAAAAAACAAATTATAAACTAATAAGTATTTATTTATTATAACTTCGGAAATTATTTTTTTTTTTTGAATAAGTTCAAATATCTATGATGAACATTTTGGATTGCATTTTGTACATACACTGAATGTTGTGCGTGAGTGATAATTAAATATAGTGGAATCCAGCATGTAAAAAAATCAAAAGCTTACTAGATATTATAGATTCTGTAAGCGAATGTTACTGGGCATGTTATATTCGGGGTAAGTTGTAATTTTCTATGGATCATTTTAATGTTCTAACCAATTTACGACCAAATATCTTTTTGAATTTAATTTATAAAAAGCCATTCCATAACATTGTTCTTAATTCTTAAACAAGTAATTTTTGCATTTGAAAATACTTAGAATCAATTCATTTGTAAAATTTCTTACAGTTGATTGACGACATTGTTGCTGCTATAATCAATGAAACTTTCTCAATTGTTTAGGAAACTTACTGGACGAATTTAGCGTTCTTGATTGGATGATTGGTCAAAAAAATGATGAAAGTATTGACGAAATAGACAGGGATACATTGTTCAAATATATTGAGACCAAGGAATTTTTAGCAATTATGTTTTGTAAGATTCTAAATGTTGCTAACATCACTTATTTCTTATAGATAATAAATATAAATTCTGTAGATAAAGAAGAAGATCCTGAAAGTCCAAGAATTCTTCGACATATCGAATTGATCGATGATGAAGCAGCCGAATATGGTATAAAAATTGTCAAAATGAGTGATCGTTTAATGGCGAAGAAATTCGGTTATCGAAATCCACCAGGAATTACTTATTTCCGCAAGGGAAAACCTATAAACTATGACGGAGATATCGATGATGAAGAAGAAATCTTAGATTGGCTAACAAATCCCGAAAATATGGAATTAACCGATCAAGTTGAACGTGTTAATCCGAAAATGTTTCATAAAATTCGACAAACTTCAGATTATGTCGCTGTTTTCTTATGTAAGCTAATAATATTTATTTTTAAGATGCAATAATAAAACAAAATGAATTTTTAGATAGCAATGAATGTAAACAATGCCCGAAAGTTTTATCAGAAATTGAGCATATTGATGATGAAGCAGATGGCGCTGGAATTAATTTTGTCAAAATAGACGACAAGAAAATGGCGAAAGAATTTGGCGTATTCGCTCTTCCGGCGATTTTATTTTTTAAAATGGGATCGAAAGAGCCTGTTATTTACGCAGGTATCAAACAAATAAAATACAAGGTTTTTATAAAATAATGATGTGGATTTTAATGTTATTATAGAAAATAAAAAACTAACTAAAAAGTTTTTTGTTTATTAAATTCTTTAATTCATTTTTGCCAACTTTTTCTCTCAAACTTTACCTATTACATTCTATCAAAAATCACACCATTATTTTATGAAAATCCTACATTTATTATTATTTATTTTGAATATTTTATAATACAGTTGACTTGATAAAATGCTGAAATTGGTAAAGCATATTTTAAAATTAGAGTCACAATAATAGGTCATTTTTTGCCAAATTATAATTTGATTATAATACTTACTAAATAAGTGATTTTTTACACAGGTGATTTGTACGATGAACAGCAAATTCTAAATTGGCTTCTTACGCAAAAAGATCCATCAGGCGAAGTAATTGAAGATCTGGAAGGTGACGATCTTGAGAATTTGATCGAAAATTCTGAGTCATTAGCCGTTTATTTTTGTAAGTAGCAAAATTTGTATTTTAACAATATACGTATGATTATGATTAAATTTACTACCACTTGCTTTGCTCAGCTTCGCTCAGTGCAGTTTAAATATTTCTTTATTGGGAATATTATCATGTATCAAGTGTTTTATTTTGTTTGTTTTACTGAAACTTTTTCTCAATAAATCAAAATTAATTTGAAAATTTGTTAATTTTAAAGCGACATATAGTTTTATAATTATAATACTATATTTTAAAAGTATTTTTAACAATAATTATGATGTAATTTATTTATTGAAATTGTCATGTGGAACTCTTAAATTTCTATATATATATTTTTCAACGTAGTAAAAAATCTTTTAGAACTCATTATATCAAAATAAAACTGCTTTCGGTTAAAGTTTTGTATTAATATTTATTTGTAATTGACGTTTCGATGAACTCAACGTCCGTTTCTATCAGGAAAACTGATACAAATGACATTTACAGTATATAAACAGAACATTGAAACAAGTTACTAAGTGCAACAAAATAAGTAACTTAATCATACAATTTATAAATTTTTAATTAATGTAAGTCACTGATTTAAATAAAATTTGGCTTCCATTAATTAAAAATTTATAAATTTTATGATCTAGTTACTTATTTGTTATCTAGTAACTTGTTTCTATGTTCTGTTATTTACTGTAAATGTTATTTGTATCAGTTTTCTTGATGAAGACGGACGTTGAGTTTATATTTATTAGAAATCGACGTTTCGACAAACTCAACGTGCGTCTTCATCAGACAAACTGATACAAATGACATTTACAGTAAATAACAGATCATAGAATCAAGTTACTAGGTAACAAATAAGTAACTAGATTATAAAATTTATAGATTTTTAATTAATTGGAACCAAATTTTATTTAAATCAATGCCTTCACAATGATTGATATTATTTTTTTCTTTATAAATTTCTGTTTCTTCTCTTATCAATCTGCTGTTAATATTGATTGGTTTTGCAATTTATTACAGTATCTTTGAATTTATGATTTAGTTACTTATTTTGTTAGTTTAGTAACTTATTTCTATGTTTTGTTTATTTACTGTAAATGTTATTTGTATCATTTTTCTTGATGAAGACGGACGTTGAGTTCATCGAAACGTCGATTATATATAAATATTAACACAGAACTTAACCTTAAGCAGTTTTATTTTCATATATTTTTATTATAAATTTTTATTCGTAACAAACAAATATAATTAAATTGAAACTAATTTACTGTTATATTAATTTTTCAGAAAAGTGTATAAATGTTTTTGTTAACGAAAGTTTCTATAAAGCAAATAAATAAAATAAAACAAAATAGGATAAAATTCTATGTACTTTTTTTGTGACACTAATTTCTTATTGTGTTGTCAAATATTTTTCTCGAAAACACATATAATATTTGTATTAGTAAATCGGCGAAGCCTTTTCTTGGTTATTTTCAAATAGTTTAATTCACAAATTTAGAAACGAAAGTAATTTGTTATTTTCGAAAAAAAGAGAAAAAAAAACTTGTTGAAATTTCGTAGGGAACAAGACTTTATGCGATGCTTGTGGGTCGAAACAACAGCGTAAGAGACCTAAGAAAGACGCAGGACAAGGACACGGCGATGAGGACAGTGCATCCGAGCCAACGGAAGAGGGTAACAATTTAGTTCCCTCCTCCTAAATATTACTAAATTCTGTACAGTGGCGTAGCTAGAAACTTGTTAAGGGGGGGGGGGGGGGGTTAATAATATTAATCAATAAAGATAATCTTGTCAAAAACAGACATAATCTTGTCAAAAACAGACATAATCTTGTCAAAAACAGACATAATTTTGTGAAAAACAGACATAACCTTGTAAAAAACAGTCATAACCTTGTGAAAAACAGACATAACCTTGTGAAAAACAGACATAATCTTGTGAAAAACAGACATAATCTTGTGAAAAACTTACATAATCTTGTGAAAAACAGACATAATCTTGTGAAAAACTTCATAAACTTTGTAAAAAACAGTCATAACCTTGTAAAAAACAGTCATAACCTTGTTGAAAACAGACATAATCTTGTGAAAAATAGACATAACCTTGTAAAAAACAGTCATATTCTTGTGGAAAACATACATAATCTTGTAAAAGAACAGACATAATCTTGTTCGAAACTTCATAATCTTGTAAAAAAACAGTCATAACCTTGTAAAAAACAGTCATAACCTTGTGAAAAACAGACATAATCTTGTGAAAAACAGACATAACCTTGTTCTTGGAGGGGGTTTTCAACCCCCTAACACCCCCCTGGCTACGCCACTGATTCTGTACATATGTGTATTAGTAGTTGTTGTCCCCCAAAACCGTGAATGCAAAATTGCAAATCAATTACTAATCATTATTTATTTATTGAAAACCTTTGATGACCGGCATTGGAATGAATTTACAATTATTTTTGCAAGACTTTATTGTGATAGAAACTTAGGTTTTTTTTCTATCTTATCATTTCTAAAATAATATGTTTTTAAAAAAATATACTAATACAAAAATTTTATTTTATTTTAATTAACTTAAATAAGGGTGATTCATTGAAAACTAGAAATATGATAATTGAGCCCAACATAATGAATGTTGCTAGTTTAAGAGGTAAACAGTATTCAAAGTTATGATTATATTTTAAAATTAATATATAATTATAACTTTGAACACCTTGAACATCCGGCATTAAACCATCAATATATGCGTAAAACATTAGGCTCCATCGTCAATAGTCATATTTTGAAGTCTAGGGGTGATTTATGACGTCGGGGAAAAATTACACCGGATGATTCCTATGAATAATCTAAATAAAAAACTCCAAATAAACATATGTCCGAAAATGCTTTCTAACGGAACTGTAGCCGTTAGAAGTTTATTACATGTAACATCAATCGCGTTAGTCTTATTTATTTTATCAAACAAAAACAATAATTAAGGTACTAATTTAAAGCAATAATTTAATAATAATAATAATTAATAATTTAATAATTTTCTCTGACATCAACATTAAATTAATTATGGATGAGTTCACAGTACATGAATATGCTGATATAATTTTTATTTATGGATTTTGTGATGGAAATGCATTAGCCTAAGGAGGACACTTTGAACACTTACTTTAAGTTTAATCCCAGACGTTCTTGCTTTAAATTAGCACTTTAATTATTGTTTTTGTTTTTTTTTCTGATTTAATAAATAAGGCTAACGCGATTGATGTTACATGTAATGAACTTCTAACGGCTACAGTTCCATTAGAAACCATTTTCGGACATATGTTTATTTGAAGTTTTTTATTTAGATTACTCATAGGAATCATCCGGTGCAGTTTTTCCCCGACGTCATAAATCACCCTGTATACAGTTTTAAAATTTTCCATTATCAATGAATCACTCTGTATAATTATTTAATTTTTGATACTAAATGTTTTTTTATAGCATAGCTTTTTGTACGCAGTCTAACGTTCGTTTTTAATACTAATAAATATACTTATTTTGTAGCTGACAAATATTTAAATCAGGTAAGTGTTTAATATGTTTATTAAAACAATATTGAAACACAAATTCTTGTTTTTTAACAAATATTTTATCTCTGGTTATGAACATATAACTGAATAGTTTTCTTTGGTTTTGATTAGAAGTAGATTTCCAATTACTTATTATCGAGAGTTTATGTATTATTTTCAGTAAAATGATATTTGATGTAATATGAAAATTGATTTGTTTTATTAGCTAGTGATGAATGCGACCAATGTGGCCCTATTCTAGAAGAATTAGAAAATATTGATGATGATTGTGACAGACATGGAATTACTTTTGTTAAAACGCAGGTAAGTAAATGTTTGAAAGTTTATGTAATGTATATGTCGTTGGTTAATTAATATATTATGAACAAGATATATATATATATATATATATATATATATATATATATATATATATATATATATATATATATATATATATATAAAAGATTTTATCTACAACTGCTTTGTTATATGGTCATTATATATATAAAATCAAATAAATAATATTAGTCTTTATAGCCCAAGGGAAATAAAATACTAGTCTTTATTAACCAAGGTTCATAAAATATTAGTCATTATTAACCAAGGGAAATAAAGAAACGATCTTTATTAACTTGATTTCCGTACGCACGCTTCGTTGCTAGGCAACATCAACAACCTAAATATCTCTACGCCAGATGGCAGCAGTTATCAGTCAAAGTAATAAAATAACAGTTGTAGTTAGTTAGTTAGTTAGTTGTTGTTAACTGATCATAGATTTGAATAAGTAAGTACAATATTAAAAATATATAAGCAGTTGTAGATAAAGTGTAGTATTTGACTTGCAAATAATGCCTACAATGCCTACGAGGATGTTTTATTCCCCTCGCTACGCTCGTGGACTAAACAACATCCTCGTACATTATAGGTGCCATTATTTGCTCGTTAACTAATATACTATTAAAATGTACATGTTTATAAAAAGGTAAAATTTTAGTATACCACGTTTTTAACATGGACTAAAAAGTAATAATGTCTCCTAGCTTCATATAGATTTATTACCCCATACAGAAAAACGTGAGGCAACGACAGCTACTCCCTACACTCCTTCCTATTATCTATTGCATGCGCTCCACGAATTTCTCTATGGGGTTATAAATGTATATGGGGCTAGGAGAAATTATTTTATACTTTTTAGTTCGTGTTAAAAACGTGGTATATTAATTTTATTTATTTAAATAATTATTTTCTGCTGTTTAGTCTTGTTTAACTTTAATTTTAAGTTAATTAAATAACTTTTATTTAATATTTAATTAATTTAATTAATTATAGTTATATAATAATAATTAATAAAATTATAATTATTAAATTATAATTAATTAGATTAAAGTTAAAGTTAAACAAAACTAAAAAGCAGAATTTTTTTTATATTCTTAATTACACATGGCGTATTATATTAAATTATAGTATTTTGTTTTTGCTTAAATCGCCATTAATATATTTTGATGAACTAATTAAATTATTAGTTAATTTTTAAATGCAGAAAAACGCATCGGCTCATATTCTCACCTCACTTTTTCGTGAAAAAAGTGCTTTTATCATTAACTTCAAAATAATTTTTGCTTCTGTTTTTTTATTAAATAGAAATAGTTTTTCTATTTTTGATCGTTTTTATTATATTTGGTATTAGAAAATTTATATAAACTATTATAAATTGCTTAATGAATAATTTTAAGTAAACGTCAAAAGTACTTTTGGCAAAAATCACTTTTATAAATGAGGTGAGAATACGGGCATTGATTTTGTTGGAGTTTGAAGCCACAAAAGCAAAAGGTTCCGGGTTTAAACCCCGGCAAGGTCATGCATTTTTCTTTATTTAAAAATTAACTAATAATTTAATTAGTTAATCAAAATATAGTAATGGCGATTTAAGCAAAAACAAAATATTATAACCAGAAAATAATTATTTAAATAAAAATATTTAATATACCATGTTTTTAATACGGACTAAAAAGTACAAAATAATTTCTCCTAGCCCCATATAGATTTATAACCCCATAGAGAAAAACGTAGGGATAATAATAAGGAGTGTAGGGAGTAGCTGTCGTTGCCTCACGTTTTTCTGTATGGGGTTATAAATCTGTATGGAAGTATGGGGGCTAGGAAAAATTATTTTATACTTTTTAGTCCGTTTTAAAAACGTAGTACATTATTATTTTTTTATTTTAATAATTTTTCCCTAGCCAGCATGTTAAGAATAAATATACACATACATTAAATAAACTATCCTTTTTATTTCTCCTAATCTTAAATTATTCACAAATTAAAACATATACTTACATTTCATGTAATACAATTTATTTAATATCATTTTAAATATTTTTTTTTTAGGATGTAGAAATTGCTGAACAATTTGGCATAACAGAATTTCCCGTATTGGTTTATTTCGAAAATCAAACGCCGAATGTTTTCGAAGGGGAATTAGCTGAAGAAGAAGAAGTACTTCAATGGTTAATACAACAGAAAACTGAAGATCGTATTGAATTAATTACTAGAGTTATGCTTGAAAGTATGGTTGAAGATACACAATATTTAGCGGTTTATTTTTGTAAGAAAATTTTCATTCACAAATTAATTTCGATCTAATTAATAAATAATTAGTAATAAACAAAATTCAGTATTTTATATATTTATTATCTTCTATGCCAACGTTTCGGCAATCACTATTGCCTTCTTTAGGGCTCTACAATTAATACAAATATGTATAAATATAAATACATTTAAATATACATATAATAATAAATATAACAACAGACAGGGGCGGATCTATATATGGGCTTTTTGGGGTGCAGGCCCCGTGGATATAAAGGGCCCCCAGCCCCCATTGAAAACAATGGACAATTTTGTTAAAATTGCATAATTTATTTAGACATTAGGAGAATTTTTTATAAAATTTTTATTAAAATCGGTTAAATAGTGGTCATAATAAATTTTCTAAAACTTTAGTAATTTTTTTCTCGGAAAGTTGGCAACACTGAATATTAATAAAATTATACAATTAATGGAAGCAATAGGGAAATCTTTTCTGAAAATCTGATCAAAATCGGATAAATAATATAGTCATATGAATTTTTAAAAACTTTAGTAATTTTTTTGTCGGAAAGTTGGCAACACTGAATATTAATAAAATTATACAATTAATGGGAGCATTAGGGAAATATTTTCTAAAAATCTGATCAAAATCGAATAAATAATATAGCCAATATGAATTTTTATAAACTTTAGTAATTTTTTTGTCGGAAAGTTGGCATCACCGGAAAAAATAAAACCACATGACCATCTTGGGTACTAGACAAATTTATCCTGAAAATTTCATTAAAATCGGTTGAACCGTCTAGGAGGAGTTGCGGCTACAAAATTTTGACTTACGACCGAGCGAGCGAGCTGACGACGCACATCCATACACCCACATAAACTAAATTCAGATTCGTCATCTAGAGGCTATATGAAGGATTTCTATACACAAATTTTTTTTTTTTGAAAATGTTACAGACACCGTACCAAACGCTATACCACTTTTCCTTGCAGTCGAAGTGGTAAAAATATATAAAAGTCTGAATTCCGTCTATTACTAATTATTTATTAGATATTCGGACTGATTCTCTAACGAAGTTGTTAAGTTTTAGCAACGTTGCTAACAGCATTAGCCAATAATATTAGCTGATACTAAATAAAAAATTAAAATAAGAACTGTTATATTTGTTTCTATTGGTTAGAGTTGCTAGCAACATTGCTAAAACTTAGCAACTGTGTTAGAGAATCAGGCTGATTAACAATCAATTATGTTTTAATTAAATAATCATTTTATATTTATTATAGATAAAGAAAACTGTCATATATGCGATCAAATCTTAGAAGATCTTGAAAATATCGACGACGAATGCGATGTATATGGAATTCATATGGTTAAGATTCAAGATCCCCAATTAGCAAAAAGATATTCCATAAAAACTTTTCCAGCTCTTGTCTATTTTCGCAATGGAAATCCATTACTTTTTGAAGGCGATTTACAAAACGAGGAATCAGTTTTAGAATGGTTAATTGACGATGATAATAGAGAATTAGCTGATGAAATCGAATCAGTTAATGAGAGAATGTTGGATAGACTAATGGAAGAATCACATTTGATAGCCGTCTTCTTTTGTACGTAGTATTTAATTCTTTTTCTTTAAAATAAAACTCTCCTTTTAGTATCTAGTTTTGTATAGTGGCGATAAAAAGATAGGGACGTCATCAATTTTTGTCACTAGGCAAATAACGTCACTCACTACTATGTTTATATGAGCTTCTTGCGAATAGCAGACAGGGGCATTAATAGCCCATTATTTTCCTTTTCTTGTTCAAAATATGAAATTAAATTGCCAACTAACTGTTGACATCTCGCCTAGACCAGCTTTTTGCCATAATAAATTACAAAAATACACATTCAAAATATAACGTCAAATGAACAAATATAAACGTACTGTGACTTTTGACATTGAAAATCAATGCTGCCAAATATAGCAAAAATAAATAAGTTGATTTCAATAAAAAAATCTAATAATATACGATATATTTGTATATATTACATTTTAATTTGATTAAAATAACATATATAAATAGTTTCAAGAAGATTTAGTTCACTATATGTAGAATAGAATAAAATTAATTTTGTTCATTAGTGAGTTTCATGTTGTTAAGTTTTATCACGTGATTATGACGTACCTATCTTTTTATCTTGTCGCTACTATAGTTTTGTATTAATATTTATTAATAATCGACGTTTCGACGAGCTTAACGTACGTCATAAAAAATGATACAAATGACATATACAATAAATAAACAGAACATAGAAACAAGTTAGTAGGTAACAAAATAAGTATAACTAGATTATACATAGATACACAATCACGCCATGTACCCAAAAGGGTGTGGCACAAACTCTTTTCATTCCTATCCAAACAAGCAACTTTTGCTTCATCCACATTCATAATTCCTCTCATACATGCTCTTTTATTCCTACTACTTGGAAACTTTCGCTCACGCAAAACACTCTCAATCATACTCCACTCCAACTACTCATCGGACGTCCACGCAAACGTATACCATCTTAACTGACTAACACCAACTTTTGCTACAACATATTTTCAATTTCACTCTCATCAAACACTAATCTGTTTCGTAACTAGATCATGGAATTTATAAATTTTTAAAATAAAATGGCTTTACGTTATACTTCTGTATTAATGTTTATAATAATCGACGTTTTGACGAACTCAACGTATATCTTCATCAGAAAAACTGATACAAATAACATTTACAGTAAATAAGCAGAATATAGAAACAAGTTACTAGCCGTAACAAGTAACTAGATCTTAAATTTTTTTAATTAATTGCAGTCAAATTTTATATTAATCAGTGCCTTCACAGTGATTGATGTTATCATTTTTTTTTTACAAATTTCTATTGCTTCTCTTATCAATCTGCTGTTAATATCAATCACGTTGCAGACACTGATTTAAATAAAATCAACTTTCTTTAATTAAAAATTTATAAATTTTTATAATCTAGTTACGTATTTTGTTACCTAGTAACTTGTTTCAATGTTTTGTTTATTTACTTTAAATGTCTTTTGTATATTTTTTCCTGATGATAGTTGAGTTCGTCGAAATGTCGATTGTTAATAAATATTAACTATAATCATTGATTAAAGAAGTATTTCAGAAGTTAATCAATGCTATAATCTAAAGCTGTTTTATTTTAATATAATGAAATGTTAATATAATGGTAGATTAATTAGAGAAGCAATAAAAATTATCAAAGAAAAACATAATATCAATCAGTGTGAAAGCTCTGAATTAAATAAAGTTTGATTTATAATAATTTTTTATTACCTAGATTACGTTTGTTTCTTTGTTATTTGTATTTATTTTCCTGATGATAATTTATGTATAATGAATGAAAACTTCTAATTTGGATAAAAGAATACAGAATTATAATCTAAAGTTTTTAAATTTTAATAATATTTTTATTCGTACAAAGTTAATTATTTTTTATGATAATTAATATACATACATACATACATACATACATACATACATACATACACAACCACGCCATGTACCCAAAAGGGTGTGGCACAAACTCTTTTATCATTCCGAAATAAGTCACCTCCAAACATTTCTATTCAAACAAACAACTTTCGCTTCATCCACATTCATAATTCCTCTCATACATGCTCTTTTATTCCTACTACTTGTAAACTTTCGCTCACGCAAGCCACCCTCTCAATCATACCACTCCAACTACTCATCGGACGTCCACGCAAACGTATACCATCAAAATCATTCAAATAAATCTTTTTAACCAAACGTTCATTAGACATTCGCTCAACATGTCCGAACCATCTTAACTGACTAACACCAACTTTTGCTTCAACATTTTTTTCAATTTCACACTCATCATACACTAATCTAATTAATATGAGAGTTTAAAATTTCAAGATGACGATGATTGTCCGGAATGCGAAGAAATCTTGGAAGAATTAGAAGAAATTGACGGCGAAGCGGATTTATTCGGCATAGATTTTGTAAAAGTTAACAGTCCTGAAGCGGCAGAAAAATATAATATAAATTCGTTTCCTTGCCTCGCATATTTCCGAAAAAAAGTCCCTATGATTTTCGATGGCGATTTGCATCAGGCAGACAAAGTATTGTCGTGGTTAACGTCGCAAGATATCTTTGAGATTAAGAATGAAATCGAAGAAGTTAATAAGAAAATGTTGGATAAATTATTAGACGAAAATGAGTTTGTTACTGTTTTCTTTTGTAAGTGAAGAAATAGGTTTTATATTTGATTTGAAAATAATTTATTTCTCTATTTTAGATGATTCCGAAACGAAAGAGAGTAAATTAGTTTTGGAGAGATTAGAAAATATTGATGGAGAAACAGATAATTTTGATATAACTTTTGTTAAAATGGCTGATCCACGTTATGCAAGAAAATGGGGTGTTACGAAGCTACCATCAATTGTTTACTTTCGTAAGCGATTTCCTAGCATATTCAGAGGTAAATTTAGATAAATTTTTATAATATATTATATTTGTTTAGGAGATATAGGGTGTTTCAGACCATTCTAATATATATTTTAGGGTGTCTTCATAAAAAACAAAATTTCCAGTAAGGCTAAAATCGATAATTTTACATCGAAAAAACATGAGAAATAATGTTTTTAAGGAAGTAACAGGTTTCTCTACTGAAATTAACGGAAAACAATGCCAGAACACGCGTTTTCCGAAAATTTCAGTTGTGAAGAGGAACTTATTACTTTCTTAAAGACATACTAAAAACATTATTTCTGATTTTTTCGATGTAAAATAATAGATTTAAGCTTTACTGGAAATTTTTTTTTATAAGACCACTCTAATATATATATATATATATATATATATATATATATATATATAGTAATGAATTTAAAGAATTTTATATACAACGTGTTTTTTTTGCTCAGTTTCTATGAACAAAATTACTTTGAATTTTCAAAGTAATTTACTCTAAAAAATGTATGGTAACATGTAAATCTTTTGTGTACTGCTGGTTGCCTGTACCTAAGGAACTCTTATTTTTCTATGAACAAAATTACTTTGAATTTTCAAAGTTATTTACTCTAAATAATGTATGGTAACACGTAAATCTCTTGTGTACTGCTGGTTGCCTGTACCTAAGGAACTCTCATTTGCTTGCAGGCGATATAATGTCGGAGACGGACGTTTTAGATTGGCTACGAAAGAACCGTTTCCGTCAACCTGAGCTAAACATTTTCATGTACGCTTTAATCGCAATTTCGATAGCGTTCGTTGTATACACAGCGTTCCTCTTACAATGCTTCAGAACACCACCCACACAAGCGGTCGTACATCAGAAACAGGCGTGATGGAGATCTCCTGGTGTAAATTTAACCTTCAATAACATATACATACCGTGAGTCATCAAACAATTATGATATTTTTTGATACGGTACACGGTTGCGCATGTACGATGTACGCATGCGCGCCATTTAGTTCAATTTTTTTCCTTTTCTCTACTATCAATTCGATTTTCGACAATTTAGTACTATTTTTAAAACGAAAGGTACTATATTAGTACCACGCTTCGCTGTGCAGATAATTTACGTTCAAATTATAGAAAAGTTTCAGCTCTTTTATCGCTACACGATTGGCAACAGTGTGTGACATTTTTCATTTAGATCAAAATATACACTGAAGTTAAAATTGTATACACTAAAAATATATAATTTTATTGGCAAACTATGAAACACACTATGATGCCTAGTATTACTTTTTATAATTACTCAACTGCTGTAATTTTCTTACATAATTGTTTAAAATTACATAATATCAGAACTATTACAAACATTATTGTAATATGATATTACCAACGGAATGAAAAAGTACATATATATATATATATATGTAATATTACAGTTTTTACGTAAAGTTCCTTTTAGTAAATTTGCAAAACTTCAGTAAATTTGCTGTCAGGAATTTTCCATAGAAAAGTAAAATTTGTTTAGTTCTATAATATTGTTGTTTAATTACATACATTTGAAAATTTATATAAAGGATGTTTTTTTTACAATTATTACAGATATTAATACACTGTAAAAAAAGTAGCTAAATTACAGAAATTTTACTATAAAAAATCTGTAATTTTATTTTACCATAAATATTCTGTATTTCTACCTCAAAATTCATAATAATCACATAAAATAAGTATATAAATGACATAATAAGTATGTAAAATTGTTTACTTTCTACAAATTGCATCACATACTTAATGTAAAATTATGTATTGCTGGTATAACTTCTTAAATTATTAAATTTTAAAACAAATTAAACTAAACAAATTATTATTTTGCTTATGAGAAGACTTTTACTAAGGCCTTTTAAGGTTTATCGAGTCTTTTTGAGATATACTATCGCCTCCCAAAAAGGATACAGAAAAGACCATTTTTTTGATTTAGTAAATAAATTTTTTCAATTAAAAAAATTAGGTAATATCAATGAAAAAAATTTACTTCAAATTCAATGAGAACGTTAAAAAAAAACTGTTAGAAATAATATTTACAAAGTTATAAAAACAGCAATATTTCTTTATCAAAACTGTTCCTATAAATTTTCAAATTGATGTGGTTATTCATTTAATATTTCATAGATGTTTTATTGAAAAAAATTAAGATTAACCTACGTAGCGAACATATTCGATAAAATTGATTGTACAATAAACTATTAAAGCTACTATATATTTCGTATCTTACTCATATAATATATACGTTCATTATCAACAGCGAAGTGTATTTTAGTATATACCTATATAACTGTAAAACGTCATAAACACTCGATTTTTTAATCAACTGAAAAATATTATTGCTAAATATCAGACCAAATTTAAACAAATTAAATTTGGTTTCGATGGTATGCAAACAATTCACTTTTTTCTCTCTCTCTTTTGTTTCGTTGGTTTTCATTTGTTTATTTAATTTTACGTTTTTAAGTTGTATATCTATTTATTATTTATTATTGCATTTTATATTTCATTTATTATTAACAATCCTTGTATATTGTTAGCAAATGAAATACTTTGAAAAACAAGTTCTGTCCACAATAATTTTTTTTGTTTGTATAATTATTCCTTTGTATAATTTAGCCCAAAAAAATTGTGGATAAATTACTGCCACTCTTTTACGTGTTGTTATTATAGCATATGTGATCATTCCCAAATAAAATAGCTTTTGAAAATAATTAAAAAAAAAAAAACAAATAATAATTAAAATTAATTTAATGCTAAGTTATATTTAATGGAAAGTTTGTCACAAATTTTGTCTGGAACATTGTAAATATTGCTGTAAATAAACACGAGTTTTAATTTTTAATCTTCTTCTTTCTTCGATTTTAGCCGACTATGGAAGTGACCACTCACGATTGTTTTTCTTCCTTCTTTCTTCTTTTTCATATTTCCATCTAAAAACTAAAATAGTTTAAAATAAAATCGTTTTAGATTTAAGTTTTTTATTAATATTTACTAATAATCAACGTTTCGACGAACTTAGACGTCTTCATCAGGAAAAACTGATACAAATGTCATTTGTATTAGTTTTCCTATAAAGTTTATCTAAAATTTCAAAATGAGTAAAATTTTATTTAATTTAATTTGTTCATATTTTCTTGTAGAATGTAAATTCACAGGTTTGTGTTATTTAATATGTTTTTAATTAATTTAAATTAATAAAACAAGTTAATGCAAAAATAAAACTGCTTTAGGTTAAAATTCTGTATTAATATAAGCGACGTTTCAACGAACTCAACGTCCGTTTTCTTCGGAAAAAATATATAAAAATGACAATTACAGTAAATAACAGACAAAACCAATCAATATTAACAGCAGATTGCTAAAAGAAACAATAGAAATTTATAAAGAAAAAAAATAACATTAATCACTGTGAAAGCACTGAGTTAAATAAAATTTGGCTTCCATTACCTTAAAATTTATAAATTTTATGATCTAGTTACTTGTTTTGTTACCTAGTAACTTGTTTCTATGTTCTGTTATTTAATGTAAATATCATTTGTATCAGTTTTTTTTAAGAAGACGGACCTTGAGTTCGTCGAAACATCGACTATAAATAAATATTAATACAGAACTTTAATTTTAAGCAGTTTTATTTTTGTATTAACTTGCTTTATTAGTTTAAATTACAAAAATATTACGTTGAGTTCGGTGAAACGTCGATTATAAATAAATATTAATACAGAACTAAAACCTAAAGCCGTTTTATTTTATGTAATGACTTAATGAGTTCGGAAAGATTATTTTAGTATGTTAAAATAATTTATTTAAACTAGAAAAACCTATAAATACGTCTCTGTTGAAACACCTGTAGCTACCTATTCCACGAGTTTTGCCGACTTCGTACGAAGTCGTCCGAGTATGCTTTGTTTAAGCTAGCCGGCTTCATTTATGTGTTAGCTGTGTTCGAATGTCAGTCTTAAAATTTTGTTCTGTGTAATGAAAGATTCGCAATTTGGTGCATTAAATCACTAGTGTGCTATAATTAAGGTAAGAATATTGATTTATTTTTCTACTTTTGTTCAATAACCAAAATTTATTTGTATTTTGTTGTCATGAATAGAATAAGTTTTGACAGATAATTCAAAATGGCCCGGTACTTGTTTCTAGAAAAAAATGAAAAAAACAATATAATTTAGAAAAAAAATAAAGTACTGATGATTAAGAATAATAAAAATAGAGTTTCAAATGTATTTTGCCAATGTGGCAAGGTATATGTATGGTTAATCTGTGTCTATGTTATCAACAAAAGTTATACTGATAAGAAAATTTTAGGTACAAAATGTTCCCGTATATACACGCAATTTTATAATAATGTATTCGAATTTAATAATACATTATCGATGTAATCGAAATATTATTGTATATGCAGATTATTTTTATCGTTAAAATCGAATAATAAAAACCTGTATTTTGTAAACAGAATTCAAGTATTTCGTATTTGAATTCAATCAGTCATATATTTAATGCTTATGAACTTGGATTTTTTATATTAAACTTTTTGTTGAATATAGGAAAAAAATATACAAATATTTCACATTATTTATAATAAAAAATTAATGTAATTTTTTAATTACCAATTTTACAGAACTATTTAAGAAATAATAGCAGTTGAGAATTGATTATTATATTTATTATATGAAGTATTTATAAAAATTTGTCTTTAAATATTATTTAAGTATATGTAAGTCAGTTTTTTTTTTAAATATATCTTTTTAGATATATGAGGAAAATATAATTGAAAAAATTAAAATTACATTAGATTATAGCTAAGATATCACTTAATCATTATGAATCAGGTGGTATTATAAAATAAGTAAATATCATATATATTATTTATACAAACTTTTAAAAAAATGTTATAGGTAAATATTATTTTAAGTATCGCGATAAAATAACTTAAAAGTGTACTAATTGAATTTAATATGTATTTAGTTTTAATGTATATTTTAAAAATATTATTTGTTGCTATTATTTTTGAAAGTTATATAAATATTTGATTCATGATTTTTTGCTAATTAAATATCATGGACATATATAAAAATAATATTAGTGAATATTTATTTACTTGTAGTTATATGTTGACGGAGTTTGAGTTAATAAAAATAATATATTTATTCAATTTCAATATGTAATATATTTAAATTCTGAACTAGAAGTAAAAATGGCTCTAAAATTAATATATATATTATATATATATATATATATATATATATATATATATACATAAGTAACAGTTTAACTAAAGTCGACTTTAAGCTGACAAAAAAACATTCTTTTATTGACAATAACAAATAATTTTACTCGTAGAAATTTGACAAGTTGACAAAGAAGCATTTTTTTATTGACAGCAGTAATAATTATGCTTGTAGAATTTAAAAACGATGCTTTTTTGCCAGCTTAAAGTCGACTTTACTTAAAGTGTTTATTATGAAACAGGCTGTTATACTTGTAAATTTAAATAACATTTTGATCAGAGATATTTCTATATTTTCTCAGTTTAAAAGTGTATTTTATATTTGAAAATATATTATATATAAAATTTATAATTTACATGTTGTTTTTACCGACTGTCATATCACATATGATGAGGAAGGTATTGTAATTATACCAAATTTAAGATATTGAGATTTATCAAAACTTGTTAAACAAGTTATAACTAACAACTTTTATTTGTAACATTCTTCAATACGACTAAATAATTTTTTGATATTTTTGTGATATTCTCTAAATAGGTGGCATATTTATGTCAAGACAGTTTTATTTTTAGTTACCATGACTACAGTAGTTATACAAATTTTTCTACTTCATAAATACTAATTAATACAATGACAGTTGGTTCTGTGGTGACCACATCAGGTTTTTTATTATGTTGTATTAAATATATAATGTTTTAAATTAGAAATTAGATTAAATGTTTTTGTTGAAAGAATTTCAAGAATTTTATCTTAAAAATGACTAACGTATAATATGTATTGTTTTAGTTTGAATTTTTTATATTACAGCGTTAATATTTATTATTTTTAAAAATCATTAATTGATAGGCATTGCATAAAATGTTTTGTTGCTGAAAAAATCTGAATATTTGATATAAAATTTACATACATATCTATATACACAATCACGCCATGTACCCAAAAGAGTGTGGCACAAACTATGTTCACTATTCTGAAATTAACTTTAGCTTCAATGGATTTCTATTGAATGCTATTTTATTATATTTGTAGTAATATTTCATATTTTAACATTAATTTTTATAATATTTAAAGATAAATAATTAATGATATTTATTTAGAATATTTTTACCACTTTGACTGCAAGGAAAAAGTAGTATAGCGTTTGGTACGGTGTCTGTAACATTTTCAAAAAAAAAAAAATTGTATAGAAATCTTTCATATAGCCTGTAGATGACGAATCTGAACTTGGTTTATAAGTGGGTGTATGGATGTGCGTCGTCAGCTCGCTCGGTCATAAGTCAAAATTTTGTGGCCGCAACTCCTTCTAGACGGTTCAACCGATTTTAATGAAATTTTCAGGATAAATTTGTCTAGTACCCAAGATGGTCATGTGGTTTTATTTTTTTCTAGTGATGCCAACTTTCCGAGAAAAAAATTACTAAATTTTTTAAAAATTTATATTGGCTACGTTATTTATCCGATTT
Source organism: Clivina fossor (assembly GCA_963966155.1). Taxonomy (NCBI): domain Eukaryota; kingdom Metazoa; phylum Arthropoda; class Insecta; order Coleoptera; family Carabidae; genus Clivina; species Clivina fossor. The sequence goes on along the minus strand of OZ014564.1, from coordinate 11,784,950 downwards.
TGATCAAATTTTCAGAAGAGATTTCCCTAATACTCCCATTAATTATATAATTTTATTAATATCCAGTGTTGCCAACTTTCCGAGAAAAAAATTACTAAAGTTTTAAAAAATTTATTATGGCCATATTATTTAACAGATTTTACTCAAATTTTCACAAAAGATTCTCCTAGTATTCATATAATTTATGTAATTTTAACAAAATACAGTGTTGCCAACCTTTCGAGAAAAAAATTACTAAAATTTTTAAAAATTTATTATAACCATTTTATTTAACCGATTTTAATCAAATTTTCATAAAAGTTTCTTCTAGCGCCTAAATAAATTATGCAATTTTGACAAAATACAGTGTTGCCAACTTATCGAGAAAAAAAATCACAAAATTTTTTAAAAAATTATTGTGGCTACATTATTTATTCGATTTTGATTAAATTTTCAGAAAAGTTTCTCCTAGTGCCCACATAAATTATAATATTATTAAAATACAGTGTTGCCAACTTTCCGAGAAATGTCAAAGTGGTCTGTATATGGGTTTACCCATATACTTCTAATCTTGTTTTTTAAATTTAGTTTATAAATTTATAGTATACTAGAATTAATATTTGTAATTCTTAAAAACAACAAAATAATGGCACTTATTTCAAATGTTTTTCTGTTGAAAAAAATCTGAATGTCGACAATAAAAGTTGAATGCCGTATAATATACGATGGTTGGTTGTCTTTTTGCCGTAATTTGACGTTCTATTAATGGCACAAATTACATTGGGAAAAAAGGGGGAAATTAATGAGTCAAGGCCTTCTACGATCTAGTCACTGTCACGAAATGAAAATTATATTCTCTTCACTTTATTTTTATACGGTTGTTTATTGTTTGCTTTATTAATATTGCTTTGCTTTCTAGCTAATTACAAATTTGTAATCTATATAGGTAATTTTATAAGAAAATATTATTGTATTTATTTTTAAATTTGAAATATCGTTTTCTGGCATTTTATAAATTTTATTTTGAATGTCAGATATAAAATATTGTACGATGGTATTTGAGTAAATGACAAATATGTGTGATATTTTAGAAATACATAAAAACACGACATTTATATATTTTTTTTAAGTGCCTTGTACACAATTTGAAATACTTGTCAAAATTTTTAGTTAATAATTAGTTTTGAGGAATTTTTTCAAATATATTTTTCAACTTTTAACTTTTGGGTATGTATGTATGTAAAATGAGTGAAATAAAAAAAATGTTGTAGCAAAAGTTGGTGTTGGTCAATTAAGATGGTTCGGACATGTTGAGCGAATGTCTAATGAACGTTTGGTTAAAAAGATTTATTTGAATGATTTTGATGGTATACGTTTGCAGGTGGACGTCCGATGAGTAGTTGGAGTGGTATGATTGAGACAGTGGCTTGCGTGAGCGAAAGTTTCCAAGTAGTAGAAATAAAAGAGCATGTATAAGAGGAATTATGAATGTGGATGAAGCAAAAGTTGCTTGTTTGGATAGGAATGTTTGGAGGCGACTGATGATTTCGGGATGATGAAAAGAGTTTGTGCCACACCCTAATTTGGGTACATGGCATGATTGTGTATGTATGTATGTATGTACAGATATAGATAAAAATGAAACCGGAAGTGAGAACAAACAAAAATAGCTAGTTGAGTTGCCATCAATTTTGATTTGTATGATTCACGACAATAATTAGTCAGTGTGAGTGACATTGCATCAGTTAAATTGACAATAAGTTGACGGAGGCCCCGTAAAAACTAAGTGGGGGAGGTTAGGTTAGGTTAGGTTAGGTATATACAGGGTGATTCAGGACTAGTGCAACAAACTTTAACAGCTTATACCTTAGGTCATTTTGAGCCAAAAAGTTCTATAAATAACACGAAATTTTCTAATTTTTGTAATCAAGATACTTTTGGAAAACAAGAGTTTTATTGAAAAGTCATACCTTATTTGTGTTAATTAAAAATTGTTATACTTTTGATTGTATTTTTGTTTCATAATGGATGGTTATAGTACTGCTGAATATGCAGATATGATTTTTATTTATGGATTATGTAATATAATGACAAATAAAGTATGACTTTTCAATAAAACTCTTGTTTTCCGAAAGTATCTTGATTACAAAAATTAGAAAATTTCGTGTTATTTATAGAACTTCAACCTCTTGTATTTTGGTAACTAGAAGGAATAGGACCTATGTTCATATGACATTTTTGGCTCAAAATGACCTCAGGAATAAGCTGTTAAAGTTTGATACACTAGAAATTAGAAATTAGAAGAAGAAATTAGAAATTAGAAAATTTCGTGTTATTTATAGAACTTCAACCTCTTGTATTTTGGTAACTAGAAGGAATAGGACCTATGTTCATATGACGTTTTTGGCTCAAAATGACCTCAGGAATAAGCTGTTAAAGTTTGTTACAATAGTCCTGAATCACCCTGTATAAAGTGAGAGAAATTTAGTGGTGAGCGTATAAAATGTTCCGTCTGATTGCTTTTACGGAAATGAGAAAGGGCGTGTAACTAAATCGACCATCGGAAACCTAACAAAGGCCCAACTATGTCAAATGACGTCACTAACCCTTTCCAAACTTAACTAAACAGATATACCATTTCACTCTGGCCTAACGAGCTGAGCCTAGCAAGGTTAGGTCAATCGACTGACAATTTCACTAATTTTTTTTAATAGAAAATCTTTCAGAACTCATTAATAACACGCTTTAGCTTCATTTGTATCAGTTTTCCTGATGAAGACGAGAGTTGAGTTTCGTCGAAACGTTGATTAGAAATAAATTTTAATACAGAACTTGAACCTAAAACAGTTTTATTTTACAGTAAAAGTTGTTTTATCCGACATTGTATTAAATGATTCAATTTTAAAAAAAAGCTAGGAATGTAAATGTTTCCAAAGAAGCCCGTTTAAGTATATACAATGCAGTTTTGGTACTTACATTGATGTATGGTTGTGAATGTTGGGTTTGGTTGCAAAGCATAAACGGAAAATGACTGCTGTGGAAATGAGATTTTTACGTGGGGTATGTGGTGTAACTATAGGAGAGATCGGGTACGAAATACATTAGTGTATGATAAGTGTGCTATTGAAAGAAATGTTGTAACAAAAGTTGGTGTTAGTCAGTTAAGATGGTTCGGACATGTTGAGCGAATGTCTAATGAACGTTTGCTGTTAAAAAGATTTATTTGAATGATTTTGATGGTATACGTTTGCGTGGACGTCCGATGAGTAGTTGGAGTGGTATGATTGAGAGTGTTTTGCGTGAGCGAAAGTTTCCAAGTAGTAGGAATAGAAGAGCATGTATGAGAGGAATTATGAATGAGGATGAAGCGAAAGTTGCTTGTTTGGATAGGAGTGTTTGGAGGCGACTGATTTCGGAATAATGAAAAGAGTTTGTGCCACACCCTTTTAGGTACATGGCGTGATTGTGTATGTATGTATGTATATTTATTTTTATTTGTTAACCCCTATGAATTGAATTATAATTTTATTAAATACAAAATATTACGCTCGTATTGATATCTCTTTATAGAGCATTTTCGATAAAAGTGTGTATATTTCAAAGCTGAGCAAGCTACTCAATTAATATAGCTAAGTTACAGCTACACTCTATTCTTTAAAAATTACTAAAGCTGCAGCTATACAACTACAGCTACTTTTTCCAAAAATAGCTTAAGTTACAGCTATAAGCTACTCTAAAAGTTGCTGTCAAATCTAATCTAATGTTTGTTAATCTAATTGAATGTTAAGATTGATGGACTGATGAATGGATTGACGGATTTCCAAGTATTTTGAAATCCGAGCTTTAATCACGGAAAATGGAGGGAAGACTGAGAGTCTGAATGGTCACTCCAGATTCTCACTTTTTGGTGGTTTAATGTCAACTGAGCTAAAATTACTTCAATCAGACTGTCAGTTTGACTGATAAGTGTAGGGGCTTCTTGATTGACCATGTAAGGCCCGCTTAAGAACAGAAATAAATCTGTTTTGATTATTATTGATTATTAATATTTATTAATAATCGACGTACTCAACGTACATCTTTATCAGAAAAAAAATGATATAAATGACATTTACAGTAAATAAATAGAACATGGAAACAAGTTACTAGGTAACAAAATAAGCAACTAGATTACAAAATGCTTTAGAAAATCTGATGAAATTATAGATTGATAAGAGAAGCAATAGAAATTTATAAAGAAAATGATAAAGGGCACTGTATTTAAATAAAGTTTGACTCCCACTAATTAAAAAATTTATAAAATTTTTTTGATCTAGTTACTTATTTTGTTACCTAGTAACTTGTTTCTATGTTCTGTTTATTTACTGTAAATTAAATCATTTTTCCTGATGAAGATATAGGTTGAATACATATTAAACAAGATTAGAAGTATATGGGTAAATCCATATATAGACTACTTTGACATTTCTCGGAAAGTTGACAACACTGTATTTTAATAATATTATAATTTATGTGGGCACTAGGAGATACTTTTCTGAAAATTTGATCAAAATCGAATAAATAATGTAGCCACAATGAATTTTTAAAAAATTTTGTGATTTTTTTCTCGATAAGTTGGCAACACTGTATTTTGTTAAAATTGCATAATTTATTTAGGCACTAGGAAAAACTTTTTATAAAAATTTGATTAAAATCGGTTAAATAAATTTTTAAAAATTTTACTAATTTTTTTCTCCGAAAGTTGGCAACATTGTATTTTGTTAAAATTACTTAAATTATATGAATACTAGGAGAATCTTTTGTGAAAATTTGAGTAAAATCGGTTGAATAACATGGCCATAATAAAATTTTTAAAACTTTAGTAATTTTTTTCTCGGAAAGTTGGCAACACTGAATATTAATAAAATTATGTAATTAATGGGAGCATTAGGGAAATATTTTCTGAAAATTTGATCAAAATCGGATAAATAACGTAGCCAATATGAATTTTTAAAAACTTTAGTAATTATTTTCTCGGAAAGTTGGCATTACTGGAAAAAATAAAACCACATGACCATCTTGGGTACTAGACAAATTTATCCTGAAATTTTTATTATAATCGGTTGAACCGTCTAGGAGGAGTTGCGGCCACAAAATATTGACTTACGACCGAGCGAGCTGACGACGCACATCCATACACCCACATAAACTAAGTTCAGATTCGTCATCTACAGGCTATATGAAGGATTTCTATACAATTTTTTTTTTTTTTTGAAAATGTTACAGACCCCGTACCAAACGCTATACTACTTTTTCCTTGCAGTCAAAGTAGTAATAAATATTAATACAGAACTACAACCTGAACCCGTTTTATTTTAATATGAGTTTTGAATACATTTTTTACTATGCTAAATTTCGTTCATAATTCTTATAGAAAAGGTGCATTTTTTTTACAAATTTTTATTTGAAATTTGAAAAAAATGAATTGTTTATCAAAACTTATACTTTCAAACTGCTGATTTGAAAATTATGTTAGTTAATAATGGCGATAAAGTTTCATTAAAAAAAAAACACACAATTTTTGTGCATAAACTTGTGTTTTCATTTTCATATTTAAGAACTAATATTTTGTAAACTTTCTAAGATAAGCAGTTTTTTACCGCTATTGAATTCAACGAATTAAAAATTTATATTTCCATAGAATTTTATATATACAAAAAGTTTTTTCAAACCTAAATTAAAGTAACGATTTTTGGTAAAAAATATTTTATTTAAATCAATGCCTTCACAGTGATTGATGTTATATATTTCTTTATAATTTATAAAGAAAAAGTCATGTAAATTTCTATTGCTTCTCTTATAAATCTACTATGTCTATGTTTTGTTTGTTTATTATTTATGTCATTTATATATTTTTTCTCTGATGATGATATATGTAGAGTATATCGAAACGTTGATTTTTAAATAAAACATATATAGAACTTAAATCTAAAGTTTTTTACCACTTTGACTGCAAGGAAAAAGTGGTATAGCGTTTGGTACGGTGTCTGTAACATTTAAAAAATAAAAAATTGTATAGAAATCCTACATATAGCCTCTAGATGACGAATCTGAACTTAGTTTGTGTGGGTGTATGGATGTGCGTCGTCAGCTCGCTCGCTCGGTCGTAAGTCAAAATTTTGTGGCCGCAACTCCATGTTATTTAACCGATTTTACTCAAATTTTCACAAAAGATTCTCCTAGTATTCATATAATTTATGTAATTTTAAAAAAATACAGTGTTGCCAACTTTCCGACAAACAAATTACTAAAATTTTTAAAAATTTATTATGACCATTTTATTGAACCTATTTTAATCAAATTTTCATAAAAGTTTCTCCTAGTGTTTAAATAAATTATGCAATTTTAACAAAATACTATACTTTTAATCTTGTTTATTTTAATATGAGTTCTGAAAATTTTTTTACTATCTTTATATTGTCAATACGAAAGCATTTTATTACAAAAAAATATATCATGTCTAAAAATTAGTAATATGTTATTTGAAACACCTTTTATAAAAATATATTTTTAATATATTTATTAATTATTGTTTTTCGAATTTCCTGGTAATTGTGTTACATAATAATTATGTAAAAAAAAATAATAAGTGTATGGGCGTCTATAGCCTAGACCAGAGGTTCCCAAACTTTTTTTCCCCGTAGACCACTTTCAAAAATTTACTGGTTTCGGTGGACCCCCTGCTGCTACATTTCTACCATATTCCCAAAACTCGTCAAAAAATGTGAAGATTAGATCTAACGATGGATATATGCGTCGCGGCTGAGTTCCAACTCTAAATTCGGAGTGGTAAAAATAAAAAGAAGAATAGTATATTTTCATTATTCATTAAAAATTTTTATTAAAATAATATGATTAGACTTAATAGACTTAAAATTAAACATTAATAACGTAACTTCAACAATTAAAAAAAATAGTCATTTTTAATGGGAGGGATGCACTTGATGAATTGATAGCAAGTTATCAATATTTGGCTTCAGTTTTGTCAGGAATAACCGCAAATCTCCCCGTTCTGTGATATTCAATCTGCTCCTTTTTTTTGTTAATAGGTTTGTCACCACACTAAAACTTTTTTCGACAAGGTATGACGAGGGAAACGCTATCAAAAGTTTTCTCGCAATTTCCCACAGTCCAGGATATTTTTCGGCAATTTCTGCTTGCAGCCAAAATGTTTGATAGCCTTTTTTAAATTTCACCTTCAGCTCCTCATTGGTGGTAAGCTCGAGTAGCTCCTCTTGCAATACCACATTCGCCACTTCCGTTTCATCAAATGGATTTATGATCCATGGTGGTATTTCCATCGTCAGAATATCTTCAAATCTATTTTTGAAGTCATCATGCAAGGCATTTAAATGTTGAACGTATGTCTGAATATCCTCATCAAGACATTCTGCCTGTGACAAGTTTGGAAACTGTGCGAATTCGCGCCGACTAATATTTTGCTTCATAAATTTCAATTTTCCAAGAAAAGCCGAAATTACACCCTTTGTTTTTATTAAATTTAGGCTGTCCCCTTGCAACTGCAAGTTAATGTCATTAAATTTTTTGTACAAATCTGTCAAATACGCGATGTCTGCTTTCAATTTGATCAGATTTTCTTTTAAATCTGGATCTTTACTTTCCAAAAACTCTAAAACTGATTCAAAAAGTGAGTAAAATCTTGTTAAACATGCACCTTTCGACAACCAGCGTACTTCAGTATGTAAGAGTAATCGTTGGAAGTCTTCATCATTTTCGTCGCACAATTGTGCAAATAAACGGGTATTTAACGCGTTGCTTCTTATTTTGTTAACTGCTTTAATCACAAATTGAAGCGATTGGTGCAATCTATCACTCAAATTTTTCGCTACCAGGTGTTGTCGGTGTATGACACAGTGAATTGCAGTTACTCCTGGTATAATTCTTTGAAGATGGCTTATAAACCCACGATATCGCCCGAACATGGCAGGAGCTCCATCTGCTGCCACCGAAGTAATGTTTGTAAATGGAATCGATTTTTCCTTAAGAAAATCGCTCAGGACATTAAATATTGATTCTCCTTTTGTGTCCGTCTTCAAAGTTTTCGCGAATAGTAGCTCTTCATGGATTTCTTCGTCCATAACAAATCGAACATATGCCAATAATAAGGCTTCATTGCCAGGTAATGTTGATTCATCCAATTGAATAGAAAAATGAGTTGTTTGCAGATAATTGCACAAGAAGCTTTCAACATCAGAGCTCATTTCATCAATACGCCTTTGTACAGTGTTGTTACTCAAAGAAATTTTTTTAAGTACGTCAAATGGAGGTTTGTGCAGAACAGTTTTTAAAACCTCTTCAACAGCGGGTAAAATTAACTGTTCACCGATGGTGTGCGGTTTTCCAGATTTCGCGATAAGCAATGAGATATTGTAGGATGCCCGCAAGCCATCATCGTTACTTTGAGACGTTGAAGCGAACATACTTTGCACGGTGGGTCTTCTTTCATATTTTTCCTTCAATGTTTGAAAATATTTTAAATCTTTGCCTATTTTATCAGGATGACACCTTCTTAGATGATCTTCGAGCTTCGATGGTTTCATCGAGTCATTGCTCAAAACTTTGTTGCACAAAAGGCATATGGGCAATCGTTTGTCGGCCGTTGATGGAACAAAACCAAATTTCAAATATTGAACACTGTATTGTCGACATTTCTTCTTAGATTCAGCCATGTTTCGTATCAGTTACCTACGTGTAAAGAAAAAAAAAAGTTTGTTTTAGTAATCATAAGGTGATTTTAACAGGATATGGCTATTTGAACAGAATTGAATGGGAATAATTAGTTAATTATTGCAATGAAAAAACCAAAATGCCGGCGGCAAAACTGATTTTAATTATTAAAAGCAATAAGCCGCTAAGATTGAATCTATTTTAATGTAATGCAAAACATTTTTTGATTAATTATATTTTGATACATTTCTGTAAATTCGAGAGAAAATACTTTTAAAGAATATTTTGACGTCAAAACACCGCGATTTTAATGTTTTATTTATTACGTTGATACATTACTATACGAGTGGTACATTTTATGAAAATATTTTTAGTCATTTAGCATTAGCAACTACGAGGGCACTGAAATATGTACAAACATGCAGGTCAATTATAATAACTCTCTTTTAGTGAATCACCACAGTCGGGTAAATAAATAATTTTATAATAAAAAGTACTAAAAGTTCAATCTTTCTCGGCTTTCTGTTCTTTTATAGAAGTATCGAATAATGGCCCTGTTCAGTATTTAATTTTTATTACGTACCTACTACACGCAAACATAACAAATAATATAATATTACTACAATATAAAATAAAAGTATGTATAACAAATAGGCAGGTATACTTACTTTTTCCGGCACTGGCAAACACTGACATCGATTCACTCACACGTTTCTTTTCAAAATTCCCGAAACAAATGAGCACAGCAAATGAGTAAAGCAAATGAGTAACGTTTGTTCTTGGCATTCGTATTTATATTGGTGAAGAATCAAACAAGTTCATGCAAGATTGCAAGCACAGTACAAGTCGTATTTCGTCCCTATGCACGTCTTAACTAGCGTTGCTGGCTGGCTAGCGGGCGGCGCTTTGCAAGTCTCGATACGCGTTGTACTCAAAATATCGAATATGCAAGTTTTTACAAGTTAACAGTCGCTGACTTTCTTAAAATACACTACTCAAAAAAATTAACGGAGGTTTAAAAAAAAGGAAATTAATACTAAATAAACAGGCTATCAGATCCATATGCCGGCCTAACTGAAAAAAAATTTTCACACCCGTGGACAAAAAAAAAACAAGCAAAAAATTTGCAATATTATTTTTTTGCGCTATCTGTTAGTATTGCATGAGAACCGTAACTCCTAAAATATTTTAGCAAAAATCTGAAAATTTGAATCATAAAGCTTCAAAATGCTTTTTTTAAAGTCTCAATACGACCATTTTGCACCGAAATAAAGCCTGTCAAAAATCACCGAAAAATTTGGAATTTTTTTTAGTACCTAGTGTATTATCTGCCTACAATGTAGGCCCTACATTGATAGGTACAGCCAAGCCAACATTTTAGTTCTTTACGATCGAAACCAGATAAATTTTCGTGGACCCCCACTTACAACCAGTGAACCCCCATTTTTTTTTCTCGCCATCGTAGACCCCCGTCGAGTCTTCCGTGGACCCCTGGGGGTCCACCTGGACCACTTTGGGAATCACTGGCCTAGACCTTGCGAAATAGAACACACATATGTATAAGAAAAATATATTATACATATAGTAAATATATATATTGAATACAGAAAATGAAACAGAATTCAAGGATAGATGCGTCATTGACTAAAGTTACACAAACAATTTTAGTTCATTAACTTCAATGATCAATGAATTAGCTACAGTTGTTCCACTTTACGCTGTCGCTCGTTTGTCTGTCCCATGTTGCTGACATATGTTATACAATTTGTGATAATTTACGTGTAATATATTTTACAAACTTTTAATAAAATATTTCGTTATATTATTACCACTTTGACTGCAAGGAAAAAGTGGTATAGCGTTTGGTACGGTGTCTGTAACATTAAAAAAAAAAAATTGTATAGAAATTCTTCATATAGCCTCTAGATGACGAATCTGAACTTAGTTTATAAGTGGGTGTATCGATGTGGTCGTCAGCTCGCTCGGTTGTAAGTCAAAATTTTGTGGTCGCAACTCCTCCTAGACGGTTTAACCGATTTTAATGAAATTTTCAGGATAAATTTGTCTAGTACCCAAGATAGTCATGTGGTTTTATTTTTTTCCAGTGATGCCAACTTTCCAAGAAAAAAATTACTAAAGTTTTAAAAAATTTTAATTGGCTACGTTAGTTAACCGATTTTACTAAAATTTTCACAAAAGATTCTCCTAGTATTGATATAATTTATGTAATTTTAACAAAATACAGTGTTGCCAACTTATCTAGAAAAAAATCACAAAATTTTTTAAAAATTCATTGTGGCTACATTATTTATTCGATTTTGATCAAATTTTTAGAAAAGTTTCTCCTAGTGCCCACATAAATTATAAATATCCCAAAAATATCGATATGTATTGGTTAGATCCTAATTACTTTGCCAAAATCAATAGTGATAATATTTTCGATAAAACTTTTGAATTAATGACAAATTTAATTAATAGACCATTAAACATAAATTAATATTAAAAAGAAAAATTTTAAATCTGAGTTATTAGAATTTTTAAGAAAATGGGACACATTTATTAACATCTTAAATGTTGAAAATGAATATTTTATTTATAATAAATTCAATGAGAAACAAACTGAAACTGGAGAAGAATATGAAATTAATGTAACAAACTGTAGTAATACTTGTAGAAACTGCATGTCTGTTGTTTTCCAGTTTTACAAAAATTTAATCTCCTCACATTGCTATACGCTAATTTATTCAATGCTTATAAATTAGTGCTAACAATATTTTCTATTCAAGTATCTTGCGAATGAACATTTTCAAAATTAAAGTACATTTTAAACAGATTGCGAGAAAAGAGTCATTTATTAAATCATTTTTTAACTTAGATTTAAAGAAAGAATTATATTTAATTTTATATGTTTTATTTTTTCAATTTATCTTTTTTATGTAATATCATTTCAATGTTTATTAGAATAAAAAAATATGAAACATAACGTATTTGAACAATTTTGTGATGTAACTATTCTGCAACTTTTCCCGGATCTAATTTTTTATTCAGTCCAACCCTGCTTGTAACTAAGTCATACAAAAGAAAATTACAGTTCGGTTTCTATATGTTTAATATTTTCTTATTGTTAATGAAGTTAAGTTGTTGATCCTCACAATTTTCTTTTTTCGAATAAAGATATGAGAACAAGAAGACGAAAATGGATCAAAGAATTAGGATATTTAATTCTTATATAGTTATATTTTCAAAATTAGTACGTTTCGGCCATTGTATCATGTGCCATCTTTGTAATTTGTAATTTAGCTGAATTATTAATTATTATTTATTATTATTAAAAATTAATAATGTTAACAATATATTTTTAAATTAATATCCAAAATATTATGTTTTGCCATCGAGTTACATAGCACTTTTAAAGTATACAATACGTAAAATGTATTAGTATGGTATATAAAAGCTATGAGGCGTGTATATCAGATTTTTTTTAATAAGCGTCATGCCGTTATAATAAATGTAATTTCAGCTTTTGCTTACGATTAAACGGAAGTACTCTAAGGCCTGTAGGTACATAAATTCCAGGGTAATATTTAAAAATTTAGATGTATAAAATTTGATAATTTTTTTTTAAATCAGATACTTATGTAAAATTGTTTAGCTAGAAATAGAATATTAACATAGATAATTATGTTTTCTAGGAATATTATTGAATTATACATTTTGTAGGTTCCAATGAAAGTTACATGTGTTACATCTAATTTGTTTTTATTTCAATGTAGATCTCGAGTTTTGTCTGCCGCTATTGGAAAAACTGAATCACTTTGACGACATTTTTTTTATGTGAAAATTTGACTTTTTTGAAAAAAAAAATACTACTAAAAACTTCAATAAATACATTTTCCAACGGTATAATTATTGTTTATTGTAGTTGTTGCAAAAGTTCCCAAAAAAATGTTAATAAACACCTAAAATATTGATACTACAAACGCGAATACCCCTTAACACAATACTGATCGCTTTCCACTCTTCGTAACATAATATACTATTATCGTTTACATACATACATACATACATACATACATACATAAACAATGACGCCATGTACCCAAAAGGGTGTGGCACAAACTTTTTTCATCATCCCGAAATCAGTCGCCTCCAAACATATTCCTATCTAAACAAGCAAATTTCGCTTCATCTACATTCATAATTCCTCTCATACATGCTCTTTTATTCCTACTACTTGGAAACTTTTGCTCCCTCAAGCCACTCTCTCAATCATGCCACTCCAACTACTAATCGGACGTCCACGTAAACGTATACCATCAAAATCATTCAAATAAATCTTTTTAACCAAACGTTCATTAGACATTCGCTCAACATGTCCGAACCATCTTAACTGACTCTAACACGGGGCAACTTTAGCTACAACATTAGTTTTTCGAATTTCACACTCATCATACACTAATCTATTTCGTACCCGATCTCTCCTATTTACACCACATACCCCACGTAAAAATCGCATTTCCACAGCACTCATCGTTTACAAAATCGGGTTTTAGTAACTTTATTTAAAATATTGATTAATGATGACAGAAATAATAATGTGCTAATTAAATAATATTCTACTTAATTATAATTAGATTAGAAAAATGAATGTATTTTGCATAATAATACAGTATCATATATTCATTTGTTGTAATTTACATAGAAAAATTAAATTTGCTATGCACATAGAAAACATAAACGAAACACTAGCGTAGTTAACTATAGAATTGCAAGCGTATCAAATAATGTTGGAACGGTTTTGAGAATCATGTACCACAAAGCGTATAATGAGACAAACATAACATTATTTTATTATATATTTTTACATACATACAATATACAGATATATATATATATATATATATATATATATATACTTTCTATACAGCCTGTCTGATGATATATCATTCGCTAGGCTATTGTTTTGCTGTATACAGATGTCTGTCACACAGTCCGTGTCTATGTGTTAGTAAATGTCACTTGTGCCTATGTGTGTGTGTCTAAAAAACCGGAAGTTATCCGCGTGAGCAGGAGACATGGTTGGTTGCCATGGAAACTATGCCTTTGTTGATATGTTTGTTATTCACTAGACATACACACATTGAAAATTTTCAGAATTTTTTTTTAGATAAATATCGATGTACGAGTGGTATCAGGGTTGAGCTGTTTGTGATTTTCTTTTTAAATAAATAAAACTGATTTTTTCAAAAAAATTAAATGAAAAACTGATTTAGGATTAGATTTTGTTTAATTATTTTATAAAAACGACGTTTCGACTAAACTGAACGCTCTTCATCAGGTCAAAATTTATCAATGACATGAAAGTAAATAACAGTACATGGTACTAGGTAACATATAAGTAATTAGATTATAACAATTATAGATTTTTAATTAATGAAAGCCAAATTTTATTTAACTAAGTGCCTTCACAGTGAGTCATGTTATTCTTTTCTTTATAAATCTATTGTTTCTCTTATTAATCTGCTGTTAATATTGATTGGTTTAGCACTTATTACTATATCTTCAAATTTTACATCATGAAGATATTGTAGCGCATGTTGAGCAATAGCAAATTTATCTGGATAATTTAGACAAATTGACATTTTATATTCTGTCAATTTGTCTGTCCAACATAAATCTTACCGCATTTACAAGGTGTTTTATAAATACCCGAAGATTGAAGAGGAAAAATATCTTTTACGCTCTTCAACATGCGTTGCAGTTTCATGTGTGGAAAATAGAAAACTTTAATATGTTTCCTTGATAAATATCTCTCTATTTTATCAGTAACAATTGTCATGAAAGGCAGAGACGCGTAGATTATAATTTATATTTTAAATTTACAATATCTGACTATTAAAATATAGATTTTGTATTTTTTTTTTTTTTTTTAGTAAAATTTATGAGTAATAGTATATATATACATATATATATATTATTAAACGAGCACATAATGAGGATTATTACCGCTGTGAGTTATTACTCACAGCAGTAACATTCGTTATAAAAAAAAAAAAATGAATTTAACAAAAGTTATTATAATGTAGATAAAATTAATTATAGAAATTGAAGAACCAGTAAATTAATTATAATTCTGATTCAAATTGACACTAAACATATTTTAATTTATTATGTTGACATTTAATTTATTTTCTCAAAATATTTATAAAAAAAAGAGAATGTAAATTTCTAAATTTCAAAACTTGGCAGAAATTTGTAAGTTGTCAACAACATTTTTAATAGGTATAAATAATTATTAAATAAATTCAAACTTTCTTTATGAATACAGAAACAATAGAATACATAAATAATTTAAAATACAAGATTACATTGGGCGTATATTACGAAATATCAATTTTAAATTGTATATAATATCTTAGGAAATTCGAATTAAATAAGTAAATTTTGTTATATCAAAGCTGTTTTACACTTAAAAAAAAAAGTATATCTAGGTATAATTACTCAACTGCTCTAATTTAATACATAATTGTTTAAAAATACATATATCAGAACTATTACAAACATTATGATGTTACCAACGGGATGGAAAAGTACATATACAGGGTAGTTTTTGACGTATAAGAAAAACTACACCGGATGATTCCTATGAGTAATCTAAATAAATAAACATATGTCCGAAAATGCTTTCTAACGGAACTGTAGCCGTTAGAAGTTTATTACATGTAACATCAATCGCGTTAGCCTTATTTATTAACAAAAACAATAATTAAAGGTAAACAAAGGTAAAAATTCAAACATAAAGTTTTTTATTTAGATTATTCATAGGAATCATCCGGTGTAGTTTTTCCCCGACGTCATAAATCACTCTGTATTATGTAATATTACCGGTTTTTTTTTCAGTAAATTTGTTGTTAGGAATCTTCCATAAATAGCTAAAATTTGTTTAGTTCTGTAATATTATTGTTGATATAATTACATACATTTCTAAAATTACATAAAGGATATATTTTGAAATGAATTACACTTAAAATATTTTATTAGTATTATTGCACAAAATATGTACTAAGTCTCATTATTTTGATGAATTATTACAGATATTAATATGCAAGCTGTAATTTTACATAATTTAAGAAGTTTTATCAACAATAAGTAATTTTACATAAAGTATGTGATGGCAATTTGCAGAAAGTAAGCAATTTTACATACTTTTTAGGTTATCTTCCCTGACTATGTGATTATTATGAATTATGTAAAAATTACAGAATTTTGAGTTAGAAATTCAGAATATTTATAGTAAAATGAAATTACAGATTTTTTTTATAGTAAAATTTTACTACTATTGTTCTAGAAATTTGCTATTTTCTTTTACAATGTATGTGACATTCGAATTAAATAAGTAAATTCTGCTACATCCAAAGCTGTCTTATACAGGGTGTAACAGAATAACTATTCCTAATTTTCAGAAATGATAGAGGGCACATAAAGAAACATTTTTTATTAATAAACTAGTGTCCGGAAAATTTTTTTTTTTTTCTTTTTTTGGCAGATTGTACATCGTTACAACTTGTGTATCGAAAATGGTGGTCGTAACTTCGAACAATTTTTATAAAGTTTAATGCGCTATTATTTCTAATAAAATGTTCCTTAACTTAACTACTCTTCGATGTTTTGATTAAGATTGTTTTTAACAATATCTAGTGTATCTTGGCACCGAAAAATTTCCGGACACTAGTTTATTAATTAAAAATGTTTCTCTAAGTGCACTCTATCATTTCTCAAAATTAGGAATAGTTATTCTGTTACACCCTGTATATCAAATTAATTAATTTGATTAAATAAGAATAATAATGTTGGCAATTCATTTCCGTGTCATCTGCGTTTGCGGTTGTTTGAAAAAATGTAAGAGAAATAAGATTTTTGTATTCTGTATGAATGAGCTATTCTAACGGATAACGCGAACGCAAGATGTTTCATACTCTGACTGCATTAAGATGCATAGAAACTCAACTTATAACTGTAGTTGCTTTTTTTCTTCTGAGCCATTGTCGTTAACACACACACATAAATAACTCGTTCAATATGTTAGGTTAGGTACATACAACATGGTACTTAGATTTTTTCAATGTCAGTTCAATATGAAAGTCCTGCAACAGAACTTATAGAGTTCATTCAACGAGACATATGACAATCATTTGATATGGGAAATGTATTTGGTTTTTTACATTATACATTAGCTGATGTTACAAGTTTAGTTTTTGTGTACTGGCTAAAAGATTTAGTTAATTTAGTTAGATTAGGTACATATACAACATGGTACTCAGATTTTTTTCAATATCAGTTCAAATGTGTATTATTTTTTCACATTACACGTTAGCTGATATTGTAAGCTCAGTTTTTGTCTACCAGTTAAAAGACTTAGTTAATTCATTAATTAAATTAAAATGAAACTACTTTAGGTTTAAATTCTGTATTAATATTTATTAATAATCGACGTTTCGACGAACTGAATGTCTGTCTTAATCAGGAAAACCATAGGAAAACTGATACAAATGACATTTACAGTAACTAACAGAACATAGAAACATGTTACTAGGTAACAAATTAGTAACTAGATTATAAAAATTTTATAAATTTTTAATTAATGGAAGCCAAATTTTATTTAAATGCAGTGATTGATGTTATCTTTTTTTTTATAAATTTTTATTGCTTTTCTTATCAATACAAACACAATCACGCCATGTACCCAAAAGGGTGTGGCACAAACTCATTTTATCATCCCGAAATCAGCCGTTTCCAAACATTCCTATCCAAACAAGCAACTTTCGCTTTATCCACATTCATAATTCCTCTCGTACATGCTCTTTTATTCCTACTACTTGGAAACTTTCGCTCACGCAAGCCACTCTCTCATTCATACCACTCCAACTACTCATCGGACGTCCACGCAACCGTATACCATCAAAATCATTCAAATAAATCTTTTTAACAGCAAACGTTCATTAGACATTCGCTCAACATGTCCGAACCATCTTAACTGACTAACACGGCAACTTTTGCTACAACATTTTTTTTCGAATTTCACACTCATCATACACTAATCGTATTTCGTACCCAATCTCTCCTATTTACACCACATATCCCACGTAAAAATCTCATTTCCACAGCAGTCATTTTTCGTTTATGCTTTTGCAACCAAACCCAACATTCACTACCATACATCAAATGTGATATAATGTAATCGCTTTTCTCGTTGAATAATTTACAATTAGATTATTATTTTAATTTTGTCCATGTTTATTCAACGATTTCTCTGTACATTTATTTCGTAAACCGAATTTGTTTCACTGTTTTTTGTTCTCTTAAATTTGTGACGTTGCAGATTTTGCGTGTAAAATAATATAAATAAATGTTGTAATCATGAAACAATATAATATGTACATATGTTTTCATAATATTGTACCGCTGAAGAAGGAACTGTGTTAGAAAAGCACTTATCTGTTAGTGTACTTGTTACAAGAGCAAATATACATGATGAACTGTTATTGCTATTTGCTAGAAACCTAGTTTGTACATTGTAGATACATACATACAGAATAGATATTTATATCTATTCCCAGGAAGCAAAAGAAAGGTATATGAACACAGATTACCACGCGACAAGGTCCTTTTGCAAAATACTTAATTACTAATTGTTTCGAGATAAAAATCTTTTCTTTCTTTTCTTCACATTTCATGGAAATATGTTACAATGTCAGGTCACTACTGTCATATACTGTAAACAAAAAATATTAATTGTGAATTTTCAAATTCTTTGTTTTTCAAGATTGAAAATCAAAACGGTACGGAGAACACTGTAACAAAAATAGCGAAATTATAGAAAAATAGTAATCTGTAATTTTATTTTGGGTAGTTTGCTGTCTAGAGATGGCCGTTTTGATTGTGAAATTGAAAGGAGAGTAAATGCTGGTTGTAAGGTTTTGGGTGCTTTGGGAAATTTTGCTAGGAATGGAAATGTTTCCAAAGAAGCCCATTTGGGTATATACAATGCAGTTTTGGTGCCTACGTTGATGTATAGGGTAGTGAATGTTGGGTTTGATTGCAAAAGCATAAACGGAAAATGACTGCTGTGGAAATGAGATTTTTATGTGGGGTATGTGGTGTAACTATAGGAGAGATCGGGTACGAAATACGATTAGTGTATGATGAGTGTGAAATTGAAAAAAATGTTGTAGCAAAAGTTGCCGTGTTAGTCAGTTAAGATGGTTCGGACATGTTGAGCGAATGTCTAATGAACGTTTGGTTAAAAAAATTTATTTGAATGATTTTGATGGTGTACGTTTGCGTGGACTTCCGATGAGCAGTTGGAGTGGTATGATTGAGAGGGTGGCTTGCGTGAGCAAAACTTTCCAAGTAGTAGGAATAAAAGAGCATGTATGAGCGGAATTATGAATATGGATGAAGCGAAAGTTGTTTGTTTGGATAGGAATGTTTGGAGGCGACTGATTTCGGAATGATGAAAAGAGTTTGTGCCACACCCTTTTGGGTACATGGCGTGATTGTGTATGTATGTATGTATGTAAAATTGCTTACTTTCTGCAAATTGCCATCACATACTTAATGTAGAAAATTACATATTGTTGGTATAACTTCTTAAATTATGTAAAATAAAACAGCTTGCATATTAATATTTATAATAATTCATGAAAATAATAAGACTTAGTACACATTTTTTGTAATAATACTAATAAAATATTTTAAGTGTAGTTCATTCATTTCAAAATAAATTTAGAAATGTATATAATTATACCACCAATAATATTACAGAACTAAACAAATTTTACCTATTTATAGAAAATTCCTGACAACAAATTTACTAAAGCTCTATAAATTTACTAAAAGAATTTTAACTAAAAAAATATTACATACATATGTACTTTTTCATTCCGTTGGTAATATCATATTACATAATATGTTTGTAATAGTCCTGATATTATGTATTTTTAAACAATTATGTTAAAATTACAGCAGTTGAGTAATTACACCTACAAATACTGGACATTATAGTGTCTCATGGTTTGTACGTAAAATTTCATAATTTTTTTTAGAGTGAAGATTTGCCTGAAAAGTTAGAAAATGAAAAACTTTTTTGGAAAATTTCCAAAAGATTGCGACGTGTTATGTAAAAATGAAAAAAAAATGACTATTTTGGCAATAAATAAATAATTATTGCAAATATTTGTTACTAAGTTAATAAATCAGATAAGAATAAAAATTTTTATTTTATATAATATATGAAAAGTGTCCATTATTTGTAAAAAAAAGCATTGCGATTATAAAAATTAAAATTATTGTCTGTCATTTTAGTATTTTGTCAGTTTATTTTAAATTGAAAATAAAAAAATATTAATAAGTTCTATTGATTGTGAATACTAATGTACCTACATATTTTTGTATTACCAATACGATATTTCAATTGATTTAAGTACATGAGTAAATTAAATATAATGTCAACAATTTATCAATCTTGATAAGAAATAATCGTATATATTCTTATCCGTTTCCTGGCGGATTAAAAGATCTTAAAATTTCTATTTTTTTCTATTTAATAGTCATAGAAAATATTATCTTGAAACCATTTTAACCTTTAGTACATTTCTTTACATTTCATATAATTAGATTAAATTCAAGTATTTTATCATATTTTTGTAGGTAGGAATATTTATGAAATAAACTTTTGTTAATATACAGGGTGATTCAGGACTAGTGTAACAAACTTTAACAGCTTATTCCTAAGGTCATTTTGAGCCAAAAATGTCATATGAACATAGGTCCTATTCCTTCTAGTTACCAAAATACAAGAGGTTGAAGTTCTATAAATAACACAAAATTTTCTAATTTCTAATTTCTTCTTCTAATTTCTAGTGTAACAAATTTTAACAGCTTATTCCTGAGGTCATTTTAAGCCAAAAATGTCATATAAACATAGGTCCTATTCCTTCTAGTTACCAAAATACAAGAAGTTGAAGTTCTATAAATAACTCGAAATTTTCTAATTTTTGTAATCAAGATACTTTCGGAAAACAAGAGTTTTATTGAAAAGTCATACTTTATTTGTCATTACATTACATAATCCATAAATAAAAATCATATCTGCATATTCAGCAGTACTATAACCATCCATTATGAAACAAAAATACAATCAAAAGTATAACAATTTTTAATTAACACAAATAATAAGGTATGACTTTTCAAATAAAACTCTTGTTTTCCGAAAGTATCTTGATTACAAAAATTAGAAAATGTCGTGATATTTATAGAAAACTTCAACCTCTTGTATTTTGGTAACTAGAAGGAATAGGACCTATGTTCATATGACATTTTTGGCTCAAAATGACCTCAGGTATAAGCTGTTAAAGTTTGTTACACTAGTCCTGAATCACCCTGTATACGTACAAATAAAAGACGGTGACAGGTATATGGTATATGGTACTTCTTGGTACGATAACATTTTTGCCTTTTTCTTTTCATAACTATTTCCTTATATAATCAATAACTACATTTTTTATCTTTATTATATGATAAAGAATAATTAACTATATTATTTTGCTAATTATTAAATTGCATACTGTAATAGTTTAAATTAGCATTTAATTTTCTGTGTAATTTTATTAATCAAATACATTTCTAATACATTTTTTACTTTAATTAGATCAAAATAAAATAAAACGGCTTTAGGTTTAAGTTCTGTATTAATATTTATTAATAAAATCGATGTTTTCATCAGGAAAATTGATACAAATTACATTTACAGTAAATCACAGAACAGAGAAACAAGTTACTAGATAACAAATAAGTAACTAGATAATAAAAAATTGGCTTCTATTAATAAAAAATGTATGAACTAGTTACTTATTTTGTTACCTAGTAACTTATTTCTATGGTCTGTTATTTACTGTAAAAGTCATTTGTATTAGTTTTCCTGATGAAGATGGACATTGAGTTCGTCGAAACATCGATTATTAATAAATATTAATACAGAACTTAATACTACAGCCAAATGCGCTAACATAATAAAAGTAGCAAAAGTTGGTGTTAGTCAGTTAAGATGGTTCGGACATGTTGAGCGAATGTCTAATGAACGTTTGGTTAAAAAGATTTATTTGAATGATTTTGATGGTATAGGCTTGCGTGGACTTCCGATGAGTAGTTGGAGTGGTATGATTGAGAGTGTTTTGCATGAACGAAAGTTTCCAAGTAGTAGGAATAAAAGAGCATGTATGAGAGGAATTATGAATGTGGATGAAGCGAAAGTTGCTTGTTTGGATAGGAATGTTTGTAGGCGACTGATTTCGAGATGATGAAAATAGTTTGTGCCACACCCTTTTGGGTACATGGCGTGATTGTGTATGTATGTATGTATAATAAATATTTTTTGAGATACTTGACTGGTTGTAGACATAAAACTTGCTTAAGAGAAAATTTCTATTTAGAATGTAATTACTTTTGTTATATTTAGTTTATTTTTGTAAATAATAAAATAAATCTGGTTCGGTATTTATGTTAAGATAGTTAAGAGAAAGTACAATATTTAATTTATTTCGAAATATTTCTAGGCGTTTGAGCGAGCATCTATGGCAGAATAAATTTTTCTACTAGAATGATTTTACTATTTCTACGTTCACCTAGTTTTTAACTATTATATTTATTTATTTAGTTTGTAATCAATTATCATAAATGTATTCATCTAAACAAGTCAGAATGTGGAAAAGTTAGTCATTTTAAACACATACTTTATTTATTCATTTGAAGTCATTGCAATTATAAGTATGAGATTTATCTCTAATTAGAATTATAAATTAATATATTTAGAGTTAAGATGTTTATTTTTTTAAATAAATTTATTAATGCTCTTTAGCTAATTAATTTATTTATTAATCGAATAAATTATTGAGAATATTTATTAGCTTTGTTTTTTAGGCAAGTAAGTATATTTATATAGTTTGTATACTATTAGAAACTGCATATAAATAATAATTATATATAGTAACAAATCTTTCAGAATTCATTATATCAAAATAAAAAGCTTTAGAATTAAGTTTTGCATATATTTTATTTAAATATCGTTTTGATATACTCTTCGTATATCTTCATTACTTTTTCATGATGAAGATATACATACATAGATTATATTGAAACATCGATATGTAAATAAAATATATACAAAATTTTATTCCTAAACCTTTTTTTATTTTAATAATTATATATGTATCTAGTACTCTGAAAGTGCACTTTATATAAGAAATGCAAATAATATATTTTTAATCTTACAAGAATGTAGATATTATTTTTTTTTCTTAATTACACATGGTGTATTATATATTAGGATATAGTATTTTCGTTTTGCTTAAATGGTGATTTAAACAAAAACAAAATACAATAACCTAACAGACTTTTTTCGAGAAAAAATTAAAATACGATAGAATTTGTAAAGAAACTTGTGTTTAAGACAAAAGGAAGGAGAATTAGCATGTAAAATCAGACATGTGCAATTTCCTGCTTCCCAAATTATTTTACAAAAAAAACTTTGGGATAAATGTTTTAGGAAACACTTTTTTTACATGTAAATCAATCAAGAATTTTTTTTTTTTGGAACCATCCCAACGTCAGGAATTAGCCCTAAAGTTGTCAAGAAATAGACTGAAAATGGCATTAGCCGTGAAATTGGAATAAAAATAAAACAAATTAATGCTAAATGCTATATGCTATTTCACGGCTACTGCCATTTTCCAGTCAATTTCTTAACAACTTTAGACCTAATTCTTGACGTTAGGAAGGTTTCAAAAACAATTTTAGTAATTGATTTATATGCAGAAAAGTATGCCCTAAAACATTTATCATAAGGTTTTTTTTGTAAAATAATTTGAGAAGCAGGAAATCGCACATGTCTGATTTTACATGCTAAATCCCTATGTACGACGGTCCAAGTCAACACACTGTATTTAGTTATTTACTATCTGATGGCAATAATATGTAATACTAGCTTTAAAATGATATTTCTGCTTAGCTTAGCTTAGTTCTATTGTCGATTAAAAATGAAATAGCATCTGAAATTGATTTTGAAGATGTTATAAATGAGTTTGCTGCTGTATAATGTAGAAGAAAATTGTTGTAAAAGAGACAGAATCATAGTCAGTTATTTTTGATCTAATTCAATATTCTAATCTTTCGTGCAATATACAAAATAGTACATTTGTCAATAATTTTATTGTTTTATGATTGTATAACTTGATTTATACTTTATTGTATTATTGTTTTTGTTTTCTTGCGTTATTGTATAACTCTCTAAATTTTCCTTAATTTATAGGATTTCTAAATTTTTTTACATCTCAGTATAGGGGTGACACTATTACCTCTGCCCCGGGTGACACCCACCCTAGCTACGCCACTACCAACCACTAATATCAGATTGTAAGAAGGGTGAATTAGTGAATATTACACAGAACGGAGATAAGTGTACTTTAAAGCAGTTTGAAATGTACTAATCGTACTTTACATAAATTACTTGATCATGTAAATAGGCTAATACGTGCAGTTTCGAGAGTTTTATTTCTCCACAATTTTACTTTCCACCAAAACCCGGAAAACACGCCTCTATACAAGTTCTACTGTACATAGTACAGTAGAACTTGTATAGAACTTGTAGAACTTGTAGAACTTGTATATATACGTTAGTGCAATATAAGTCAAATCAATTTAATCTGAAATTCAGTACATTTATGCCTCAGCCCATCTGCCATTTCAATTGATGTGAAATAATAAATGTGACGCGTCGTACAGCAGCCGTTCTTAATATTATTAAGTAAAAAGCTAGTTAACTGTTTCTGTAAAACCGGTAGAAAGATTTTTCTTATAAAACTATCGGTAATAGATTAACGGAATTTCTCTTTTGATATGATGTTTTGCGCAGACCTTTTCGAAATGCTACAAAGGTCAGAGCACAGAGCAAATAACACATTGACATTTTTCTCTGCGGCAAATGTTACCACATTTTATGTCAAAATATTAATTTTTACTTATATATATATATTACAAATTACTTCAAAAAAAAAAATGTAAAAAGAAATTGTGTCAGAAGGTTAATAACAGTAGTAAGATCATATATTACTGATATCAAGGACTAATCAGCTGATTTTGGTCAAAATACGAAAGAACTTTATACAAATTTTAGATTACTGTTTTATGTGGTGTAAATAGGAGAGATCGGGTACGAAATAGATTAGTGTATGATGAGTGTGAAATTGAAAGAAATGTTGTAGCAAAAGTTGGTGTTAGTCAGTTAAGATGGTTCGGACATGTTGAGCGAATGTCTAATGAACGTTTGCTGTTGAAAAGATTTATTTGAATGATTTTTATGGTATACATTTGCGTGGACGTCCGATGAGTAGTTGGAGTGATATGATTGAGAGAGTGGCTTGCGTGAGCGAAAGTTTCCAAGTAGTAGGAATAGAAGAGCATGTATGAGAGGAATTATGAATGTGGATGAAGCGAAAGTTGCTTGTTTGGATAGGAATGTTTGGAGGCGACTGATTTCGGGATGATGAAAAGAGTTTGTGCCACACCCTTTTGGGTACATGGCGTGATTATGTATGTATGAATGTATTAAAAGCTGTTTCATGCGGGACTGATATGTTTTCAGATAACGAATTTTATCCTAATAAAAGTACAGTTATATTTTTTATTTAATAAAATTAAAATTAAATTCATAAAATTAAAATATAAAAATAAATTATATTATAAAAAATACGTACATACAGACACAATCACGCCATGTACTCAAAAGAATGTGGCACAAACTCTTATCACTATCCTGAAATCAGT
Organism: Clivina fossor; assembly: GCA_963966155.1. Lineage (NCBI taxonomy): Eukaryota > Metazoa > Arthropoda > Insecta > Coleoptera > Carabidae > Clivina > Clivina fossor. The sequence continues at coordinate 11,759,366 of OZ014564.1, read as the reverse complement.
TTCCTCTAAACATCCATATCCAGACAAGCAATTTTAGCTTCATTCACATTAATAATACTTCGCATACATGCCCTTCTATTCTTACTACTTGGAAATTTTCACTCGAACTACTCATCGGACGTCCATGCAAACGTATACCATCAAAATCATTCTTTAAAACAAACGTTCATTAGACATTTGCTCAAGATGACCGAACCATCTTAACTGACTAACACGCCAACTTTTGCAACAACATTTTTTTCAATTTCACACTCATCATACCAGGCACTGAGGATGCCATTTACGATGTACGTCGAAACGTCTGCAACGAGGAGAGATCGACTACGGCATACCATTCCAGAAAATTCTACAATTTCAAACGAAATTAACTATGTTTATTTTCTTATAATATAATTCGATAATAATTTAGAAATAAATTTTTGAATGTCTAATGAACGTCTGGTTAAAAAGATTTATTTGAATGATTTTGATGGTATACGTTTGCGTGGACGTCCTATGAGTAGTTGGAGTGGTATGATTGAGAGTGTTTTGCGTGAGCGAAAGTTTCCAAGTAGTAGGAATAAAAGAGCATGTATGAGAGAAATTATGAATGTGGATGAAGCGAAAGTTGCTTGTTTGGATATGAATGTTTGGAGGCGACTGATTTCGGAATGATGAAAAGAGTTTGTGCCACACCCTTTTGGGTACATGGCGTGATTGTGTATGTATGTATAATTAAACTATCGCAAAAAAAGGAATTTATCTTGAATGAGCTTGACGTACGAGTATACATTGTATTGTTAGTATTTATATGTTGTGTGCTTATATAGTAAAAAAGTTAGTGACTGTTAGTCAGCTCATAAAAGGTGGCATTGCAACAATAGGTAATTGTTATCAACTAACAATATTGATGCAGTTATGAAATGATGCTCATTAATTCTGAAATGTCAATGAACGCTAGTTACCTTGCCATGTACTTATTTAGATATTTTCAGATAGCTTCGACTAATATTTGTTTATATTGCATATATAATAAAACATTAATTTATTATTGTAAATAAATGTTTATTATTTATAAATATTGTAAATTTAATAAAACAATTGTTGCTTTGAAGTCATTATACTGTTGGAACGATGTTTATATTTTATAGAATAACAAAAAAATGTGAGTAAATTTTATGGCATATGATATTTTTTTTGTTGATTAAATTATAAAAGTGTTCTTATATTTTTATATTATAGTAAAATTATTTTGTTTAATATAAATTGGATATAAATTAATAATTTCGAAATTTAGGAACATTGGCGCTCACTTTTAAAAATGATTTTTGTCAAAAATACTTTTGTTGTTTACTTAAAATTACATATTTATCAATTTGAATTAGTTTATTTGAATTTTATAATATTAGATATAAAAAAATATATCAAAAATAGAAATACTATTCATATTTGATAAGAGGTAGAAGTAAAAATTTATTTTATAAGCATTTTTTTTTTATAAAGAAAGGAGGTGGGAATACGGGCCTTTTTGAATTTAATTTTAAATATATATTTTTCCTAAGAGTATTCTAAATGGTAATATTTATTTTTGAATAATAATTTAGCGATTTATATAGTAATAATTTTCTTTAATATATTTTTAAATCCAGTTAAAGAAGAAAAATTATAAAAAGTGGAATTGAATTGATAGGTACATTACATAACATACATACTATTAGATAGAATATCGATTTTCAATAGCTAATAATAGAATTTCTTATTTTTTACAAAATCTTTACGTTATGTTTAAAGGTCACAAATTATAGACTATTAAAAAAATATATATAAGAAAAATTATCAATTATTTATAAACAAATATAATAATATAGTAAAAAAAAATCCGAACTCATTATATTAAAATAAAACGGGTTTAGGTTATAGTTTTGTATTAATATTTGTTAACAATCGACGTTTCGACGAACTCAACGTCTATCTTCATCAGGAAAAAAGCGAAGACGAACCTTGTGTTTGTCAGAAACGTCGATTATTAATAAATATTAATACAGAACTATAACCTAAAGCCGTTTTATTTTAACAAATATATTAAAAATAGAGAATCTGTTTGCATTGCTGTAAATTGGGTTGTCTAATAGTTGTCAGCTAACAACGTATTTAACAACACTGTAAAAAATAAGATAAATAAAAATAACTTTGTTATATCATTAAAAACTTTATTCTCATAACTGCAGTTTCAACCTGTTAGGCCATAAAGTTTTTAGTGATATAACAAAATATATGTAAATCAGCCATTTTATTTTATGTAATATTTTAATTCGATAACAGTTTTATGAAATTTACAGAATATATTTAGTGAATTTACATTACAGAAAAATTATATGATTTTTACAATGGGAAAATATGCTAATTCACAGACATTCACAGTGTCATAAATTAATCATGAGTGTAGAAAGGACCGATTGCATAATTAACTACTGATTATAGTAATGTTGTTTTATGCATCTGGTTCTTAATTTTTAAATTATATTGTTTTTCTTAATATTAATGAAATTTTAAGAATAAATATTGAAAAGTAAATAAATTTGACTTTTGATATCTAATGTAATATTTTATTAATACAAAAAAAGAACATATATTCCTACAGTTTAAAAATTAATATTCATAAATAATAATACAAAAAATTAATCGTAAAATTTACAAATGTTTGGTATTTTGAAATTCAATTTTTTTTCATTTTTTTATTGAGTAATATATAAAAAGAAAATTGAGGGAAAATTGTATATTTCTATTAATTTGATTTAATATTGATTTTAGATATTTTTGGAAAAATGGATAATACGGTTTGGGTCCGAGATGCCCAGGAGGGCTTCATTCTGGGCAAAATGACTGAACTGATGGATGATGGTGCTGAAGTCATTCCATTGGATTCCAAACACCCGAAACGAACATGCACTTTCGAGGAAATCTATCCTTGTGGTGATTACAGAAAGGACTTCGATGATAATTGTATATATTTATTTTCATAATTATTTGTTATTATTAATGAATATTTCATACGTTATTTTTTTTTGTATGTAGGTGCCTTAATGTATCTGAATGATGCAACACTTTTAAACAATATCCGCATGCGTTATTATAATAATAAAATATATGTAAGTATTATATTATATGCTACAGGGTGTTTTATAAAGACAAAACTTTGGATTTATATTCTACATGATAATATAAACAAATGTTTTATATGATATTTTTGCATATTTTTAGAATAAAAGTACTTTAATCTTTATCATTATTAAATATTTTAAAATTTTGGACACACATAATATCAAGTTAATTTTTTTTTTGTATCTTAGTTTCAAATCAATTGGGGTTAGTTCCCAAAATTTAATCCATTTTAGTTCTTGTAACATCTATCCGGAAACACACTGTATAAAAATTAAAAATTACAGGATAATTCTATATTTATTGTTGAAGAATTCTTCTTTTCTTTCTTCGATTTTGGTCGACTATGGACCACGTGAAATAACTTCTCATAATTGTTTTTCTCCCTTCTTTCTTCTCTTCCAGTACTCTTTTATTCTTTCTCCATGTTGTTTTCTTTTTTCTTCCGTCCATTTTGCTTCTGTCTTCTTTTTTTGCCTTTTCTTGAAAACCCTTAAAACCTCTGATTTTCTCGTCCAGTACTCTTTTATTCTTTCTCCATGTTGTTTTATTTTTTCTTCCGTCCATTTTGCTCCTGTTTTCTTTTTTGCCTTTTTTTGAAAACCCTTAAAACCTCTGATTTTCTCTTCCAGTATTCTTTTATTCTGTCTCCATGTTGTTTTCTTTTTTCTTCCGGTCATTTTGCTCCTGTCTTCTTTTTTGCCTTTTCTTGAAAACCCTTAAAACCTCTGATCTTTTTTCTGAATTCTTCTTTTCTTTTCATTTATTTCCATTTCTTCTATTCTGTTCTGATCTAATATTCTCTTCGTCAGTCTTCCTTCATTTATTCTTTTAATGTGTCGTAGAAAGTCACTCTTTTTTTCTTTATTGTGTCTGTTATTTTTTCTGTTTTTGTGTTGAAGAATTATTATTACTATTTTTATAATTTTGTAAATATGTATTACAATGTAATTAATTAGTCAGAAGTTAAATAAAGTTAGATTCTATTTTATTCTATTTTTAAAAAAAATGTGTTTGTTTTGTAAATTCACTTTTTATGAATCACCTTGTATGTATAACGTAGTATAATTGGATTTATGTTAAGTATAAATCAATAATAATTTTTTTTACAGACTTATGTAGCTAATATTTTAATTGCTGTCAATCCGTACATGGAAATTAAGGATTTATATTCTGCGAAAACGATTCAAACTTACAAAGGCAGATCATTGGGCGAAATGCCACCGCATGTCTTTGCTATCGGTAATTATATTTGCAAAAATAATTACAAGAATTGATTTACGAATGCGGCAGTATATTAATGCGTGTGTAAATTTTCTAGCTGATAAATCGTTTCGAGATATGAAAGTATTAAAACAATCGCAGGCTATAATTGTATCAGGGGAATCTGGTGCTGGTAAAACGGAATCAACTAAATATATTTTAAGATATCTCTGTGATTTATGGGGTTCCACAGCTGGACCTATTGAGCAAAAGATTTTAGATGGTAAGTTAAGTACATACATACATACATACATACACAATCATGCCATGTACCCAAAAGGGTGTGGCACAAACTCTTTTCATCATCCCGAAATCAGTCGCCTCCAAACATTCCTATTCAAACAAGCAACTTTTGCTTTATCATTCATAATTCCTCTCATACATGCTCTTTTATTCCTACTACTTGGAAACTTTTGCTCACGCAAGCCACTCTCTCAATCATACCACTCCAATTACTCATCGGACGTCCACGCAAACGTATACCATCAAAATCATTCAAATAAATCTTTTTAACCAAACGTTCATTAGACATTCGCTTAACATGTCCGAATCATCTTAACTGACTAACACCAACTTTTGCTACAACATTTTTTTCAATTTCACACTCATCATACACTAATCTATTTGGTAATCATTAAAATAAAACGGCTTTAGGTTAAAGTACTGTATTAATATTTATTAATAATCGACATATTCAGGAAAATGAAAAAACAACAAGTTACTGGGTAACAAAATAAGTAACTAGATCATCAAATTTATAGATTTTTAATTAATGGAAGTTAAATTTTATTTAAATCAATGCCTTCACAGTGATTGATGTTATCTTTTTCTTTATAAATTTCTATTGCTTCTCTTATCAATCTGCTGTTAATATTGATTGGTCTTGCAATTATTACAGTATCTTCAAATTTTACATAAATTTAAATATCTATAAATTTTATGATCTAATTACTTATTTTGTTACCTAGTAATTTATGTTTAGGTTTTGTTATTTACTGTAAATGTCATTTGTATCAGTTTTCCTGATGAAGACGGCCAAGCCAAAACGTTGGCTTAGTACTTAATAAAAATAGATAAAAAACTGAACTCCGTCAATTACTAATTATTTATTAAATATTAACAGTTGACTATTTTTTCAATTTAATAATTATAATATAATTAATTATGTTAACACAGTTTTGTATAACTTTCAGCCAATCCAGTATTAGAAGCATTTGGAAATGCAAAAACAACTAGAAATAATAATAGTTCTCGTTTCGGAAAGTTCATGGAAGTGCATTTTAATAATAAGCTACAAGTTGTTGGCGGTCATATCTCGCATTATCTTTTAGAAAAATCACGTATTTGCACACAAAGTTCCGAGGAACGAAATTATCACGTTTTTTACTTGTTATGCGCAGGCGCACCAGAACCGATTCGAAACAAATTATACATCACCAAACCGGATGATTATAAAGTACTGACGCTTATTACACAATCTTTATGCAGTATTTTCTAAAATAACGAATTGAATTTTTAGTATTTAAACAGTGGATGTTGTCAATACTTTACGCATACAGCGACTGAAAAAAAAATATCAGCCAGCCAAAAAAGCAAAGAACACGTATCGAAGGGCGGTCTAAAAGATTCGCTGCTCGATGATGTTGAAGATTACCAAAACTTAGATCAGGCATTATCGCGAATGGGACTAACGGAAAGTGATCGCTTTGAAATCTATAGTATTGTCGCTGCCGTTTTGCATCTGGGTAATATTACATTCGAGGATAATCCGGAAGATACTAAAGGTGGTTGTAGAGTTTCCGGTAGTTCGGAGAAATCGTTAATAATTGCATCGAAGCTGATTGGAATCGATCCGAGTGAATTGAGACAGGCGCTTGTGTCGCGTGTTATGCAGAGTAGTCGCGGTGGAATTAAGGGTACTATTATTATGTAAGTATTTTTTAACACGTTTTTATTAATTCGCTTTCTTTCATGTCTGTTTGTTTATTTGTTCGATGCAAATTTTGCAATCGATTTTGAACTAATTTCCCGATGAGCTAGAGACTTGAAACTTTAAACATAGTTCAGCCAACTGGATGATGCAATGCAATATTAACTAATTAATTAATAATATTAGAAAAATTAAATTAAAGTTAATTAATACGATAAGGATGCGACTTATAACGAACTTCATTTAAGTACATTGACAAGATGGCTAAATCTGTATAGAAATGATTTCAACGATATAACAATAAAAATAAACAAGACGTACAAAATGTATTTTAAACTTCTGTGATATAAATGAAAATAATTTTAATTTAAATATAAGTATATTAAACTTCTGTACAACTTATGCTGAAGATGGCACTCATTTCGAGGCCGAAACGTCCAAAGAATAAATAAAGAATTGTCAGAAATTGATGTTCTAAGTTCCTTATAAGCCGCAGCCTTATCGTATAAACAATTTAGGAACGAATTAACAAAAAGAAATAAAGTTAATTAACTTAATTAATTATTATTATATAATTATAGTTAATAAAATTATAATTATTAAATTATAATTAATTAGATTAAAGTTAAACAAGACTAAAAAGCAGAAAATAATTATTTAAATAAAAGAAATATTTTAATATGCCACGTTTTTAACACGATCTAAAAAGTATAAAATAATTTCTTCTAGCTCCATACAGATTTATAACTCTATACAGAAAAACATGGGAAAATGACAGCTACTCCCTACACTTCTTACTATTGTCTATTGCATGCGCCTTACGTTTTTCTCTATGGGGTTATAAATCTGTATGGGGCTAGGAGAAATTATTTTATACTTTTTAGTCCGTATTAAAATGTGTTTTTTTTTTTATTGTTTAAATCATTTTTAAAATAAACTATTATTATCGTATTTAATATGTTGTAATATAAAAAAAAATTTAAGATTTGTTAAAATATCAGAACATTAAAATAAAACGCTTCGATGAACTCAATGTTTGTTTTCATCAGGAAAAATATAGGAATCGTATGAGTAAGCAAATATTTGAGGATATAAGATTTGTATTTTGAATTTTCCAGGGTACCATTAAAAATATACGAAGCTGTGAATGCTCGTGATGCCTTAGCAAAAGCCTTATATAGCAAATTATTTGATAATATTGTTCAAAGAATAAATAAAAGTATTCCGTATCAGGCATCTAGTTATTATATTGGTGTACTTGACATTGCTGGATTTGGTAAAAACGATTTTATAATTATATTTTATTCGTGTATTATTATTGATGAATTTGGTTTGATTACAGAATTTTTTACTGTTAATAGTTACGAGCAGTTTTGCATAAATTATTGTAACGAAAAATTGCAACAATTTTTCAATGAAAGAATTCTCAAACATGAACAGGAATTGTACAAACGGGAAGGCTTAAATGTTCCCGAAGTTAAATATGTTGACAATCAGGATTGTATAGGTATTTATTATTACGATTATTTTCAAATAATATTTATGATACTAGAAGTAAACATATGATAACAAAACCTTTTTTAAAATTAGACAAAAGTCGTACTAGTTTCAATTAGATACCATGCTATTGAATTTTATAATTATTTATCAAATGTATATAAATGTTTAAACGAAAAACAATTCAAAAGTAAAATTACTTGATTTGGCTCCTTTTACTATAAAAGAATTTACTGATTATATTAAAAATTAAACACTTTTTTGTATTTGTGGTATTGTAATTTTTATTGTATTTTGACTTTCTAGTGTGTTAACATAAATAAATATTATTATTATTATTAAATTTGAAATGTTTATCAACAGATTTAATAGAAATGAAATCAAACGGTGTATTTACATTATTGGATGAAGAATCGAAATTGCCAAAACCAAGTTTTACGCATTTCACTTCGGAGGTGCATACGCGTTGGCCAAGTCATTTCCGATTAGGTTTACCGCGTACATCTAGGCTTAAAGCGCATCGTGTTATACGCGATGATGAAGGATTTTTAATTAGGCATTTTGCTGGTGCTGTTTGCTATCAAACGGTAAGTTACTGGCTTTAGCAAATAATTATCAATAGGTATTCAGTCAGTTATGTTTTTTCGATTTGTGGCGACTATGGACCATGAGAAATAACTTCTCATAATTATTTTTCTCCCTTCTTTCTTCTCTTCCAGTACTCTTTTATTCTTTCTCCATGTTGTTTCCTTCTTTCTTCCGTCCATTTTGCTCCTGTTTTCTTTTTTGCCTTTTTTTAAAAACCCTTGAATCCTCTGATCTTCTCTCCACCTTTTGTCTTTTCTGATTTCCTTCCATCTATGTCATCTGGGTCTTGGGATTTCGGTCGAAGTAGTTATGTTTATTGTCTTAATTTTTTTTTAAAATAATAATAAATATTATTGATAATTATTCGTCAATTTTGTGTTTTAAGTAAAATATAAAGTACTTTAAAAATTTCTATTTATAAAACAAGAAAATATTCACTCATTCCGAAAATGTAACTGAAGAAGTAGAATCATAAATTTTATCTTCAAATTTTCACAAAACATAACTAGACAGCAACAAATAAATTGTAAAAAAATAAATTATAATTTGTTTTTTGTTAGAAAATCACATATTTTTGAATTTAAAAAATATTTAAAAAAATATTGTCTGACAATTTATTCTTAAAGAATAATTGTAAATCATTACTCGTGCTTGTTATTTATAATTTTCTGTAAAATTATTAATTGTGTCTTAATGATATTTCAGAAACAATTTATCGAGAAGAACAATGACGCTTTACATGCATCTTTAGAAGGATTAGTACAGGAAAGTGCGAATCCTTTAATCCAAAACCTATTCGCAACACTAAATGCACAAAAGGGTAAACTTAGTTTTATTAGTGTAGGATCCAAGTTCAAAACACAATTGGAAGAATTAATGGAAAAACTTCGTAGCACGGTAACATTATTTTTCTAAAATAAAACGGCTTCAGGTTATCGTTCTGTATTAACATCTATTAATAATCAACGTACGTCTTCATTAGGAAAAAAGTTACAAATGTCATTTACAGAACTATAACCTAAAACCGTTAATGAGTTTTGACAGATGTTTACTATTATTTAGAATTATTTCTAGTAAATGATTGAATCGAATTTGTTTAGGGTACGAATTTCGTACGATGTATCAAACCGAACACAAGAATGGTCGATCATCAATTTGATGGTGCTTTGAGTTGGACTCAGTTAAAATGCTCGGGCATGACAAGCGTATTAGAGCTGATGGAGCATGGTTATCCATCGCGAACACCATTTAAAGAACTTTATAATATGTATCAATCGTATTTACCAGCTGAACTCAAGAAATTAGATCCACGCACATTTTGTGAGGTAATTCTTTTCTCTACCGGTTGCATAAAAAATTGTTATTTAATTATTTCATTAGCTTGTTAACAATAGTTGACAATCGAATTGACCGATAGAGATTCTTTTATTTTCTTTTAAAAAAAAGGATATTTTTTATTTAAAGAAATATGTAATTGATTTAGTGTTATCTGACATTGTATTTATTGGAATTACATAATTATTTAATTGATTTAATGAAATTAATGAATTTTAATTTGTTTATTTCTTATTATGTATAGTAATGAAATTGATATTTATGTATTATATAATTTTTAATACTTTTATGATGGAATTCTGAACATAACTGTGAAGCGTTACAGAATGTTTTGTTTTTTTGTAGTAACAGATTTCAAATTTAATAGATAAAACCAAATATTTTGTAATACTACAGGTCTGTTCAGAATTCTATAATTAATTATGAAATTGGTTTTTCTAATTTTTTGCTTCTATTTTTGCTTCTTTTTATTATTATTTTGTACGAAATGGATTTATAGCTAATTATTAGTAATAGATTTTTATTATATGAATAATTAAGACGTTTATCATGTGTTTATTTGTAGGCAATGTTGCACAGTTTAAAATTACAAGAACGTGATTTCAAATTTGGCGTTTCACGTGTTTTCTTTCGGCCAGGAAAATTCGCTGAATTTGATAAAATAATGCGTTCCGATCCGGAGAATTTACAGAAAATTGTCGCTAATGTCAAACGTTATTTGGTCAAATCCAGATGGATTAAATCGCAATTTTGTGCGCTTTCTGTTATCAAACGTAAGTTTTCAATTTCAAAACTTAATAATAGTTCTTTTCTTTAGTGTTTTATGTAAGTAGTTACAAAACAGTAAAGATTAAAGTAATTCAAAAGTTATTATTTAAATTTCAGTGAAAAATAAGATTCTCTATCGCAAATCAGCATTAATAATAATCCAAAAAACTGTACGTGGATATTTAGTTAAAAAACAACATATGCCGCGCTACAAGGGAATCGAAAAAATCAAAAGTTTAGAAACGAAATTGAAACAACTGGAAAAGGTTACCAGTGAATTAAAGAAAGATAAAGCATCGAGTGAAGCGGAAATCAAACAATTGCATAACGAAATGATATCGGCGATTACGAAAATTATTAATAATGAGAAAATTAAAGCGAATGATATAGATCAAATGTACAATGATTTAGTAAATAAAGCCAATAATAATATGACAAATCTACAGAAGAAAATGCAGGAACAGAAGAATGCCGAAGAACAGGCACGTTTGAGGAAGATTCAAGAGGAAATGGAGAAAGAACGGAAGCGTAAAGAAGACGAGGAAAGACGGAAACGCGAAGAGGAGGAAATCAAAAAACAGTACGTGCAACTTTTTATTATTATGTATAGTTGCATTTTCTAAAGAAGGTTTTTTTTTGTATAGTGACAATAAATTATTGAATTTTTTTTAAATATATACAATCACGCCATGTACCCAAAAGGATGTGGCACAAACTCTCTCCATTATCCCGAAATCGGTTTTCCTAAACATCCCTATCCAAACAATCCACATTCATAATTTCTCTCAAACATGCTCTTCTATTTCTACTACTTCGAAACTTCTACTGACGCAATACACTCTCAATCATTCCACTCTAACCACTTCAAAAGTAGTAAAAGTATAGCTTTAAAATCATTTTTATAAATTTTTCTAACCAAACATTCATTAGGCATTCGCTCAAATGCCAACTTTTGCAATAACATATTTTTCAATTTCACACTTATCATTTCGTACCTGATTCCTCCTAGTTATATGATTTAAAATAAATAACTATTTACTGTACATTTAAATTTATAATTTATAAATGGCAATGGTTTTTTAGGAAAGCAGAATTGGAAATTCGTCGAAAACAGGAGGAGGAAATGCGACGTAGACAGGAAGAAGAAGATCGAAAAACAGCTGCACTCTTACACGCGCAACAACAAAAAGATGCAATGGAAGAACAAAAATATCGGGAACAATTGGAACAGGAACGACACGATCACGAATTGGCATTGCGTTTAGCACAAGAATCCAATGGACAGATTGAAGATTCGCCTCCATTATCTAGAAGGTTCGTACACACAATTCATTTCAAATCAATATCAAATTATTTATCTTTAAATTATTGAATTGTTATAAGTTGCTTGACGGTGGACAAATTAATGGGGCGATACATGCAAAAAAAATTGTCTTTTATAATAAAGACTAATTTAGAATGAATATTTCATAATAAATGCTTCTTATTACCGATGACATATAGGCCATTTATAATTGAATATTTAATTAAAACTAGCCTTTATTATAAATGACACTAGCCTAGCCAATCTTATGCATGTATTACCTCTTTTAAATATTTGTAAATGTTTATTTTACGTATATATATATATTATGTGCCATGTACTGTTTGGTCCTGGTTTGGGATATAAAGCTTATTTTTATTTATTTCACTTTTCACTACCGGATTTTTATTCTAAATATTATTATACAATAGAAAAAAAACTTCATTCACTGTGTTAAATTTTTTAAAATAATATTTTCATTACATTTATAATTAAAAAGAAACAATATTATTTAAATTAAAGAAAGGATGAATAAATATATATATAATTCATTTTGTAATTGGGGTAATTCAATTAGCACTGCGTAAATGAAGCACCCGGGTAAAAGCAACATTAAAAAAAAAAGTAGTTAAATTTTTAAAACAACAATTATTGATTTTAAAATCGACAGAGGGTATCTGCACTATATAAAATATTAACATTTTTTTCTTTTTTACAATTTTGAGAAAAAACTATATAACTATATAACGTATTTGTTAATACGGAATATTTTACAATTTTATCTTAAATATTTTTATATAATGTATGTTTTTTTTTTAAATTTAAAATAATATTCATTTCATATTTATTTTTAATATTTTTTTTAAATTTTGTAACAACAGTTAAAGTATAAAATTATATAATATATGAAATAAAGTATAATAAAACGAAATATATTTATTTTACACTCTCATAGTATGTATATGCTCTTAGCCAATACATTTGTCCCAATTACAAAACGGTTGAATTGTTCATTTAAAACATTTCGACCCGGTTGCACAAAGCATTGTTACACGCTTTGTAAGTTAACCAATTTGTTAACTTGTCAATTGGTCAATCAATGAGGCTGTTTGAAGATAGTTGACAATCTGATTGTTTAGTTAACTTATTCACTATGTTAACAATGCTTTGTGTAACCGTGCTTTAGACTTTAGAGTATGACAGTTGTTTTTGAGACTGGTTACCAAATCTTTAAAGAATTAGTGCAGATTCTCTATTTCGAATTCAAATTTCGATTGAAAGTATGTAGCTTTTTTATGTAGGATTGTGTATATAATTTGTATATACCTTTTAAGTATTGCTATTTTGAAAACTATGGAGTAATGATGACACATCTATCTATCTGGGGGTCTTGGTCGTTGATTAAAGATGTGTCATCATTGTTTCTAGTGGTTGCTTGATGGGGCCAATATCCTTTGTGCTTGTTGTTTCCATGGTACAGTGGCGGATCAGATGTCTGCAGTTGGTCCAACAATAATAAATTCAACAGGTATCTATCTATCTCATCATTTATTTACTTATAATTTTCACTCACAAATTTATCTTAAATATTTTTCAATTTCTCTTGGTTAAAGTTTGCCTTAAATTACATCAGTATCAATTTAGAATAAAAACTAAAATTTTGATTTTAAATTTGCTACTGATGGTGGAAATTTAGCTACCAAAGCACATAATAATTATTAATTTAATTAAATTTTCTGGTTTAATTTGTTAAATTAATATTGAAATTATAAAAGATAATTATAATTTCAGATTTTAATTTAAGGTATATATTTTTCTCGACCGAAAAAAATCGACTAACTTTACGAATCTTTTGCTGCGAAACTATAAAAGATATGAAACCGCGGATTTCTGGGGGTGAAAGAATAGACTTTGAACTTTTTTCAGGAATTTTTATTTTTACTTTTATTGGATATCGTTCGAGTTCTAATCCTTTCTTCAAAGCTGTACAGTAACAATGATAATTCCTTCCTTGTTCATCTGAAACAAAAATCAAAAGGCACTCTTTAAGTACCTATGATATATTATCTAGGGTTAGAACTCGGACGATTTCCAACAAAAGTAAAAATAAAAATTCCTGAAAAAAGTTCAAAGTCTATTCTTTCATCCCCAGAAATCCGCGGTTTTATATCTTTTATAATTTCGCAGAAAAAAAAATTCAGAAACGTTAGTCGATTTTTTAGATTAAGAAAGGTATATAAAGCAAAGATTTATTTAAGAATAATATTTTAATTTTCTATTTTAAATATATCAATTTTAATTCTTTTTTTATTTCTGTAATTCTCTTTTCCAAATGATATTTTTTTGTATATAATATTGTATATTTTTTAAATTATTATTAATCTTACGGTTATTTGGTTTTTATTATACATAGATATTTTTTCATAAATCGTATTTTAATTTTGGTTATTTTCTATGAAATATTTTGTATTAATAATGATGTGCAATATTTAGATCGGAATCGTTAAAGAATCAAGCGGTAACTACGAATACTGGAAAATACGATTTATCCAAATGGAAATATTCGGAATTGCGAGATACAATCAATACGTCGTGCGATATTGATCTATTGGAGGTAAATTTTTCATAAATAATTTGTATTTATGATTTGAAAATAATTCAAATCGAATTAAATTGATTGATTCAGGCATGTCGTCATGAGTTCCATCGTCGTTTGAAGGTGTATCACGCATGGAAAGCAAAGAATCGTAAACGTACCATTATGGATGAGAATGAACGAGCTCCGAAATCTATTATGGATGCTGGTATGTCTATTTTCATAAAAATATAGGTCCCGTTTTCTCAGCTCATTTATAAAAGTGATTTTTGCCAAAAGTACTTCTGACATAACTTAAAATTAATAGTTTGTTTCAATTTTATAATACCAAATATAAAAATTATCAAAAATAGAAAAACTATTTATATTTGATGAGAGACAGAAGTAAAAAGTTATTTTGAAATTAATAATAAAAGCACTTTTTCACAAACAAGTTTATAAACTAATTTATTTTTTACTTATGTAACATTTGTTTAGATGAAGTGGATGCATGTAAGTATATTTGTATATTCTTTTGCTAAAAATTTAATTATAAAAATAACTTGATCAGTCTGTACTTCGTGATACATAATTAATAATTTTAAATAAAATAAATGGAACACATTTACTTTGTAAATATTACAATATTTATTAGAATCAGTTACTTCAGTTTCAACCGCTAGGTCAGACCTAAATAAACAAATTGGAAATTTATTTATTCTGATGATGAATTAGCGATTCAAACTGCAGTAACTAATTTTAATAAAAAAAAGTAAAACGGCTTTAGGTTGTAGTTTTGCATTAATATTTATTAATAATCGACATTTCCACGTATTCAACTTACACCATTAGGAAAAAAGATACAAATGACATTTACAGTAAAGAAGATGTACGTTGAGTTATGTAACAAACTGGATCTTGGCAGATTAAGATCCAGATTATACGTGCAGATTATTTGCAGAGGAAAATAGCTAAATAATCAAATGTTATACTTACCTGTATAACCGCACTGCCCCTCTGCTGGACACAGCTAATAACACAATTAACTTTGATGTTAAAAAACAAAAAGGGAATTTATAAATAATTGCGTCGACAACTTTTAACAAAAAGTGTAAATTAATTTATTTAATTAAAATAACAAATAAATAATTTATTATACAAAGTGAATATATATTTAAGTAGATTTGAATAATAATTTGGACTAAGTTAATTTAATTCAAAGATTTTTACAACTAATTTTGAATATCTAATTATTCCTAAAAGTCGACCGAACTCAAGAACTTCAGAAAACAGACTCTTGGATATCTATCCGTAACTAAATTAAACTCATTTAATTTTCGACTAAAGTGGATTCATAAAAATGCAGCTTAAACAAAAATCGAATGCAATCGAACTTTGAACGACGACTAAAAATGCTGACAACATGACAAAGTTCGATGCACTCGACAGTCATGGATATGTCAACGTACTAACTTCCTAAATTCTTAAATATCAAATATCCATGACTGTTACATAGCCCACCTCTTTAAAATTTAAATGCAGATTAATTAGAACTATCAGTTCAATTAATCTGCATTTAAAAATCTCCGGGCCCGACAATTACGAGCTGCATTTTTCTTTAAGATTTAATTTATGTTAAATCAAAAAGAATCCAATTTAGTCGTAATCAAATACGTTGACATTGAAACATATGTTATTTCTAACACTTATGCCAATGTCCTATCTTTGCAAACTCAGCAGAACATTCTGTATATATAACTTATTATCGTAACATGAATATGTTACACGGTTTATATTACATAAAAAGTAGGTCAAAAATAAACTTCTTAATTTAATAATATTTTTACAAATTGTAACAAAAACGAAACTTACTAAAATTCTAACTCACATTCATTATTTACCAATACAAAATGTTCTGGAGAGCAATGCACAAAATTACTAAAATTAATATTATACTAAATAAACATTTTATTTTTGCAAAATTTATAAACTACTTTAGCAATGAAAATAAAACAAAATTCTAATTTTTAACATGATTTCTGACAAAAAAAACAAACTAATCTAACACAAATTTTCACTGTCACTACGGCACAAACAAAACGCACTTAAAACACAACACTAATGTTGCACTTGGAGTTTGTCAGCGAAATTTGGACAATCTTCTAAAATTCTCTCGCTGACGGACATGAGGACGGCGTACCCACCTTGTACGCAAATATCGGTATTCGTTCTTCAGGACGTCTTCTCTTTTCTTTACTTTTTGAATCCGCGTGTTTTGAGTATTAGGATTCGTAAAAATCGCAAATTTTTTTGACGGATATTTTCATCTTCAACCTCGGCGCTAGGACAAATCGTAACACAGACGTCATCATCTGCGTGGCTAATCTCGCTACTGTCGTTTTCGTGCCGAGCTAAAGCAAGAATACGATCTTCTTCAGCAACAGCTACCTGACATCCAACCTGGCCGACGATATCCTACGTGCAACTTTTTGCTTTATCGTCGCCATCGTGCTGATTACTCTCAAAGTAAACTGCGGCTAGATTTGGTATACTACGACCACCATATTTAGATAGACATGTGGATGGTTTCACGTGCTGGGCTTCCTCTTCGTACAGCGCTGACGGAATAAGATGATGTTTGTCAATTGCGATTCGTTTTACGTGGTACGTTGTGTTCTTGAGCCACGGAATTACGGATAGCGATACCGGTCCATATATTGTCATATAATCTGCATTCAACATTTTTACACACTAGCGCGATTTTAACTAAACTTCAAAAAAACAACCAAATTGTGGTTCGTTGTGACTGATAGTACAACTATCCCCATGTCACGATCCTTCGGCTGCGCCAATGTAACAAACTCTAAGTTTTACTAAAACCATTTCTGTCAGGCCGAGCGGAAATATAGATTGCACATACGTGGTTAATTTCTTGAAGTTTTTAATAAAAAAAACACGAGAACAACATAAAAGATAATTTTATTAAATAATAAATAAAATTAATTAACAACTGATTTTACAAAATAACTAACAATTATGACAATATATGGACAGTATTTGTAACTAAAATAATTTGATGTTCTTCTCTTGGATATCTATCCGTAACTCAATTAAACTCATTTAATTTTCGACTAAAGTGGATTCATAAAAATGCAGCTTAAACAAAAATCGAATGCAATCGAACTTTGAACGACGACTAAAAATGCTGACAACATGACAAAGTTCGATGCACTCGACAGTCATGGATATGTCAACGTACTAACTTCCTAAATTCTTAAATATCAAATATCCATGACTGTTACAGTTAATTATTAATACAGAACTGCAAACTAGAACCGTTTTATTTTAATACAATGTGTTCCGAAAGAAGTAATTGCGTTTTATTTATTTTATTTAAAATTTGTTTAAAATTTCAGCATCGAAGACGCCAAAGGTGCAACAGAAAACGGATATTTTGAGCAGCAGCCAGCGCTATTTTCGTATTCCGTTTGTGCGTCCAGCAACAATATTGGGGCCATCGCAACAGGAGAGTAATAAACGCGGCTGGTGGTATGCACATTTCGATGGACAGTATGTTGCACGACAAATGGAACTGCATCCAGAGAAACCACCTATTTTACTCGTTGCTGGTACATCTACCATTTATAACTATTTCTCATTAAAATACTTCTGAAATTTGTACATATATTATCTGGAGAAACATTGCAATCTATAGCTGTGTTTTTTTTACATTCCATTCATATCAGCAAATCTTTTAAATGAGCTGAGCTGAGCTGAGTGAGTTGTATTGATAAATAAAACAGTTTATTTGAAAGTGACGTTTAAAATCGTAAGTTCCACATGATATAATCTAAAATTAAAGATGTATTTGGGTTGTTTGCGTTGATAATTTATTGCAACTCGCCGGATATCTATTGTTTGATTTCAAAATAAAATATTCAAATATAAATGTCAACCAGTATCAAACACGTTATCAAATCTGAAACTAGGAATATTTGAATTGCGCATGTGCGCTCATCTGAATCTCAGCGAAGCACTAGCTAAATATCAAACTCAGTATCGGTAACGGGGGAAGCAATTCACTCACTTCGAACTCAGTTACGAGACGATAAATAAAACAGCTATTATTTCAAGGTTACTGATATTTGCTGATCTGAGATGAGTTTTTTAAAATAATAATCATGTCAGTTGTTGAGCTATAGAATATAAACAATCACCATTATTTCTGTTAACATGGTAAAAAAATCTTTCAGAACTCATTATACATTCCTGGGTAATGACTCGAAATGTCAGATTTTACATAAACACGCCATTTAAACATAAGGGTGTGGCACAAACTGTTTCCATTTATGCAGAAACTAGTTTCCGTCAAACATTCCTTTCCATTATAATAAAAATAATACAGAACTTTTAATGAAAGATTTTTTACTTCATTAATATATTTCTTATCTAAATTTTTATTAAATTTACTTGGTTTTTGAACTGTTAAACAGGTTCTTCAGATTATAGTTTATAAATAGAATAAAATTGAAATAAGTTTAACAGTATTGCAATAGTTATTAATCAAAAAAATATAATCAATTTAATTCCAATTTGCTATGATTGCAGGCGTGGACGACATGCAAATGTGCGAATTAAGTTTAGAAGAAACTGGCTTGACGAGAAAACGTGGCGCTGAAATCCTAGAAAGTGAATTTAATAAAGAGTGGCAGAAAAATGGGGGCAAGCCGTACGTTCCACCATCAGAGAGAAAAAAATAGTTATGCGAAAAATCAAAATTCACAAAGAAGGAAAAGCATTCCATTATCAAGATCACAATTGTTTTTATTTTGCACTCTGCTTACGTACATTTAAAATTTTTTTTTTCTTATGTAAAATAAAATTAAAAAAAAATATCCTAAATTTTAGGTTAATTATTTTAGTCGTGGGTTAGGTAAATAATTAAAGTAAAGAGGAAAAAAAATATATTTGATATTTTAATGAGGATTTAGAAACAAATACAGTAAGGACTGTAGTTTTAATTTGTTAATAATAATCAAATTGTTACATTCCTAGCAGGCCTAGTCTATTTATATTTTATTTATAATAAATTATCTATCCTATTTTATTATGTTTTAGTAGGCCTTGTATAGAAATTAACGCCGGATGTTATAAAGCCAAATCTATGTTAATTTTTAACACGGTTCAATTTTATATAAAAATCAGAATAATTTTCTAAGATTTAGTTTGTAATTATTGCTTTAGAATTGTCAGTGCTTTGTATTTCATTATTTATGTAATATAGTACAATATTGGAATAATAATTACCATTTTTTATTTATTTATACAACAATGTAAAGTACCACACGGAAGAAAATATTCAAAGACAAAATCGAATAATATTTTTCTTGGCTAAACAAAAATATTTTTTGAAAAACCAATCTAAAAAAGTTGAATTATGTCGAAAATAGTTGAACAGAATTAAAATATTTTTAATATTTCATATGTAAAATTTACTTCTAAATTTAATATAAAACAAATATATATTGAATATTCCAAAAATAAAACGGCTTTAGGTTGTAGTTTTGTATTAATATTTATTATTAATTGACATTTCGACCCGTCATCAAAGAAGTTAGAGTCGATTTCTAGAACTAGAAGTGGCATCTTATTGAAAATATTTTACACCAAATTTTGTGATATACACATAGATCATATATATGATCTATGATAATAACACTATATAGGTTACATTGCTGTCAAAATAAAATCTGAAATTAATTTATAACATGTATCTATATGCTTTTTTTTATATATTATTTATTTATTTTATTATAATATTTCATTTTTATATATTTTACAATTAAAATAATTAAATTTATTTAATTTCTATACTCCCAGCACCATCTATTATGTATTTTTGTAACTAAAAAATAGCGAAAATAGAGTTGATTTTTGTTAGGATAGGTAACTTATAAAAACTTTTTTACTTCATAAATGATAGTTCATACTTAATTCACTCTGTGGCGCTAAAGTCGCCATTTTGTGACATCAAAAACTTTCTTATTTTTCCGTGACTTACTTAGTAAATCTTATGTCTATGGGACGTTAGTTTCATACAATACTCGTCTTTATATTGAAATATATTAAAGCTTATTTTCGTTTGTTACTTCTACAAATTTATATTGATTTTATATTAAATCACGTGTTATTTAGACTTTATAACCTTGTTTTTGTTTATATTTAAATGATTTTTTGCCGGAAAAATACATTGCTAGTATAGGGAAATAAAATTACGTGTTGGTTCAAGAGACGCAAGATGTAAACAGTGTTTGGTGTTTGCGTGTTTTTATGTTTTATCGTATATATTCGGTTTTATTTACATATTTATCACTCTCCTAGTTTAGTTTTTGCTTGTTCTATTACACAAATGAACGTAAAAACATTCATAAATTGGAAAAACTTACGTAGTTGGTTCAAGACAACGCATTTACCTTTTCCACTTGTGCAGATGTCAACAAACAATATTTAGTAGTGCTTGCAAATTTTGCTTAACGTGAATTAACAAAAAACATAGGAAAAATACGTAAAAAAAGAAAATGATTCTTCGTAATACTTTGTAATAATAATAATATTAATATACCAATATTAATTGAAATCAAATTGTGTCAATTCAAGTCTGGAACCAACAATTTACGCCCTAAATATATATATTTTGTTGCAATCTATATGGAAATTCTTCTGGGTGAGTTTATATTTTTGAAATCGTATTGTGAAAGAAATTCTCCATATGTCATAATAGGTAGAGACGTGTAATATATCTATATGGTGATAAGTTTTGTTCAAAAGTGTAAATTTGCGAATAAAAAACAAACATTTAAATACAATAATATATATAAATCTAATAGGAATTGTCCATAAATAATAACATCTCTTTACGAAATGCCCCATCAGTTTAAAAGGTTAGGTTTCCAAACGACGGTTCAAAAAAAATCAGTTACAATTCCGTTTTGTTTTCAAACTTAAGTGTTAATTAACATTGATTAGAATTAAATAAACGCGTGTTTAATTGCGTAATACATGTGGGAAAATGTGTAATTGATAGTTTTAAGTTTGAGATGAAATAATACGAATGACATTTACCAGAAACAAGTTGCTAGGTTATGAAAGATTTTTTGTTTACTATGTATATAAATATATTTATAGGTCAAACTTGTGTATTCGTTAATATTAAAGTGAATAAATAATGTTTATTATTGTTCTAGGAATGTTCCAGAGTTCAGACTATAATCAATTATAAGGAGGACTTAATTAATAGAGAACCTGGCACACAAAATACAAGCGTTTTTCGCATCGATTCAAGCCAGATTAAGCGAAATTGACGGCCGAGCAGCTGAGATGGAGATGGAAGGCAACATAGCCCCGCATATATTAAAACCGATTGACTGAGGAATGCACACAAGTGCGAGTTGTATTCGTATGTCCGGAGATTAAAGGAAAGGATTAGAAGTGGGAATGAATGTGGCCCACTTTCTAGGAGGTTGTAGAGGAGACCAGAAGGAACGGAGGATTTTTCGCAGACTTAATCGAACGTGGCACAACAGCAGATTATCATTTTGTCACAGGTAAATTTTGCACTGCAAAAAAACTTTTGTGAATGTAAAAATCATAGTAATTTTCTCTGCTAAAATTACAACTTCTGTAAAAATTACTCTTGGCTTTTTTCTAGTAAAATTACTTAGATTTTTTTTAACAGTGTGCTTATAGAATTACTAATTGCATTTTTTTAAAATTCGCCTGTTTATTTCACACTAACTCGAAATACGATTTCTCAGCTAATGTTCATGTTAATTTTACATAGGTTTTTAAACAGTGTAAAAATACACAATATTATGTAATTTATAAAGTTAGTCTCGATATTTTTTTTTTACTGTTATTACATATTTATGTTAATTCTAAACGTTTTAATTTTCAGTTATTTTGGCGGGGCTGTCCCCAAAAAGAAACTCTGCAACACCCCGAAGAAGATGGAAGAAAAAGAACAGAAGAATCTCGACAGCATTCGATTGCAAGAAAAGCGACTTATTATAATTGTATAATTTTTTGTAAAAATGTTTACCTGCAAATTTAAATATATATATTTAATCCTATCCTATCCCTAACCCTACACTGGTAAAAAATCAATGACAAATTTACCTGACAATCATAGTTTTTTGTTGTAATTTTAGTTTTAATAAATTATTGCGCAATTACCCAAACAAAAATCACAGTTAAAATTACACTAATAATTATATATTATACATTGATTTTTTTACAGTGTATGTAAAATAATAACTGTGTAGTAAATGAAATTAGATTTTGAGTTTTACACACAGACACAATTGTTTTAAAATAAATTTAAATAAATTCTAGTCTGGTGACAATACATTCAAAAGTACTCGAAAGTTTTGCGCTAGTCTGGTGACAATACATTCAAAAGTACTCGAAAGTTTTGCACTAGTCTAGTATCAATCCATTCAAGTATTCGATACTTGATACATTTTTACGAGCCCTCGGCTAATTAATTATTAATGTTTGCAAAAAAATCTTTATTCGCGAATATCTCGAAAACGGCTAGGAATTTCGCAAAAATAACAAAATTTGCCGTCCCCTTACAAAGCCCGAAGATAAACCAGGTACGTACTACAACATATCCAAAAATCAGCCCCCTTATTAATTAAGTCAAGCCCCCAACAAAATTGATGAATTTATTGAAATTGAAATTTTGGTGAAATGTATGTTTTTTATTGTTGAATAAAGTGCGTTAAAAACATGCTGTGTTGTATTTATTTTTTTTCCCAATTTGATGCATTGATACATTGTGATACAACTGTGATAAAATTTCGTTAAAATGTTTCATTTTACGCTTTCCTGATACAAATCTTGCATTTTACGCTTTCCTGAGACAAATTTCGTTGAAACCCCTTAATTTATACAGTTCCGCAATGCATCATGTAAAACTGGTTGCCTATAGGCAAGTGTTAAAAAAGCAAATGTGTATTGCAAACAACGCTGTTCTCCTGATACAACTTTTGATTTTTTCGCAAGAAATGAAACATTTGGAGAAACCAAGTTATGTTTGCAAACAACCATGTTCTCCTGATACAACTTTTGATTTTTTCACAAGAAATAAAACATTTGGAGAAACCAAGTTTTGTTTGCAAACAACCATGTTCTCCTGATACTATTTTTGATTTTTTCGCAAGAAATGAAACATTTGGAGAAACCAAGTTATGTTTGCAAACAACCATGTTCTCCTGATACTATTTTTGATTTTTTCGCAAGAAATGAAACATTTGGAGAAACCAAGTTATGTTTGCAAACAACCATGTTCTCCTGATACTATTTTTGATTTTTTCGCAAGAAATGAAACATTTGGAGAAACCAAGTTATGTTTGCAAACAACCATGTTCTCCTGATACTATTTTTGATTTTTTCGCAACAAATGAAACATTTGGAGAAACCAAGTTATGTTTGCAAACAACCATGTTCTCCTGATACTATTTTTGATTTTTTCGCAACAAATAAAACATTTGGAGAAAACAAGTTATGTTTGCAAACGACCATGTTCTCCTGATACTATTTTTGATTTTTTCGCAAGAAATGAAACATTTGGAGAAAAATTGAAATTTTTCCTATATTTTTATCACAGTTTTGGGGGTTGGCTTAATTAATAGGGGGGTGTCGTAGGGGGTGGATTTTTGGATATGTTGTAGTACGTACCTGGTTTATCCCAGTCGTTCGTAAGGGGGTGGCAAAATTTTGTTATTTTTGCGAAATTCCCAGCCGTTTTCGAGATATTTGCGATTAAAGATTTTAAGAAAAAAATTGAGATTTTTTGTATATTTTTATCACAGTTTTGGGGGTTGGCTTAATTAATAGGGGGGTGTCGTAGGGGGTTGTTTTTTGGATATGTTGTAGTACGTACCTGGTTAATCTAGAGGGGTTCGTAAGGGGGTGGCAAAATTTTGTTATTTTTGCGAAATTCCCAGCCGTTTTCGAGATATTTGCGATTAAAGATTTTAACTAATTTTAAGGGATGAAATTGGGAAAAACATAAATACAACACAGCATCTGTTTTTAACGAACTTTATTCAACAATAAGAAAAAATACATTTCACCAAAATTTCAATTTTAATATTTTCATCAGTTTTGTTGGGGGGCTTGACTTAATTAATAAGGGGGTGTCCTAGGGGGTTGATTTTTGGATATGTTGTAGTACGTACCTGGTTTATAGGGGTATTGGTCTGTTAGGGGAAGGTGCAAATTTTCTTATTTTTGCGAAATTCCCAGCCGTTTTCGAGATATTTGCGATTGAAGATTTTAACTAATTTTAAGGGATGAAATTGAGAAAAAAATAAATACAACACAGCATCTGTTTTTAACGAACTTTATTCAACAATAATAAAAAATACATTTCACCAAAATTTCAAAATATTTCCTTCAAAATTAATTATGTGTGTGTGTACTTTGACAACTTAATCACATAGTTAAACACGCGTTTTAATTAATTACGCAATATTATTAAAGTATTGTGTTTTTTTTTGAGATAATCTAAAAACACACTTGTTTTAAAATAAATTCTTTTTCTATTAATTATTTATTCTATTTAATAATTGTATAATTAATTACTTAATCGCGTGTTTAACTATGTGATTACATTGTTAAAACACACTTAATTATCTTGTTAACTTAGCAATGTAATTTAGTTTATCAAAACACACTTTAATAATTACATAACAATGTAAAAATTTCATAAATATATAATATATAACAAATTTACTAACCTAATCACATTGTTAACTATGTGATTAAATTATCGAGATTATATATATATATATATATATATATATATATATATATATATATATATATATATATATATATATAATGTATAAATTTCAATATAAGCTTTTTCACAATTTGAAAATCTTCAATTTATATAAATTATTTAATTAATTAATAATTATTATTAATTAATATTTGTTTTTAGTATATATTTAACAAAATTTCAGTGAAATCAGATAATAGGAAATGGTCTAAAAATTGGTTACAAGATATAACTGACCGGGACAACACTGTGAGCTAATATAAGCGTGGTAAAAAAATAATTAATATTTTACAAAATTGTTATTTTTTTTATATTTTAATACTTTCGAAAGTATAAATATAAAAAAATAATATTAACATTTTTTTTCCTACAACCAAAATGTGTAATGTGTGGAAAAGCTTTTAAATACAATACAATCTCTTTCCAAGTTTGTAAATTCATCTGATCAATATTTTTATAGATAAAATCAATATATAAAGAAAATTAAAATGACTAAATATATATAATTGGAAAATCTGACATTTATCTATCACTTTTCACACTTATTTGTGATATATATTTACAAACAAATTCAAATTCTAATATACACGTGTAAATGAAATCAGATATGTGAAAAACATTTGACACACAATTTTCATAAATAAATAGAAAAAGATTTTTTATTTTAAAACAAGTGTGTGTGTAAAACTCAAAATGATTTCATTTACATTCACATTATAAGTTATAATTTAATAAATTTAAATTAGAGAAAACATTTTCAAATAGCTTGATAAAAATTATACAATATAATAAATATTATAAATAATACTGTGGCGCGATGTTATCGCTTCCATCGAGGCTGGATTCTTCTCGCATTTATAGGTTTTCCATCTCTTCATCAAGAACATATGATGTATCATTCGGTTGTTTCATGACAAAGAAGAAAAAGTTTAGAGTAAAGAGAAAGAAATAAGAGAGAATTGTGGTGAGTGTGTGTGTTTTTTTAAAAATTATTATTAAATATATATTAACACATTCGACGTTTCAAGTTGAAGTTTTGCCTTGAAAAATTCTGTTGTAAGTATTTGGTGGTATCTGGTCTTCTGATATCTTCCAAGTACGTCGGTAACTTAACCCTCAAAATATGCTACTAATTAATCGCATCGCGATCGTGGGTTTTGCAAAAGTGAGGTGATTGGCATGAGTTTCCAATTGGAGTGGCTACCCTTACGGATACGAGGCAATTCCAGCCGGAAACACTAAGCTAACGAAAACCGAAAACTGGCTCGCTTTGGCACGAGATCGTGGCGAGATCAGGCGCCGCAGAGAAGCAAGGTTCGGAAAACGCACTTAGGCCGCTCAGAACAGCTCGGCACCGAATTGAATCGTGCAATGCGGACAATATACGCTTGCTCCGACCCCCTACATTGTACGGTTCCATGGCACTGTACAATGTACGGGAAGAGACGCGGCCTCATGCGCCATTCGTAGTACTCCAACTGGGCTTACCCAAACACCTAGACAACGATGACGGAACGACGATGAGTTGCGCGCGATAGTTTTTTATTGAACTGAACGGGGACATCTCGTTAATATGTGTTTTATGCGTACTGAGAAGCAGCACGACTTAATTTAGAAAAATAGAGCACTTGTCCTGCCCGGGATATAACAAAGATTCGCACGCCCAAAAAGCCTTTGCCCATACTCCATCCCCCACCCAATAGGGGATCGAATCATTTCGCACTCCCAGGACGCAAGTTTTAGAACTAATCGCCCCCCTGGAGCACATCAACTAATGCCTCCAAAAGGTAGTGATCAGCCATACAACCTGAAGCCCTTTTCTCATTCATGCACGACGACGGCGAGAACAAGAGAAACCAAGACACATTGCTGCAAATTCAAGTCCCAACAGAGCAATTG
The DNA here is from genome assembly GCA_963966155.1 of Clivina fossor. NCBI lineage: Eukaryota > Metazoa > Arthropoda > Insecta > Coleoptera > Carabidae > Clivina > Clivina fossor. Next base: position 11,732,221 of record OZ014564.1, on the reverse strand, counting down.
CGCGCGCGCGTAAACGCGGCATATTGTACGAAGGCACAGGAACGCAGTGTCATTTTGGTTTTCTGTCTCTATCCCTAATCTCACTCATGCATCTTCTAGTTAATCCAAGTTCCGACAGAGTAGCACGCGTGGTGGCTAGACGAAGTTACGAGGATACTTCCAATGCATGAGTCCCAAGCTCCACCCCAGCCAAGTTTTTCGTTGTTAATCCCCATTCAGATTCATACTTGGCTGCACACATACACTTTAAAAAATGGAGCAGGAAAAGATGCTATCACGGAGGAGATAAAAACAAAACAAAACCGAAACCGCGAGGGTGGACACAGCAGTTACAGTAAGAAACGCGGACATACACAAAATAGAGAGCCTCGGAAACTCTATCTGTGTATCAGTCTAATCCAGCAAAAACAAATTCGGCGAACAAACACTTTATAAGTTACCTAATACTGCGCCGCGCGTAGCAACTTCTTTCTTCTTGATTGGAGATAAATGTTAAGAGAAATGCATCCATTTATATTATATATTAATACTAGATAACTAAATATCGGGCTCATCCCTCAAGATATGCTACTGATTTGAACGCGGACAAGGAGAACAAATGGCAGGTGCATTGACGCAAATTCCGTTGAAATTGACCACCCTTATGGGCACAAGAAAACTAAACGGTTCTAAGCTACCTTCAATCGGGAATTAACTCGCTTCGGCTCGAGACTGCAGCAAGTCAAGTGCCTCAGAGGAGTACGACCCGAATGACGCACATAGGCCGCGTAGAAGACGTGTAACCAAGTTGAATAAGATACCCGGGGACCTTTGATTGCGCAGGCCAATTTTCGAAAATCATCGCATTAATTAGCATTGCTACGACACTGCCATGGCACTGGCGTAACAATGTTAACGAAATGAAATGCATCGAACCGAATACCTTACCCGTGGGTTTCAACGAACCATGTGTCTGCCCAATCACCCAATGCATGAACGACGACGACTTTAATATATTTAGTGAGCTAATTCTTCATCTAAATATGCAACGCACGCGTGAAATTAAAAGGACACAATCTTCGGCATCATTTGTGTGCGCTGAGAGCCAGCGCAATTCGCGTACTTTAATATTTTGAATTTTAAATGCTCGGACCACGCAACATTCATTCTCATTTTCCACTCCAATACGGAAAATAAATCAGTTCGCAACCCCCTGAGTACAACATGTATTAGACAGGCCACCCTCCCTGGAGCACAATTCGCCTGTTGCTAAAAGCCCCCAAAGAGTAGCTGACACTGTCAGACAACAGATGCCCCTTTCTCAATCACACTCTCGACGAAAGACAGACCAAGACCACAGGAGCAAATTCAAGTCCCGACAGAACAGTAACTACAGAGCTCGCGATTCTCTTAGACCTGCACAGCTTGGCTGCACAAAAATCAAAGTTAACCAGAGAAGCTCAGACTGCACAAAGGCACGAGAACGCGTCCTGTCTGAATAGTCCTGACTGTGTCACCCAAGACTTAACACGTCCGGTACAACGAACCAGTACACGCCCGCGATTCCTTGAGACCGCGCCATTGAGCCGAACAGTTCTTCGTCGGACATCAAAACGCAAAATCAAAAGTAATCAGAGAGGCCCTGACTGGATACGAAGTACAGAAACGTAAACCTTTGCCCCCACCCCATACGGGAATAACCCCCAAATACAACTCAATGTGTATCAATATCACCACATCATACGAAACAACAACACACTTGTGAGCTGATGAAAATATGGGATGGACTTAAACCCGAAACCACGAGGGTGGAAAATAAATAGCTAGTAAGAACCGAGGTGGCTGAAACAAAACTGCCGGGCCAGTTAACTGCCAGTACCACCTATGCTACTGTTATATTTCAAAAAAATATAAATATATATATATATATATATATATATATATATATATATATATATATATATATATATATCGACGGACAAATACTTTATGAGCCATTTAATTACTAATGTTCTCTTCTCCTCCGTTACAATTATCTCCAAACAAAATTTCTCCTCTCTCTTCATTATTTTAATTCATTTCCCAATTCTGAAACAAAAGAGAAAAATTTACATTAATCATATCTCTATAACAAATAAATATTAAAATGAAATTATTAAATTTACTTAAAAATAAAAAAATTAAATATCTCACCTTATCATTCAATATTTTTCGGAATATTTTATTAATTCAAAGTTGAACTATCCTCACAAGTACATCTTTCTTTATTCTTTCCTCATGAGCGCCCTCTCCTTAAATGTAAGAAATAAAAATATAAAGTTTATAGTATGCTTAGTTTGAAAAATAAATTATAATTTGTGTTATAAGAAAGGGGACAAGATGGAGATTTTTAAAAGAACAGAGAATGAAATAGAAAAATTTCAACAGTTAAGTAAAAAGAAAAAGAGAGAAAAATAAAAGAGGAAAATTGTTCATTATTCTTCAATCCATTTCTGTAAATCACAGCTTAGTCCTGGGGGATGGATAACACATCTTGTAGTAGAAATCTAGACACCTCAGTCTCAATGTAAAACTGCAAATCAATAAATCTATATTTAATAATTGGTAAGTAGATATTACAGTAAATTATGTATATGAATATGTATATATACAGAGTGGCCCAATGAAAACAGTAAATGCAAATTTTGGCCACCAACATTATTTTTGCGAAAAACGCTCGAACACGTCAATTTTAGTATGAAGGGGGATATCTGAATCGATTAGTACTATTGTCCTAACTTTAACCCTAAGAGGAAGATGGATTGCACTTCAAAAATTTTAAATGGAAAGGGGTGTCAAACACGACACAGTTATAAAGGCCTTTCAATTCGCTTTTTAACAGTTTTTTTATTTTTCAAATCCAATCATTAATTCCAGAGAAAAATCGTTTAAAGAAAGTTAAGTAATTCAATCGGAGACTTCAACTATAGGTCAAGCGAAGTATACCAAACAGGTAGATAAAAATTGAATTAGTTTAAAGTACGGTTGGTACGCTAATTTTACACTGTACAAAACCTTTATCATTGTATGAAAGTTAGTGGTAGTCATTTCGAACACTTAATAAACTGATATTTGAGTTTCTGTCTGTACTTTTACGCACTTAATAAATTTTGTTTTAAGCGATTTTTCTCTGGAATTAATGATCGGATTTGAAAAATAAAAAGACTGTTAAAAAGCGAATTGAAAGGCCTTTAGAACGGTATTATTTTTGATACCCCTTTCCATTTAAAATTTTTGGGGTGCAATCCCTCCTCCTCTTAGGGTTGATGTTAGGAAAATAGTACTAATCGATTCAGATATCCCCTTTCATACTAAAATTGACGTGTTTGAGCGTTTTTCGCAAAAATGATGTTAAGTGGCCAAAATTTGCATTTACTGTTTTCATTGGGCCACTCTGTATATATATATATATATATATATACAAATTAGAGGTGCGCAATATGACCCGAAACCCGTGACCCGACCCGACCCGACCCGTAAACGGGTCGGGTCACGGGTCGACCCGTGAATAAATTGGGTCGGGTCGGGTCGGGTCGGGTCACGGGTCGGGTCGGGTCGGGTCGGGTCGGGTCGGGTTACGGGTCGGGTCGGGTCGGGTCGGGTTACGGGTCGGGTCGGGTCGGGTCGGGTCGGGTCGGGTCGGGTCGGGTCGGGTCGGGTCGGGTCGGGTCGGGTCGGGTTACGGGTTACGGGTCGAGTCGGGTCGGGTCGGGTCGGGTCGGGTCGGGTCGGGTCGGGTCGGGTCGGGTCGGGTCGGGTCGGGTCGGGTCGGGTTACGGGTTACGGGTCGGGTCGGGTCGGGTCGGGTTACGGGTCGGGTTACAGGTTATATCTTATTAATATATTTTAATATATTTAAAATTATTTTTGTGTATTTTGTTAATTTTCAATTAAATAAAAAAGAATACCGTTTTTTCTTTTAACAAAGTAACATCAAAATATATAGCGAAGAGTACAATAAAAAAAAGAATATATATATATATATATATATATATATATATATATATATATATATATATATATATATATATCAACCGGATGATATTTATAATTTAAAAAGTAATAATGTGTGTGTAATTCCTTTTAAAGCAAAATACATTTTTTTTGCCTTTTATTTTTCCTATCGAACAGTGCATCGTAAATATCATAATTATGAAGTGAATGCAAGAAATTTTGCAATGCTGGTATTGGTAATTTGTTTATCTAATAATTTTTTAGTCATTTTAAATATTCTTAATTTAAAAAATTTATAGTTAGTAAATAGTAAGTAATTTATATACAAATGTAACAAAGTTACAAAATCAACCAATAACTGTTTTTTTTTTATTCCAAAATTATGGCTCAGCAATCTCAGCATATTTATTGTGCGAAATAATATATTTATTAAATAGTTTTTATTATACCTGTATGTATATTTCTTCTAAACAAAGTGTTTTTTTTAAATGAAATTAGAATATATGTTACAGTAATATTTAATTTAGCTATTCAGTTTACCAACTATTTTGCATACATTACAGTTATTTGTTAACTATGTAATGTTTTGGGTGTTATATTATTGTTAAATTAATATTTACATCATCAGAAAGTCACCATCACCTGGTGCACAAACCTCTTTGACGATGATATTTATTATGTCCATAAAGATGATGTCTGTGGTGCGCAATTAATGTAGAAAAACTGTAGAACATATTTACGCAGAAAATTCGACAAACATCTAAATAATACATGAGTTACAAAACCATAACCGTGTCAAGTTTCCATGGCAATGACTTAGTAGAGCGATAGTCTACCACTGTATTGGAATTAATTGCAAGTATTTTTACATCATTATTTTACTGCATGATTGAGTTATAGGCATAATAAGACAGAATAACTAGAACCTAGTGCTATCTTATGAAATCTATATGTAGAAAATAGAAATATATTTTAGTTTTTATGTAAAACAACACGAACACTGTTGAATTGATACCAGTACGGGTAACGGGTCAGTACGGGTAACCCGACCCGAAATCTGACCCGACCGACCCGACCCGTAATTTGACCCGACCCGACCCGACCCGGACTAACCCGTACTGACCCGTTACACGTATGGCGTATGGCGTACGGCGTACTGGTATCCATTCAACAGTGTTGTTTTTTTCTGCATATAGATCTCGTGAGATAGCACTATTTCCTATTTATTCTGTCTTATTATGGCTGTAACTCCATTATGCACAAAAATAATGTTGTGAAACTAATTCCAATTGATTCCAATACAATAAAAATATTATACTAATAAATTTGAAAATACATTGAATCAAATATCAGACAGAAGATATTACAATATTTTTTATTTGATTATATTATATATATATATATATATATATATATATATATATATATTATATATATATATATATATTAAGAATATTTACTTGTAGTTGTAATATGTGCTAACTGGCCTTTTTATTATTATTTTATAAATATATGCACATCCACATATTTATAACTTGAATAACAGGTTCCTTCTATCAAACAGTACACACTTACAAAAAAAGAAAAAATTCTGATATTTGTAACTTGGTTTAATTTTAGATTTTAGATATTCGTAATTTAAAAAATTTATAGCCGGTTACTAATTTATATACATTTATGAAATCTATATGAAGAAACATATTTTATTTTTTCTGTAAAACAACCGTTGAATTAATACCCGTACATGTAACGGGTTAGTACGGGTAACGGGTCAGTACGGGTCGGGTCGGGTCGGGTCGGGTCGGGTCGGGTCGGGTCGGGTCGGGTTACGGGTCGGGTTACGGGTCGGGTCGGGTTACGGGTCGGGTTACGGGTCGGGTCGGGTTACGGGTCGGGTCGGGTCGGGTCGGGTTACGGGTCGGGTCGGGTCGGGTCGGGTTACGGGTCGGGTCGGGTTACGGGTCGGGTCGGGTCGGGTTACGGGTCGGGTCGGGTTGGGTCGGGTCGGGTTACAGGTCGGGTCGGGTCGGGTCGGGTCGGGTCACGGGTCGGGTCGGGTTAAAAAAAAATTGAAAATGCGCACCTCTAATACAAATGTATGATATAGATACACTTACCCACAAATCTGGAGAAAAACACATTGATGTCAATCGCCTGTCCATCCGACATCGATATTGGGACTGGGACACTGTTTCGTATCTTGTATAGTAGTAGTTCACACTGTAATAACACACAAATTAATTATTAATTGAATAAATATTATTATAGTTTCACTAGAAAGGGGTGGGTTACAGATTAATCATGATTATGTTACGATATGATGGTATAGATGCATATTTGATGAGGGAAAGTTATATATATATATAAAGTATTTTCATTACATTTTTACGAATGCCAATTTTTATCTAACATTAAAAATCTATCTTTATAGCGTTTTTTCACACTTTTATTTAACGCGATTATATAAGTTAAAAGCAATTTCTAGCAAACTTACCAATAAAACTACGTAGATAAATGTATATTTTCGTTATTTCATTAAATATATTCTTGTCATAATTTGTAAATAAAATGCTATAAAATACACGAAAAATATCGCCGCATTCGATTTTGCAACTGACAGCTAGCAGCCATCTTGGTCACATATATCAGTTGACGATGTGGTAGGATCTCAAACTTTGAGGTCGACTTTTAGGCCCTTTTTTTCCAATTCAGGGCCTTACAAAAAATAGTTAAAACAAACAATTTGTACATTTTATAGGTCTATACTCCAGTAAATTTAGTTTACTTTTTGGCATTGTTGTTCATTTTTTGTTACAGATAAATCCAGAGACGCTGCAATACATGCAGTTTACCGATTCCGCGCTGACACGAAAACAGTGAATCACGGGCGCCATTTTGTTTTTTATGAAACGTCAATTTTTTTAAAATAAAGACTAAATAACATTTTTTCGAATCCCCAAACCGTTTCCTTCTATGTTTTTTCATTTGCGAATAAAAATTTCCCAACTTTGCGTACTTTTTAGTCATTCAGAGGAGGAGAACCTCCCCTTAAGATAACAATAAACCTTTTAAACATTGTAAAATTAAAGAAATAAATCCAATATCTTACCTTGATTAACTATAGTTAGATGATGTAAAGTGTCGTATTGGTTTAAATAATTCCTGTAATACACAAAACAAATATATCAGATTAATTTACTCAAATTCAGCAACACATAAAAATAATAATAAAGAAAATAAAAATATTTACATGAGTGTGCTTTAACAGGCGCAATTGTATAACGTATCTTGCAGAAATATTGAGTTTTGATGTAAAACTGCAAATAAATATAAATATTTACTTCATTCTTAAACAATCGCAACAATAATTACATACTTTAAACAATTTAACAATGCAAACATTCTACAATATAAACCGAAAACAAAATTTTATAAGGTAAATGCCAAACATGGCACAGTATAATTTTAATCACAAAAATTACTAAGCGAATACATATTTAATAAATACCAAATAATAATAATAAAAATGAAATATTTTTTCAAAAATACTGACCTACTACCAGAGCTGGGTAGTACTTAAAGTAAAAGTACTCTAAGTACGTACTTTAAGTATTTAGTACTTAGAGTACTTTACTTTAAGTACTTTTCAAATGTGATACTCAGTACTTGTACTTAAAGCTTTTTTACAAGTACTTAATACTTAAGTACTTTTGTGGTACTTAAAGTACATGCAAATACTTAAAGTACATAAAAGTACTTAAAGTACATAAAAGTACTTAAAGTACATAAAAGTACTTAAAGTACATAAACATACTTAAAGTACATAAAAATACTTAAAGTACATGTGAGTAATATTTGAAGTATATTAACGGTTTTGCAAATATACGTGCAAGTCGCTGGTGGCGATAGGCTAGGGCTAACTTTCTAACTCAGTGTTTAACAAACCTTGCTACTGTACAGTTTGTGTAATATTTCTCATATATTTATTGATAGCCAAGTTCAACATTATTATTTTCCAAAAATAGCGAATAAAACAAGTAAGTATTTCTATTTATTGTTTTGATTCACACACTTTCGTATACTTTATATTGTCGCTTCAATGTTTGTTGTATTATTCACTTTGTAGTTATATATTATGTAAATTACAAAAATGCTGCGTTATTTACGGGGACGACTTTTGCTGAGAAACACAAGAATATAAGAGAATAAAACTAATACTTTAAGGAAAAAATTAATTGCATGTTTAAATAAACAATTATTAGATCAAATTAATTTTGTATTTTGTTATAATTTCATTTGTAAAATATGGGAAATAATTTATTACAGACCACTCTTCATTTAAATATTAAAACCAACAATTTTTTTTGTTTCAAATTTTTTAAGACTCTTACAAACGTATAAGGTATAATTTTTGTTCAATAATATTGTTAATTTTTAATAATTATTAGGCTTGGTGAATTTAATTTTAATTTAATTATGAAAAACCAAAACTTGCTATTTAGCAAAATGCAACAATATGTATTAGAATAACGTTTTAATTAGAGATGCAACGGTGAGACCGGATAATCCGACTAATTTGGCCGTATATACGTTTTGGCCGATTAGTGACTACTATCCGGCCGAATAATTTACGAAATTTTTTATTTATTTTTTTAATTACGATATATTTTATCTTCATTTAGATTGTCGCGACTTAGTGTTAAATTATAAACCTCAGTGACACAAATTGTAAATTCTAGTAACTTTAGTCGATAGTGATACTACAGCTCGGTGTGTGTGTGTGTGTGTGTATATGTGTGTGTGTGTGTGTGTGTGTGTGTGTGTGTGGGTGGGTGTGTGTGTGTCACTTATACCGCGGCATGGCTGCGGCGGCATTATTCTTAGAACCATTGTTACTTAGCCGCCTTTATACGAGCGGTGTCGTTTTAGAGCACTAAGTATTTACAAAACTGAAGCCAGAAAAATTATCTACATTGTTTCTTTCAGTGCATATCAAATATTTGTTTATTAATTTCTTTTTTTTTGTTTACATTCTATTTTTCATATTATATGTGTTTTTATAAAAATATGAGTGTACCAAGAAGTAGGTATACAATGCTGTATTAGTGCCTATGTTGATGTATGGTAGTGTTAGGTTTGGCTGCAAAAGCATAAAAGTAAAATGACTGCCGTTGAAATGAGATGGGTACATGGCATGATTGTGTATGTACGTATGTATGTAATTCGGTAATTTCTCCGATTTATCGGTAAATGTCCCATTTTAAATAAAGTAATAAAATACCTATTAACGTGTTTAATAATAATTTTATTCTTTCATAAGTCATTAATTTAGTAAATATATAATAAAACACTTTTTAGAAATTATATTACATAAAAACATTTTAGTAAAGTAATACTAACGTATCAAAATTATGTATTTTTCTAGTTTACTAAAAATCTATCAACTTTTAATATAGCACATGTTAACTAAACTTATTTTTTAACGTAAAAAAATTAAAGTTTCTATTTTAAATATAAATTTTTAATGTTTTTTGAACTTCAAATTTACAGCAATATTCCAGACACATTTCTAAATAGTTTTAATTGTCATTTTTTTAATTGAAAGGGTAACTAAGAACTTTTTTAATGAGACCGCGACTATAAATTAAAAATATTAGAATGCATTCTTGAGATGCAGACCCTGAAATATGTTGCCGATTTCAAACAAAAAATCTAAAAAGTTAAACTAAATCGAAAATAGTTGAATGTTTTTGATGTGACATATGTAAAATTTACTCCCAAAATATTTAATTATATTTAATATCTCGGAATTTGACTGAAACAAAGCATTGCGGGGCCCTTAAATATACGGATTCCGGGGCGTGGACTCCTCTTGCCTTGGCCTAAGAGCAGGCCTGACTAGAAGGGATTGAGATATATGAAAAATGTAAAATTGCTAAATAAAAATTGTTTCGAAAGATGGTGTAAGTCAATTAAAATAGATCGGTCATTTTGAACAAATGTTTATTGAAAATTTAGTTAAAGGAACTTATGTGAGTGATATTGAATGTGATGATTAAAAATGATTTGTGTAAGTGAATGTAAAAGAAGTGAAAGATTTTGTCTGGATAAAAATGGTTGGCAAAAACTAATTTCTGTTTAAATGAAAAGAGTTTATGTTCTAAAATTGGAATGAATATTTGTTATTCGGCATTTTTAAAATCGATGTCGTTACATCACTTGTTTTAATAACTATTAAATTTACAACAAAATTTAGAAACGTGATCGATATACTGCCAGTTTCAATTTTCATGGCTACTAATAGATAAATTTTATTAAATAATAAAAATTTAACAGGTTTTTCAATAAATAACATTTAAATTTACCAAACCAATAATAACATTAAAAATAAAAAAACGGACTAAAAATTCAAGAATTTTTTCACAAATTTTAAATTTTTTTATAAATAATTACTTCTAATATCTACCTCATGAATTAAATTAAATTAATAATATTTAAATATTTTTTAAATTTTTTGCTAAAAAGATTTCAGATCAATTGAATTCTGTTCAATTATATGTATAAAATATAATACAAACTTTTTGAAACGCATTATATATTATAACATATTTTTGATTTAAGCTAAAAAAAAAACAATATTATATAAATAACAATTACAAATCAATAAAAAGATCAGTGGGCTTGGGCGATCCCATGTATTTTCAAATATGAATATATAAGTATTATATTTATTTTAATTTTTGTTTTAATAAGTAATTAGGATGCATTCTGATAATTATTTTACATTATTTAAATTAGTTGTGCTATTTCTTATTATTAATTTGGTGCATATAACTAACTTTTATTAATTAATTTATTTCTAGTTATAAAACTAAAATGGACAAAAACTGGGAGAAAGAAATTGAAAATTTAGATCCTTTTTATAATTCGGATGACGACCAAGATCAAGATTACGATCCGAATGAAGACAAAAAGAAAACAAAATCAAAATTGACGGCATATTTCAATTCTTCGTTTACATCTAACATACAAACAAAAGATTCTGTCCCAATACAAAGTTCCTCTAAACAGGCTACAGCTACACTAACCGAAGAAAAAGAAAAATTTGTTTTAAATTCTCCAAACAACGATAAAGATATTATAGATAAAATAAAAAACAGCCCTATTTTTGATGGAAAATTCTATGATGTTTTATTACCAGTTACGGATGTGAATAAAATTAAAGCTACTTGTAAATTATGTTTACCTGCAAAAGCTGTTATTAAAGGGTCTCTAAATATCACAACTAATTTTATAAAACATTTAAAAAAAAAAATAAATCAAGTTATGATATTTATATTAAATATAAAGAAGAAAAACGTTTGACGCTCAAACGAAAATTATATAATAAAGAAAATAATCTTGATAAAATTCCAGAAAAAAAAATTAAGCAATCATTAATACAACCTCATTTTAGTAATCCCATTATATCGCAAAAAAATTTTGACATGCGAGTTATAAATTTTTTAATTGATACAATGTCAGCTATAAATGTACTAGAAAATAAGTTTTATTGGGTTATTCGAAAATATGAATTTAAATGTAATGACAAGAAAAACTGCAATGATAAAAATTTCTGAATTATATGAAAATAAAATGAATACACTGACAGAAGAAATGAAAAATGTGGAATATTTTTGTACAACGGCCGACATATGGTCTGCCAAACGCCGTAGTTTTCTTGGTGTAACTTGCCACTGGATTACAAAAGATTTAAAAAGAAAATCTGCTGCCTTAGCATGCAAAAGATTTACTGGCACTCATTCTTATGATCGGGTAGCTAACATGTTAGAAGACATCCACATCAAATATAATTTGAACAATACAAATGTTATTGCCACTATTACTGATAATGGCTCTAATTATATAAAAGCATTTAAAGAATTTGGAGTAAACATATCCACTGATTTGTTACAAGTATCCGTTTTTCAAGAACAAAATATCGATTTCACAGATGACGTCATAAATGAAGATGAAAATTTAGAAACAAATTCTGAAAATGAAGAATTAAATATACCGACATTTCAGACATTAGAATCAAGATGTGAATCACCAAATGAGCATATTGACGAAGTAAATGTCAATACATCCTCAAGATTTTTTTTACCCAAACACGTACGATGTGCCAGCCACACGTTAAATTTAATTGCGACAAAAAAATTTAACGACATATTACAAAAAAATATTTCACTTAGAACTAAGCATATGAACGTAATGAACAAGTGTTCTAAATTATGGACTAAAGCAAGTTATCCGAAATCTGCGGAAGTAATTGTAGAGACTTTAGGTCATACATTGAGTTACCCTGGAGCAACCAGGTGGAACTCTTTATATGATTCAATCGCACAAATCTTAAAAGCAAAAGAAAAATTATCCGCACTAATGAGCAAGTTAGATATGAAACGTATGACATTAACAGAAAGTGAAATTTTATATATGGAGGAGTATATATTAATAATGAAACCATTAGCCGAAACGATAGATCGGCTACAAGGTGAGAAATCGTGTTTTTACGGAGACCTCCTTCCATGTTTATTTTCATTAAAAAATAAATGGGAAAAATTAAAAAAATCTTCTAATATACAAAATCAAATTATTCTAACCGAATGCATAAAAAGTTTAGAAAATCGATTTAAAAATTACTTTAGTTTAAATAACGTTAATGAAGCAATTATTGCGTCGGTAACATATCCAAAATTTAAAACTAAATGGATAAAAAAAGAAATAAAGGAAACTACACTATCTTTAAAAAATATTTTAAATATTTTACAATCCGCTTTAAGTAAATTTCCAGAAGAAAATATATCATCATCTGATACAGATAATGAAAGTAAAAAATCAGACGATTTTTTTGATTTCGAAGAAGAGAAGGGAGAAGAGATAACAAGACAATACAATAAATCTACAAACAAATTTGAATTAGAATTTTTTAAATATTTAGATGACAAAAGAACAGACATAAATATTTTGCATGAATATCCAAATATTTTAAAATTATTTGCAAAATTCAATACGCCTCTCCCATCTTCCGGTCCAGTTGAACGTCTCTTTTCTTTTGCTGGAATAATTAATACCCCTCGTCGTCAAACATTAAGTGACTTAAACTTTGAAAAATTAGTTGTTTTAAAAGCAAATAGCACAATATAATTTTTAAAGTTTTTAAAAAGTTGGAAAAAATAAATTAGAAAATTATATTTTATTTATGTTGAAATATACACGAACTTGTTTTTCTGTCAATCCGCGCATATGCAATTACAAACTATATTATATGTTATTTAATAATTTAAACTATGTATTTTTTTATAACTTTGTTATATGTATTATGGCAATATTGATCAATAAAAGTTTACCATTATATTAAGAATTTATGTGTTGATTTATCATTTATCCCATATCACAGATATGAAATATTTATGATTCGTTGTAAAAATTTGTCATTTTGACATTATTTATTGAAATATGAAAAAAAGTTATTAGAAAAAGTTGTTTTGAATAAAATTTTGTTGCTATATATAAATTTTTGTCACTAAAATTAAACTTTTTTTTTATTCGCAGAAAGTACTTTAAGTACTTTTTATAAAGTACTTAGAGTACTTGAAGTAGTACTGGTACTTAATACTTTAAGTACATTTTATAAAAGTACTGGTACTTAATACTTAAGTACTTTTTAGAAGTACTTAACCCAGCTCTGCCTACTACGCTTAATTAAAAAATAAACTTATAATTTAAACATGATTTTATCAAATGTAGTTAAAATACAATAAGTGCTGCATCTGTTTCACAAATGCTAAATTGTTTTGTATTAGCAGAAATGATTAATAAAATTTGTATTATTATTATTTTTTTAAATATACATACACAATTACGACATGTACCCCCAACAGGATGTGGCACCAACAAGTGAAATAATGACATTATTATGCTACAGATATACACACTCACCATTTATAGTTCCAATTCTTTCGGATACATCAATCAAAGATTTTCCGCTGCTGTTATTTATTAATCGGATTTGTTTTGATATCACCTCACAATAACCACATTCCTTGCATCCGAATCGCGGGATATTACGTCTTGGAATCATCTTGATTTCCATCGTCATTTTCCTATTTACGGTATTGTCTTCGGCTGGTTCCATGATCGGAGGTGGCAGGTCTTCTTCATCGGAAGGAATTACCCCAATTTTTTTTTTAATCAAGTGGATAGGATTCGCCTGATTCAGACTAGAAAATTTAAGTTATGCATATTGGGAAAAACTGAGCAGCTTCGTTCGTTTAACAGAAACTAAATATTATTACATTATGTTCTTTTATTTATTACGTAATTCATTTGATTTTATATCAATTTTAAAGAACTCGAACTGTTCAAAGTATTTAAAATTTTAACGCAAACACTAAAACTTATTGCTTGACTTGTTCTACATAAAAAGAAATATTGCCATGAAAATCAATTTGGTAATATTTCTATTGTGACCATATTATATTAATCTAAATGAACTAATTGCACATAGATTAATTTTATAATAAACTAGTAAATAAGTATTTAACACTTGTTTAAACATAAAAAAGCTATTATCCATGCAAGTTAGGTTACGTACACTTACATTTGTAATTGCATCTTTCATCATTTTCTTTAGTTATATTTTCAATATCGTTTTGTTTTTCATTATCAGCAGTCTCTGAAGTTTCATTGAAATTAACCAACGCCAGTTTATCATCACAAACATCTTTTTTTCATACGAATACCCCATAGCGCTCATTCTGTCATTTCACTGAGTGGACGGAGCTATTGGCGTTTAGTACGGATATGTTTTCATCAAGGTTTTCATAGACATAGACAAAAAATGGATGACTTACACGATATTTCTATTCATGTAACTAGCGTAGTAGTAAATTCTTTATCTATGATGACACTTCCATGGGCATCTGTTGGTGTTTAGTTCTTTTATTTTGAGTCTGAATGAATAAAACGTATATTTGTTACTAGTGTTTCTTTTATTCTCGCACACACCTGATATATTAAATTATTTAACAATAACTATTTTCTTACAAAATATATTTTGACAACTACATATTGCGTATAATCCCTATAATTCGCAACATCGCAGCCATATTTACTTCTTGACTTGACATGTTCTTGGTTCTTGACTTCTACCCCTTCTACCTGACTTCTACTGTTTTGTCCGTTAAGTGTTGCCACCTACCGGCGAAATTCTGAATTAATTAAGGAAGGTAAAAAAAAAAATGGCTTCTGGCTTTTATTTCACTGGTTAGTTACAGTAGGCACGATTTGTTATAAACAGCTGTGTATTTTTAATGCCCGTTTTACACAACGCAACTTTCTGTGGGATTTTCTTGCGCAAAACAGCTGTTTGCTACGTGTGAAATTTGATTTGACGTTTGCATCGAATCCTACCTTCCTTGTCTATACGTGCTACATTCATAACCTGTCCTGTACAAGTGCAAAAGAAAATAATTGTATTTAATTAAAAAGTATTTTAAAATTTACGATGGAAACAATAATTTTCGATGCCCTATCGTGCGTTTTAGGATCGGAGTTATCTGAAGATTTCACTAAGTATGTATTATATTTTAATTGCACTAGAAATACTAGAAAGAAATTAACTGAAACTTTTAATATGTTATAGATACATACTATCTATAGATAATGCAGCTGATTTAGAAGAATATATGAGAAATTTGCTTGATTTTTCAAATAAAGAACACAGGGAAATATATGAAAATATTAAGGCAGCGAAGTTTGGTAAGTTAACAAACGTATTGCACAACTTTGTGTTACATATTATATATTTTTTCCCCCCTCTTCGTTTATATTAGAAAATCAGCATTATGGATCAAATAGTTCGAAGACAACAAATAATAATAAGAGTAATGCTAACAATGGTAAAATTAGTAATAGTGTGCAGAATGGAAGACGACCAGAAGATGTTGCAACAACTTCTGGATCGGGAAAAAAGGTATTTATTATTAGAATATTCTCTACGTAAAGTATTATTTATTAATAATTATTTGAAGAAAACGAAAAAATTCACCAAATTCCAATTGAGCGAATTTCAAAAAGGTTATTTGAAAGAAGGACGCAATCCTTGCGTATGTCAAGCACAGGATCATAAATTAATAAATAATTGTTTGCATTGTGGCCGTATTGTTTGTGAACAAGAAGGATCGGGGCCTTGTTTCTACTGTGACAATATGGTAATATATATAAAAAAAATAGCCTTGAAGTTTCTTTTAATTATTATATATCATTTAGGTATGTACACAAGAAGAAATGGAAATTCTTAATTCACAAGGTAAAGAAGCCGACATATTGTATAGATCACTAACCGATAGGAAAAAAACAGATAACTGGAAAAAAGCTATTGAAAATCGTGATAAATTATTAGAATATGATAGAAGTTTGTAAGTATATTATGGGTGAGATTCTACAACTCTTTCAAGGTTGTCAACTGTCTTTGAATCGTCTCATTGTTTGGTCAGTTGGCAAATTAACGAATTGTGTTAATTGAAATATGATTAAATTTTCCTTTTGTTGCAATTAAATATTTATTAATTTTACATTCAGTTATTTCCGATCTAGTAAAATTTAGAAAAAAAAAATGTTTTTAAGTTACAACTTTATCATTGCATGTATCCGTCTATCTCTTACAAAATTTCTTAGTGAGAATTTATTTACATTATGAAAAGAATCTGTTGTTAATTTTATAAATTAATTTATAAGTACAAATTATTAATGTTTTATTGCTTATATATACTTAAAATAATCAAAGTATTGTTTCCTAAAAAAATATTTCGATATTCCAATTCATATGAAAGATATAAGTTATTAAAGTAAAAGAATTAAAAAACCTGTAAATTATTAATCAGCTTCTGTTAACAAGCAGGACCTGCTAGAGTTGTGGAATTCCATCAGGAAATGATTTTAAAATAATTATTGGAACTTGTAAAAAAAAAATGCTGTTGTTTTAGTGTTCAACGAACTAAAATAATTGACGATGAACACGATTATTTCGAAACAAATAATCATTGGTTGTCAAAGAAAGAAAAAGAAAAAGCCGAAGAAAGATTGAAAAAAGCGACGGAACAAAAAAATCGTTCAAAATTAGATGCTAGAACAATTACATTGGATCTGCTTGGCAAACAAGCTGTTGAAGATACTACTTTATCTTTTAATTATCAACATGAAGATCATAATAGTGTAGAAACATCAGCAGAATATGGTCATTCGAGACAATCTTATATACCAGATCTTGATAAAATATTAGCTAAGGTATTTTTTTTTTAATTATTTCTATTCAAATCACTAGATTGATATTTCGATTTTAATCAATAGTTAAAAGAAGAACGATTATTATCACCAAATCCAGAGATGCAAGAAAATAAAGTTGGCACAAAACCTATTGAGACAGAGAGTCAAAGAAATAAGAAAATAATGATGAACTATATAATTCAAGACAAGGCTTTCTTGGAAATGAGGGATTTAGGAATGTGTTTGAGCATGCATCAACCGTGGGCTTCTCTACTTGTGTTAGGAATTAAAAAGTCTGTAGTATATATGTATATAATTTTCGGAAAAATACAAATTGATTTTAATTTGATTTAGACATGAAGGTAGATCTTGGTACACACCACATCGTGGTAAGCTTTGGATTGCGGCAGCTGCAAAACAGCCTGACCCAGAAGTGGTTAAAGAAGTAGAAACGTTTTATAAACATCATTATGGAGGTGTGCGAAATTACAAATTTCTATTATTGTTTGTATACATAAATATAAAATATATATCACATTCTATTTAAAATGTATATTTTACTATTCCTCTATTATGAAGTTTTCGATTTTAGGAAAGAGGTTACCATTTCCGGAAACGTATCCAACCGGGTGTCTTCTAGGTTATGTTTTATTGCAAGATGTTTTAGATCAAGATGAATATAAACAAGAATATCCAAACGGAGAAAGCGATAGCGAAAATGTTTTTATTTGTTCCGATCCTATTAAATTAAAAGTTGCCATTCCAATGAAAGGGGAACACAAAATATGTAATGAATTTTGATTTTATTTTTCAAATATGGGTTTATTTTAATGAATATTTCTTTTTAGTTCCACTGAAGCACGAAGTCCATGATTTGGCTCGTGATGCATTGTTTATAAGAAGACGTGGTATTCAAAACAATTAATATAATTAATTATTTATTTCAACTCTTTTTATTTCAATTAGGAGTATTTTTTATTTGTCTAAATTACAAGTACCAATAAATAACATGTATTAGATAATTTATTGTTTAGTTTAAATATATCTAGACCAATTATGTTTAACAAAATACGAATTATGTATTTCTTAAAATTATCCTAAATAAAAAGGTTTACATATTTAAATTATTTTGTAATTCTATGAATCAATCCATCCAAAATGCACGAAATTGAAAAGCTAACAAAACGTACGAGATAACAGTTCCTGCGATCTAAAAACGAATATTTTTTTTGTGCAAATTGAACTTTGTTCTAAGTGGTTCAAACTTACAGAACTAAGAAGAGTTATTCGTACTTCAAGAAATCCACTTGCTGTAATTTTTGGTTTCATAAAATAAATTGTATCTATTAAAATATTAATCTGTAAAAATAAATATTTTGAAAATATATATATTTAGTGTTTAATTTCAATGTTAACATATACTTGGGCAACTTCTTCGGGGCTTAATTTAGCTGATGGAAACTCTTGTAAATAATTTGTTATATCTTGTCCCTAGAATATTTAATAATAATAAGGATGATTTTTCGCAGTCGTGGTTAACTCTGTAGGTATTACAAACTTCTTTAACCCTGTTTAACCCTTTAGCTATGGATATATATATATATATATATATATATATATATATATATATATATATATATTGGATATATATATATATATATATATATATATATATATATATATATATATATTAGGGTGCATCGAAAAAAATCGAAATTGCTGGCTAGGGTCTCAAACGATAGTTTTTCATCTAAAAACATGCGGAACACCAAAAATCCGGTAAAAAAATTTTTTAGAGGGCGCGCGGGGCCCTCAAAAATGCCATTTTTAGCACTTTTTTCAGTTTTGAGGCTATATCTCCTCAGGAAATGGTCAAAAATGGCTGAATTTTGGATATATTGTACCCAGAACTATACCCTACAATGTGATTATATGCGACAGATATGGAGATAATATGCTGATAAACTATACTTAACTTAACAAGATTAGAAGTATATGGGAAAACCCATATATAGACTACTTTGACATTTCTCGGAAAGTTGGCAACACTGTATTTTAATAATATTATAATTTATGTGGGCAATAGGAGATACTTTTCTGAAAATTTGATCAAAATCGAATAAATAATGTAGCCACAATGAATTTTTTAAAAATTTTGTGATTTTTTTTCTCGATAAGTTGGCAACACTGTATTTTGTTAAAATTGCATAATTTATTTAGGCACTAGGAAAAACTTTTATAAATATTTGATTAAAATCGGTTAAATAAAATGGTCAAAATAAATTTTTTTAAATTTTACTAATTTTTTTCTCGGAAAGTTGGCAACACTGTATTTTGTTAAAATTACATAAATTATATGAATACTAGGAGAATCTTTTGTGAAAATTTGAGTAAAATCGGTTGAATAACATGGCCATAATAAAATTTTTAAAACTTTAGTAATTTTTTTCTCGGAAAGTTGGCAACACTGAAAATTAATAAAATTATGTAATTAATGGGAGCATTAGGGAAATGTTTTCTGAAAATTTGATCAAAATCGGATAAATAACGTAGCCAATATGAATTTTTAAAAACTTTAGTAATTTTTTTCTCGGAAAGTTGGCATCACTGGAAAAAAACAAAACCACATGACCATCTTGGGTACTAGACAAATTTATCCTGAAAATTTCATTAAAATCGGTTGAACCGTCTAGGAGGAGTTGCGGCCACAAAATTTTGGCTTACGACCGAGCGAGCGAGCGAGCGAGCTGACGACGCACACACATACACCCACATAAACTAAGTTCAGATTCGTCATCTACAGGCTATATGAAGGATTTCTATACAATTTTTTTTTTTTTTTGAAAATGTTACAGACACCGTACCGAACGCTTCACTACTTTTCCTTGCAGTCAAAGTAGTAAAAAGCACATTTTTTGCCACTTTTTATTTTTTCGGAAATTTGCAATCTTTTAAGGTAACAAGATTAGAAGTATATGGGAAAACCCATATATAGACTACTTTGACATTTCTCAGAAAGTTGGCAACACTGTATTTTAATAATATTATAATTTATGTTGGCAATAGGAGATACTTTTCTGAAAATTTGATCAAAATCGAATAAATAATGTAGCCACAATGAATTTTTTAAAAATTTTGTGATTTTTTTTCTCGATAAGTTGGCAACACTGTATTTTGTTAAAATTGCATAATTTATTTAGGCACTAGGAAAAACTTTTATAAATATTTGATTAAAATCGGTTAAATAAAATGGTCAAAATAAATTTTTTTTAATTGTACTAATTTTTTTTTCGGAAAGTTGGCAACACTGTATTTTGTTAAAATTACATAAATTATATGAATACTAGGAGAATCTTTTGTGAAAATTTGAGTAAAATCGGTTGAATAACATGGCCATAATAAAAATTTTAAAACTTTAGTAATTTTTTTCTCGGAAAGTTGGCAACACTGAAAATTAATAAAATTATGTAATTAATGGGAGCATTAGGGAAATCTTTTCTGAAAATTTGATCAAAATCGGATAAATAACGTAGCCAATATGAATTTTTAAAAACTTTAGTAATTTTTTTCTCGGAAAATTGGCATCACTGGAAAAAAACAAAACCACATGACCATCTTGGGTACTAGACAAATTTATCCTGAAAATTTCATTAAAATCGGTTGAACCGTCTAGGAGGAGTTGCGGCCACAAAATTTTGACTTACGACCGAGCGAGCGAGCAAGCGAGCGAGCGAGCTGACGACGCACATCCATACACCCACATAAACTAAGTTCAGATTCGTCATCTAGAGGCTATATGAAGGATTTCTATACAATTTTTTTTTTTTTTTGAAAATGTTACAGACACCGTACCAAACGCTTTACTACTTTTCCTTGCAGTCAAAGTAGTAATAAGATGAAGGTAAGAAGGTCATTTAAGGTAATAAGATGATAACCGATAGTTTTTTTTATCTAAAAACATGCGGAACACCAAAAATCCGGTAAAAAAAATATTTTTAGAGGGCGCGCGGGGCCCTCAAAAATGCCATTTTTAGAATGTTTTTAAATAAAAAAAAATATCGGTTATCATCTTATTACCTTAAATGACCTTCTTACTTTCATCTTATTACCTTAAAAGATCGCAAATTTCCGAAAAAATAAATGTGGCAAAAAATGTGCTTTTTACTACTTTGACTGCAAGGAAAAAGTAGTATAGCGTTTGGTACGGTGTCTGTAACATTTTCAAAAAAAAAAAAAATTGTATAGAAATCCTTCATATAGCCTCTAGATGACGAATCTGAACTTAGTTTATGTGGGTGTATGGATGTGCGTCGTCAGCTCGCTCGCTCGCTTGCTCGCTCGCTCGGTCGTAAGTCAAAATTTTGTGGCCGCAACTCCTCCTAGACGGTTCAACCGATTTTAATGAAATTTTCAGGATAAATTTGTCTAGTGCCCAAGATGGTCATGTGGTTTCGGTTTTTTCCAGTGATGCCAACTTTCCGAGAAAAAAATTACTAAAGTTTTTAAAAATTCATATTGGCTACATGATTTATCCGATTTTGATCAAATTTTCAGAAAAGATTTCCCTAATGCTCCCATTAATTACATAATTTTATTAATATTCAGTGTTGCCAACTTTCCGAGAAAAAAATTACTAAAATTTTAAAAATTTTATTATGGCCATGTTATTCAACCGATTTCACTCAAATTTTCACAAAAGATTTTCCTAGTATTCATATAATTTATGTAATTTTAACAAAATACAGTGTTGCCAACTTTCCGAGAAAAAAAATAGTAAAATTTTTAAAAATTTATTATGACCATTTTATTTAACCGATTTTAATCAAATTTTCATAAAAGCTTTTCCTAGTGCTTAAATAAATTATGCAATTTTAACAAAATACAGTGTTGTCAACTTATCTAGAAAAAAATCACAAAATTTTTAAAAAATTCATTGTGGCTACATTATTTATTCGATTTTGATCAAATTTTCAGAAAAGTTTCTCCTAGTGCCCACATAAATTATAATATTATTAAAATACAGTGTTGCCAACTTTCCGAAAAATGTCAAAGTAGTCTATATATGGGTTTACCCATATACTTCTAATCTTGTTAAGTTAAGTATAGTTTATCAGCATATTATCTCCATATCTGTCGCATGTAATCACATTGTAGGGTATAGTTCTGGATACAATATATCCAAAATTCAGCCATTTTTGACCATATCCTGAGGAGATATAGCCTCAAAACTGAAAAAAGTGCTAAAAATGGCATTTTTGAGGGCCCCGCGCGCCCTCTAAAAAATTTTTTTTTACCGGATTTTTGGTGTTCCGCATGTTTTTAGATGAAAAACTATCGTTTGAGACTCTAGCCAGCAATTTCGATTTTTTTCGATGCACCCTAATATATATATATATTCACAACGCGGTGGTCTGTTTAAATACAAAACTAAAAAATTTAAAAAGCTGCACCGTCGTCTATTCAAGACAATCGTAGTTAAAGGGCTAAAAACAATATTTAACTATTAATTTCAAGTTAATCACGATCGCGAAAATCGCCTTACATAATTACTAAATTATAAAATTTACCGGTTTATACAAATCTTCATTTGCAATTAAAAGCCAGCATGTACTTAAAAAAATAAAATTAACTTCAATTTGCTTTGTAAAGAGTATGTCGTATTCCTTTCCTGTAAGCCATACACTAATAATAAAATAATAATTTAAAATTAACATCAAAATATGAGTGATAATATGAATCAATACAGTCGGTTGTAAGGTGACATTTAAATGTTCGAAATTCTCTATAATTGCAATATGCATTCGTTGCAATTTTTGCAATAAACTTTGTACAGAGTAATTCGTACACGTTACTTTATTATTGAATTCAATAACGTGTATTGCATCGTGTGCATTTAATAAATATTCAAGACGATTTTCTAGCACTTTCTTAATTTGTTTGTAACATGTTCGCATCAGCTGGCAATATAGTTTACTTATTGAAACAACAGTCAAAGAAAAAACTGCTTCAGATAATACGAAAACACACGAGGTAAATGAATTAAAAATTGCCCAAAATCCAGAACTTTTCAAGTAAATTATTTCATGTATAGCGAGAGCAAATGTTAAACAAACAGAAAATGTTATAGAGACTCTTAAATGTCGTTTCATATCTTTCCTAAATTCTTCATTAAACATCACATCAATTCCATACATATCTTTGTTATCAATAATAGCAATAAGGGTATTTCTCTCCAATATTGAAGCTTCTAGATTGAGAAATTGTACTGTATAATATAGAAAGTTGTTTAATTGAAACAATATCATAGATCATATATATGATCTATGGATATACATAATATAATATTATATAATGGTGGCACACATGTAAAGTTTGTCTAAAATTTCAAAACGAGTAAAATTAAAAACAAAATGTTATTCAATTTAATTTGTTGATATTTTCTTGTTGAATATAAATTCACAGTTTTGTCTTATTTGATATGTTTTCAAATATTATTTTACAAAATTAGTTAGTTATTTTCTGACTTTCATTTTAGCAAGAGAATTTATATTATATTTCCACTTTTCAATAATTAGAAATTTATATTTGCTATCACAGAAGAACAACGTTACCTAGAATATGCTGATTCCCAAGGCTAAAGTCGTACATATATCTTATTGCTTAAAAATTTGCTATATTTACAAAAACGTTGCAAAACTCGTTATCTTTAAATGCTTTTCCAAAAACATGTCAAAAACTATTTACTATTTTGGATTTTAGTTAAGAATAACATAGGTATACATACTACATACCAGTTTTTTTTATTGCAGTATTAAGAAATTATTAAATACTTCAAAAGAATAGGCTCATATTCCTACCTCCTTTTGTTTATAAAAAAGTACTTTTAAATAAATCTTTACTTCTACCTCTTATCAAATATGAGTAGTACTTCTATTTTTGATATCTAATATAAAATTCAAATAAACTAATTAAAATTGCTTAATAAGTAATTTTAAGTAAATGTCAAAAGTATTTTTGATAAAAATCACTTTTAAAAGTTACGAGAGAATACTCGCGTTTTACTCAAAATATGTTTAATTACGAAATAATGGTCCGTATTTCGAGCTTTGTTTTAAAATTGGTTTTAACTAATATCGGTTTTAAGGCAACGTAACTGTCATAAGAGCTGTACTAAACAAATGATCTAAAACACTCAAAAATCAGACAATAAGTTTTGATTCAATGAATGCTCAGAAACGTCCTGGTTAAATTAGGATGTTTGGTCCTTTTACCTATAATGTTTTAATAGATTGAATAAAATAAATAAATGAGAGAACGTATGTCATATATTGAAAAGAAAAAAAAAACAAATAAATCTGTAGGATTTTTTTATTTTCCATTTAATACAATACATCGTCAAGTGTATAAAATTGTATAAATAATTTCCTATGAAAATAATGTTTTGATATTTACAAAAATGAATTAAAATAAATAACTTAAAAAACTAAATGAATTAGTGTATAACGAAAGGCAGTTTGTTCTTTTTATTAATATAGAAAGTAAAGCTGTAATGTAGATGAAGTAAGGGGAATTGTGTTTCGATTGGGGGATTAGATTGCAGATGG
Organism: Clivina fossor; assembly: GCA_963966155.1. Lineage (NCBI taxonomy): Eukaryota > Metazoa > Arthropoda > Insecta > Coleoptera > Carabidae > Clivina > Clivina fossor. Next base: position 11,707,337 of record OZ014564.1, on the reverse strand, counting down.
GGGGAGGAATGAGTAGAAGAAATGAAAGAAGCACCATCACCCGAGCCGCCACCGCTACCCATTTTTGCTGGCATGTTCACAATACCTCACAATATATATTATGAATATGCCATTGCATATTGCATTTCATTGCACTACCTAATTACGATAACGTTTTAATTGTTTCTGTATCATATATTTTGAGTTAGAAGTGATTCGCGCGCGCCACACAGCACACACACTCGATGCATTATTCATTTGACATCTCTGATTATGTTAACGAAATCTATGCGCACGCATGTGACAGCCAGCCGCCGCGTTAACATAATTGAAAGATCAAATCAAACCAATTTGCTGATTGATGATGACAAAACATCTCTGTCTGTTTTGTTCTTGGTTCGGGCGGTTCAGTTTCAAGCGATATGTTTGCTTGGATTTAACCACTTCTTCATGTACAAACAGAAGAAGGTACTTAGATATAAAAGCACTAGAAGGGCACATGTTACGCCGAGCGCTAGCACTGATGTTCGACTCGGACATGGTTCGATAATTGTTACTGTTTTATCTGAAACAAGCAAATTAAATTAGTCAACTAGGTACCTATATAGTAGTGAAATATTTTTTAAGTACTCATTGTATTAATATAAAAACAGTTTTAGGATAAAATTCTGTTAATTATTTATATAAAAACGACGTTTCGATGAAAGTTAAACGTCTGTTTTCATCAGATCAAAAATCAAAATCAATGTTATTCAATTTTTGACCTGATGAAGACGAGCATTTAGGTTTCCTAAAATTGTTGTTATATTAATACCTATATAATATTTATTGTAATTTATCCGAATGAGTACGAATACGAACCTTTTCCAAAATCAGCACTAGATAGATCGCTCTTTAAGAAATCGGATTGTTTGTCGTCGCCAAAATCGAGAACAAGAATCTCTTGACTGAGTGTCATATCGTCCTCTTTGTCTTCTTCCACCGTATTATTATTGGCGATGGCTCTCTTTCTGCGGCCCCATGATTCGACCGAATCTCGACCCCAGTCGCAAACGGCTGGCTCACACGGTCCCAAACAGTACTTGACGTTGCATTGGAAGATGACACCGTACGATTCGGTAAAGCGGAATGCTTCGTAGATAGATTGTAGTGCGTTACCGTCGGGTGAGAAACCGGGGAAAATGCTCGGATCCACCGGGCAACCCTCGTCATCTATGATCTGGAAGGTGCTCTTCGAGTCTTTTGCCATCGCTACGCAACTTCGTGCAAAGATGCCGTAAGGAGCTGAAACAAACAATTACGTATTTTATCAGAGTAGGTTTTATTTTTAACAGATAATTTATACTATTTGAAAAGAAATTCAAGAATACTGGACTAAACAAATTTAATCTCTCTAATTGTCAAATGTTTGTATGTATGTATGTTTGTATGTATGTATGTATGTATGAACCGATTTTGATGGGAATGGTGTCATTTTAATTGGTTCATTCCCTATTTGAGAATAGGTAAGTTTTATCTTTCTACGATTTCATATTGCTTCTCAAACATTTGAAAAACTATGTTTATAATGCAAATGTCAAATGACAGCTGTGAGAAGTGCGATGAGTAGTTGGAGTGGTATGATTGAGAGTGTTTTGCGTGAGCAAAAGTTTCCAAGTAGTAGGAATAAAAGAGCATGTATGAGAGGAATTATGAATGTGGATGAAGCGAAAGTAGCTTGTTTGGATAGGAACGTTTGGGGGAGACTGATTTCGGGATAATGAAAAGAGTTTGTGCCACACTCTTTCGGATATATAATGTGATTGTGCATGTATGTTTAAATTAGTTCATTGTGATGACTAAATCACTTAAAAATGTTAGATTGTTTATAACGTCGTCACAGAGTAAAAAAAAAAACTTAACATATTTAGTATAAACATCCAAATCAAATTGACAAACAATAAATACTGATGATCGATTAAATGAGATTTTTACATGGGGTATGTGGTGTAAATAGGAGAGATCGGGTACGAAATAGATTAGTGTATGATGAGTGTGAAATTGAAAAAAATGTTGTAGCAAAAGTTGCCGTGCTAGTCAGTTAAGATGGTTCGGACATGTTGAGCGAATGTCTAATGAACGTCTGGTTAAAAAAATTTATTTGAATAATTTTGATGGTGTACGTTTGCGTGGACGTCCGATGAGTAGTTGGAGTGGTATGATTGAGAGTGTTTTGGGTGAGCAAAAGTTTCCAAGTAGTAGGAATAAAAGAGCATGTATGAGAGGAATTAAAATGTGGATGAAGCAAAAGTTGCTTGTTTGGATAGGAATGTTTGGGGGAGACTGATTTCGGGATAATGAAAAGAGTTTGTGCCACACTCTTTTGGGTATATGATGTGATTGTGCATGTATGTTTAAATTAGTTCATTGTGATGACTAAATCACCTAGAAATGTTAGATTGTTTATAACGTCGTCACAGAGTAAAAAAAAACTTAACATATTTAGTATAAACATCCAAATCAAGTTGACAAACAATAAATACTGATAATCGATTAAAAATCGCTTGGCAATCGACCTTTTGGCTGTAGCTACTCTAGTATAAATAATCAAGCTAATATCTTACTGTCTTCTGGAATCTCAATACGGAAGGTGAGCTTGTCTCCAATACGCACTGTCTCCACCTCCCGGTTGCGACTGTCCAAGATACGAATCCTCGGTGGCGGTGCTTCCGGTGCCGATGTGATGCTAATCATTTCCGGATCACGAATTGGCATCATACCGAATGTGATGTTCTTCGATGACATATCGTAGGTGCACTTAACCTTGTAGATCTTATCAGCTTTGGTCATGACGACACTGTGATGCTGCAGCACCACCGTGTTACTGTACACCCCCGTTACCGATTGCGTATTGCAATCCTGTCCGGTCATTGTCAGGTCCAAGCGGAATAAGTCGCTGTTCAGCACGTCAATGTTACACGTCTCAGAACGGCCCAGCGCGTAAATACGGCCATTGAATGGTTTGTTGGTGCGTACCTATAACACAATTCAAAAATGTAAAGAATAGTCAATATATAAAGATACAAAATCATTTAGATTGATATTAAATATTTTTTCCAGATGGTACTTTATATTCTTGTATAAATAATAATATAATAAAAAATGGTAATTAACATTCCAATATTGTACTATTGTAATTTTTAAATTTTGTAATTTTGTAACATACTAAAAACAAGATTAGAAGTATATGGGTAAACCTATAGTATATAGACCACTTTGATATTTCTCGGAAAGTTGGCAACACAATATCTTTAATAAAATTATAATTTATATGGGCACGAGAAGAAACTTTCCTGAAAAGTTGATCAAAATCGAATAAATAATGTAGCCACAATAAATTTTTAAAAAAAATTGTGATTTTTTCTCTCGATAAGTTGGCAACACTGTATTTTGTTAAAATTACATAATTTATTTAGGCACTAGGAGAATTTTTTATGAAAATTTGATTAAAATTGGTTAAATAGTAGTCATAATGAATTTTCTAAATATTTAGTAATTATTTTCTCAGAAAGCTGGCAACACTGGATATTAATAAAATTATATAATTAATGGGAGCATTAGGGAAATCTTTTCCGAAAATTTGATCAAAATCGGATAAATAATGTAGTCAATATGAATTTTTAAAAACTTTAGTAATTTTTTGATAGTAAAAGTGAATTACTGATAACAATTTAACCTCTCAAATAACAGAGTTTAAAACAAATTAATCGTTTCCAGTAAAAATTGAAAGAATTATTATCTTGTTTATGGTTCATGAGACGACTTTTACTAAGGCGTTTTAAGGTTTATCGACTCATTTTTCAGGTGTACTATCGCCCCTTAAAAGGATACAGAAAAAACCGTAAACACCCTGTATATTTGTTGAACAAATGTACAATAAAATACACATAATTTTCAATATAAATTATATATATACTGTTGATGATAATAGCTATAGATATTTGTTGAATGATTGCAGCACACAAATAGAACGTTACTATTACAGGAAACTAAAATATATAGTAATAGATCTACGCACATTAATTACTATCATTTATTATAGTATCCGATAGTACGAGTCATTTTCTAAATGACTTTACCTAACTCAAAATGTCCCTAGTCTATTACACTATTACGACACAAGTAAAACTTAATTTCAAATTAATTATTGTGCGATTTAGTAGTAATGCTAGTATAGTGCCGACAAGATAAAAAGATAGAAACGTCATCAATTTTTGTCACTTGGCAGATAACGTCACTCACTACTATGATTATACGAGTATGAGCTTCTCGCGTACAGCAGACAGGGGCATTAATGGCCCATTATTTTCCTTTTCTTGTTCAAAATATGAAATTAAATTGCCAACTAACTGTTGACATCGCCTAGACCATCTTTTTGCCATACTAAATTACAAAAATACACATTCAAAATATAACGTCAAAAGAACTAATATAAACGTACTTTGACTTTTGATATTGAAAATCAAAGCTGCCAAATATAGCAAAAATAATTAAATTGATTTCGATAAAAAACATCCAATAATATACGATATATTTGTATATATTACATTTTAATTTGATTAAAATAACATATGTAAATAGTTTCAAGAAGATTTAGTACATTATATGTAGAATAGAATAAAATTAATTTTGTTCATTAGTGAGTTTCATGTTGTTAAGTTTTATCACGTGGTTATGACGTACCTATCTTTTTATCTTGTCGCGACTATAGGCGTATTTATGAATTTACTGATTTGACTAGATAATCAAACACAATAAATTTGTTATTAAATATTTAAAAAAAATAAAAAATAAAATAAATAAGTAATTTAAACTTGAAATCTACCTGCACCGCAATCTTCGTATCCTTGCAATTGACCGAGACGTCGTAGCACGTGCCCGTCTTATCGCAGTTCACATCACTGCGCGTTAAATTGTTGAGCGTCGGATCTTCGGTGGCGTCGAACACCACAGGCAACGTATTGTCCGAGGGACTGCTGCCCAATGCACCACTAGATTTCTCACAATAGTTCTCATAGTAGACGCCCACACGTTCGCCACTGTCAATCAACGGTCGTTCCGCATTTAAAAAGGTACTGGGGCCATCCGGCAATGTCTTGTGATCCAAATGGAAGAGCTGACAGTTGTATTGAGAACCGATTGGTTGGCCGCGATACAAATATGAACGGCAGAGAAATTCATTCTCAATTTCGCACGCTAAACGGCAAGCTGAATCGCTTGTTACCTGTAGAATGCGGTTTATTAATTTTTTCGTAAAAAAATCTAGGAGACAAAATATTAGATGCAAGAAGAAAAAGGAGATAGATAAAGATGGTAAATCAAGATCAAAGTTGAATTCTGTAAGTATGTTTTTTTTGGGTTTGGTTGTGAAACATGGACAGTTGTAGTAGAAAAAAGTAAAATGTTAAAGATAGGCATTTCTCTAAATTTACCTGAAGAATTCATTGTTTTATCATTATATAATATAATAACATCAGTAAATTGAAAGAAATTAAAATTTAAACTATTGGCTATTTATACATACGGTTTGTGTACGCAATTGGCTATTTATACATACAGTATTTTTACGTAATTAGCTATTTAGGGTAGGTTAGGTTAGTAGGTTGGTTTAGGTTTTTTTTTTTTAGTATGTATAAATAGCAAATTGCGTATACATACCGTATGTATAAATATAGCCTCATCCTAAAAAATAAAGGCCCGTATTCCATCCACCTCTTTTGTTCATGAAAAAGTGCTTTTATTTTTCATTTTAAAATAAATTTTTACTTCTACCTCTTATCAAATATGAATAGTATTTCTATTTTTGATATATTTTTTATGTCATATTATAAAATTCATAAACTAATTAAAATTAATTATATTTTCTAATTTTTATGTTATCATAGTCTGGATAGAATATACATATATAAAAAATTGAAAAGAATTTTTATTCGTTGAACATTTTTTGGCAAATTTGATAAAAACAGGTAAAATTAGGTAAAATTAAGAAACAAATTATTTTAAGAAAGAGAAAATTTAATTTTGATAAACAAATTTTCATTTCTTTTAACTTCATAAATATAATTTTGTAAAAGTTAATTTTGCTTTTATTTTTTAATACATACCTAATTTTATTATCTATGTATTATCCGTATTACATAAACTAGTTAATCAACAAATAATAAATAAAATAACTATTAAAAAATTAAAAAAATTACTTTAAAAAACATTTTGAATTTTTTATTTTGCTAGTAAATTGTTTCTTAATTTTTAGTTTATATTATGAAACATTCTTTTCGCTTTCTAGAACTTCAATGACAAAAAATTAATGTGAATTTAATATTAAAAAGAATGATAAATGATTGAAGTATATAAAACATTAAAATTAGTTAATTAGTTTTTGAGAAGGGTGACTTGACGACTGAAATTAATGTATATATTGATGGTGCACGTTTAGAGCAGGTAGATGAATTTGTGTATTTGGGTAGTTTGTTGTCTAGAGATGGCCGTTCTGATCGTGAAATTGAAAGGAGAGTAAATGCTGATTGTTAGGTTTTGGGTGCTTTGGGAACTTTTGCTAGAAATGTAAATGTTTCCAAAGAAGCCCGTTTGAGTATATATAATGCAGTTTTGGTGCCTACGTTGATGTATGGTAGTGAATGTTGGGTTTGGTTGCAAAAGCATAAACGAAAAATGACTGCTGTGGAAATGAGATTTTTACGTGGGGTATGTGGTGTAAATAGGAGAGATCGGGTACGAAATAGATTAGTATGATGAGTGTAAAATTGAAAAAAATATTGTAGCTAAAGTTGGTGTTAGTTAGTTAAGATGGTTCGGACATGTTGAGCGAATGTCTAATGAACGTTTGGTTAAAAAGATTTATTTGAATGATTTTGATGGTATACGTTTGCGTGGACGTCCGATGAGTAGTTGGAGTGGTATGATTGAGAGAGTGGCTTGCGTGAGCGAAAGTTTCCAAGTAGTAGGAATAAAAGGCATGTATGAGACGAATTATGAATGTGGATGAAGCGAAAGTTACTTGTTTGGATAGGAATGTTTGGAGGAGACTGATTACGGTATGATGAAATGAGTTTGTGCCACACTCTGTTGGGTACATGGCGTGATTGTGTATGTATGTAAAATAAAGCGGTTTTAGGTTGTAGCTCTGCATTACAATCTAAAACCGTTTTATTTTAATATAATAAATTTTAAAATATTTTTTACTATAAATCATGAAATGTAGAACTTATAGCGAATTAAAAAAAATATATATGGATAAAGTTAGAAGAGTGTGAAGGCAAGCTGTAAACCAAACCTTAAAGTTTGTTAACAAAAGAAGAGGAATCGATAGCAAATAGGTATACTTACTTGTAATTCTTTATCGACGTAGTAATGCAATCCGGCGTATTGCGCCACTTTATCATCAGCTACACCAATTCTGGGTACTTGGAAGAGGCGATTGCCTTTGCATGCCTGGCTCGGTTTCATGCATAAGTTCTCGAAATAGTCGATTCCTTGTGCGTCGACAAATTGAACGAATTGACCGATTGTTCGACGATCCGAATCGCTTAGCTGGCATTGCAGTGTTGCGTAGTTGTATTCAACTGAACGACATGTAAACCGATGCTGCAGCAATTGAACCAAATAAGTATTTGTTAATAATAATAATAATAATAATAATAATAATAATAATAATAAGTGCCATCTAGTAACAAGATTTTATCATCATAATACAATTACACCCAGCTATAACAGTTTTTTTGCAAATATTTTAGAACATAAAATTTACCAAATAGTGAGTTTTGCATCTATACGACTCATATAACAAATTTTGCAAAATCATACTGGCATCAAATAAAAATGATATATAAAGGAAATGTTAAAATCTTATTTTTAATAAAAACTTCTTTACAATCTTTATTATATCGCATATTATACATAATTCTTTTGAATTATAAAAACTGTTTTAGCTATAGGACTATTTCTCCACGTGAGAATACAATAGTTCACAATCGAGTGAAAAAGACCAAAATATTCTTAAAGTTTCAACTAATTGTACATTGAGAGTATATTAAGTATTATTTCACTGTAATTATTCTTAAAGTAAAAGTAGTTTATTTTAAATAAAAAAAATGCCAGGTCTTAAAGAAGGTGGAAAATTCCATCAAAAGCTTCCAGAATCTTAAATGAAAGTTTGATTCGAACACCTACTTTGACTAACTTCCCATCAAAGCTTTATACATTTTATATATATATATATATATATATATATATATATATATATATATATATATAAGACATTACCTCATTTAAGCAAGCAGCAAGACACGCCTCCTTGGTGGAGGTATAGATGAGCGCATTGTCCAAACCGCGTATCATCTTGTTGGGTACACGTTCAAAAGCCCACGGTCGCAGGCAGACATTCTCCGAACGAATCTGGATCTTGGACATGTAGTAGGTGTTGATGGAGCGCTGGGGCGTCGCCGCCGGATTATTGGACGACGTCTCGTTTTGCAGCTGGCATAGCGTCTCCTGTAAGGGTGTCAATGGATTCAGCACAAAGCTAAACGACGCCGCTTGACAGTCGGGCTCCTCACGACACCAGCCCTGGCACTCGTATAACGATAGGTTCTTTACGGTGTAGTACGTATTGCCACGGAAATCAAAATCTGTTAGTTTCTCAAATGCTGTTTTACCTGTGAACAATATTTATATTTCTTTCAATTCTAGTTAATGTTTTCACTATAGACGGTAAAAATCATCAGTATCATATTCTTGTTTGTTACATAAGCCATTTTTGATTAATTTGAACAATACGAGGTGGCCGAAAAGTCGCTTTACCGAAAATAATATACATACATACACAATCACGCCATGTACCCAAAAGGGTGTGGCACAAACTCTTTTCATCATCCCGAAATCAGTCGCCTCCAAACACTCCTATCCAAACAAGCAACTTTTGCTTTATCCACATTCATAATTCTACTCTCATACATGCTCTTCTATTCCTACTACTTGGAAGCTTTCGCTCACGCAAGCCACTCTTTCAATCATATCACTCCAACTACTCATCGAACGTCCACGCAAACGTATACCATCAAAATCATTCAAATAAATCTTTTTAACCAAACGTTCATTAGACATTCGCACAACATGTCCGAACCATCTTAACTGACTAACACCAACTTTTGCTACAACTTTTTTTTCAATTTCACACTCATCATACACTAATCTATTTCGTACCCGATCTCTCCTATTTAAAAAAAAAACAATAGAATTTCAAAAATATTAGTAGTATAATTTATTTCAACAAATGTTCAAATTGTTTACCTTGTTGTTCAATACATAAATATGTAAATATGCCGTTTCAGGAACATTTTTTATCTAGCTATAAATAGATTATAACATTTTGGAGGTTATGCTATTTTCGGTAAAGCGACGTTTCGGCCACCTTCATTTGTTTATTTTCTATCTATTTTAATCAATCATGGTGTTATAATATGTTAATAGTTTCGGAAATATATAAATTCTAATTTGTTCCATATCCTTACTATAAACAATTCATAACATTGAACAAAAAATGTTCAGGAGTGTATTTGTGAAATTAATAGCTGTGTTTTTTTTACCGAAAAACTCAGCTCAGATTAGCAAATATCAATAACTTTGAAATAATAGCTGTTTTATTTATCATCTCGTAACTGAGTTCGAAGTGAGTGAATTGCTTCCCCCCCTTACTGATACTGAGTTTGATATTTAGCTAGTGCTTAGCTGAGATTCAAGTGAGCGCACATGCGCAATTAAAATTTTCCTAGTTTCAGATTTGATAACGTGTTTGATACTGGTTGACATATTTATATTTGAATATTTTATTTTGAAATCAAACAATAGATATATCCGGCGAGTTGCAATAAATTATCAAAGCAAACAATCCAAATACATCTAATATTTTAGGTTGTATCATATGTGGAACTTACGATTTTAAACGTCACTTTCAAATAAACTGTTTTATTTAACAATACAACTCACTCAGCAAAACTCAGCTCAGCTCAGCTCATTTAGAAGATTTACCGATCTGAGTGGAATGTAAAAAAAACACTGCTAATATAATAATATTGAAATTTGTTTCAAAAATTATTCAGTTATTGAATCGGCTGTTAAGCTATGCATCAATGACTGGCCAGTTTAACCATCGACAAGTGTTTCGTTCTTTAGAAGCTCGTCAGTATGGTGCTTTGATCAGTGTCGAAAGACAACTAATACAGGTGTATTCTGTATTAGTTGTCTTCCAATTCCAACACATTGGTAAGCATTTTTCTAGCAATTTCATGCTCTATTTTTTTATATTTGAATACTTATTTGTTTTCCAAAAAGATAAAAACATTTTATAAAACAGTAATAAATAAGTCAATGTTTATTTATAAAGATAATAAAACAAATTAAATAGAAAATTGTTTTTTATAGACAAAATTCAATGGCTTGGTTTTAAATTTGCTATAAAACACCCTTAACCGAGTTTGTAATACCGGCCAATATCTTTAACATTTTGAAACAAGAAAAAGATCTAAATATTGTGAAATTTATGATAGGAAAAAATTACAGCTAGATGTACATACCTAGTGCTGATTGTGTACTATGTATGGCTAATATAAATAACACAATTTCAGCTATAAGATGCATGTTGAATTGTTGGAAAATTCTGTAACATAACAAACATATTCACATATTAGAATTATATTTACATTTTACATACACATGTTTTTATTATTGATTTTTACTAACATAATTTTCATTATATTACTATTTATAGTTTAAAATATTTTTAGAGAAAATAAAATTCAAAATAAAGAAATAAAAGTATGTTTTCTCATAAACTATTAGATTTGGTATATAGTGTTGTACTATTTTAATAAATAAATTTAAATCACAAAGAAATTACTAGTAATAATACATTTAAAATTGAAATTAAAAAATAGTATTTGTATTTCTTTTATATTGCGTACAATATACCGTATTTGCTCGAATATAACGCGACCCTGAATTTAACGTGACACCGAAATTTTTCATATAGATACACAATCCATTAATTTTTGATAAAATAATTCAAAGAAAATAAAATTCAATCAGATAAGCATTTATTTAATAGACCTCGAATTTAGCGCGAATCAATTCTTTAACGGGAAACAATATCGCGTTATATTCGGGCAAATACGGTATATAATGGATTGAATTTAATGAGAAGGTAGTTAAAAAGGGTTAGATGTTCAAATCAAATTCTCCTTTAAGAAAAAAAAAATATAAAAAAATAGTAAAGCAATCATAAAACATTTTGAAGAACATAGAATTCATGAAGTCGACTATATAAATTTATTTTCTGCAAAATGATTATTATGTTTCTGAAGAAGGTGGATAATATCATCGAAAGCTTGACATAGAATCTTAAATGAAAATTTGATTCGAATATCTAACCTTTTTTATCTACCTTCACAATAAATTCAATCTATTTTATTACATTCTAGTCATTATTTATACTCCTATTTTCTTATATATATATATATATATATATATATATATATATATATATATATATATAAACGGGGGGATTTATTTAAAAAGAAATAGTCATTTTATTTTATATTTAAAAAAAAAATTAACTTCATTCATTCATAACACCAAAAATTAAATTACACAATTATTAAAAAGACTAATATCACTTTTCCTACTTTTCATTAGATACAAGTATTATAATTTATTATAAAGCTTATTGTCATTAAGTTCAAGATTTACACAAAATTCAAGTTCTCAACAAATCGAAACTTTAATTAATTTATTTGTATACGAATCAATACTATTTTTGATATTGCATTAAATTTTCATTTTTGTAAATATATATTTGTTGACATTTTTCAATAAATTGTTCAGTAGATAACGTGTTTATAATAGTCGGAACATTTAAACAAATTGTCATAATGATATTTCTAAGTTATTATTTATTTTTCTTACATAAACATTAAGATAATATTTAAGACTATACAAATATTTCATTTTTAGGGAAAAAATGATATTGTAGATAATGTAATAATGATGTAATTTTGAAAATTTATTACAATAAACATTATCCATTACAAAAATATAAGACTAACGCATTAGCATGGTTTACGTTTACAAATCTATTTTTTTTATAAAACGAAGGACATTTGTAAATAATTTTGTTTTGTTATGACTTGCGCAATACACATTTGTGTATAAATACTTATTATATATATATAACCACAAAATATTGTTTAATGTCAGTATAAGTTAATGCAGTAAAACTGCACGTGCATGAGATGTGTTTAATCTTCGGAAAAAATCTGATAAAAGATAAAAGTATTTGGTTTGAACAAAATCATTTAGAATGCGATGATACTACATTAGAATTAAGTGTATATATCAAGTTATCAAGTTTGTGAATTCGAAGAAAATAATTCGATAAATTTAGTGAAATGCCTAAATTAAAAGGCAGGTGGTCGTGTTTTATTTTAATATAGTTTTACATTATTTATATATTTATACATATATCTATTTAACTTGTGAAAGTGGTGAAATTAGTCCTACATTTAAAAGAATTAAATTAAAATATAAATAAAAATAACCTTGACCCTGAAGTTATAATGTTTATTTGATATTGAATGATGTGTATTTATTTATTATTTATTTTGGTGAAAATGAATTATGAATTAAATGAATTGAAAATTATGCTAAATTTTTAATAAAATAGAAAAATATACCATCCAAAAAATTAATTTCATTAAAACGAATACATACTTTGTACTATTTCTCGCATGTAAAAAGTTGAGATTCAAATAAAAACAGGGCTTTGAACCGGAACAAAAACCGAAAGAAAATGTTTATTAAAACATTTTTTCACTGTTTGTTTTATGTGGACGTATAATCAGTTATTGAAATTGAAAATGAAACTAGGAATCACTCTAAGGAAGGTGTATTTTTTTATACTTGATATTGCAGTATTTTTTGATGCTTTGCTTTTAATAATCTTTAAATAATTTAAATGAAAATACATTAGAAAATATTTTAATAATGAAAGGTAATTTTTATTTTTCTAATCATAAATAAATAAAAATCTGTATACAAGAATTTGTTACGTTAACATATGTAAGTTATCTTATTATTATATAATTAAAACATACATAAAAATTATATAAGTTTCAAATAAGAAACTATATTATTATCATATATTATATACTTCTATAATTATTATACCTTTAATTGATTAATAATTATTATTATTTATATTATAATAATGTATCGATTTATGTAGTATGTTTGTTATAAAAGTAGGAATGAAATGTTCTAAATTATGGTAGAAAATAAGTAATTAATACAAATAGAAATATTAAAAAAATTAAAAAATTAATAACTCGGAACTAAACCGAAAACCGAAAAAAAAAACCGGAATTGAACCGAGATATATATATATATATATATATATATATATATATATATGTATATACAGACTGGTTCAGAATTATGTACCATAAGCGTCTGGAAGATATTAAAAAAAAAAATGGTTTTTAGTTCAACCCTTTACAGGATTGTATCTCCCTTATTATTAAGTTTTGGAAAAAAGTGTATATAAAAAGGTACCCTTATTTTTGAACGTACTATCAGCTCTAGCAATTACGTTACATAATTCTGGACCACCTGTATATATTTAATTGAACCGGAACAAAAACCAAAACGAAATTTATAACATTTCGAAGCCCTGCTTTGTACGATATCTCGCATGTATAAAGTTGAGATTCAAATAAAAATATAAATATTGTATAAAAAAGAATGTAGATATATGAATTTCAGCTCGTGTGACATTGGGACTATTAATGTTTGGCATGTTCTTCATGTATCAGATGAGTCGATTTAATATTAATATAGCAATAGTTGCAATTGCTCACGAACAATCCATTGCAAATGAAACCTCAACATTATCATTTGATACTAAGCCATTAATTCTCGGTTCGTTTTTCTGGCTATCTTGGATCACAGAGCTAATGGGAGCATTTATCGTAGGAAAATTTGGATGTCGTAATATCTTAACTATTACCTTTCTCTTAAATGCATTCGCGTGTTTTGTTTTTCCTTATGCATATTATTTACATCCTTATTGCGCTATTGTTGTTAGAATTCTACAAGGACTTATATTGGTAAGTTACATTCATATTTTTAGTTTTTTTTTAAGAATACAGACCACTTTGATATCAACTTGTAAATACTAAAAAGATTAAAATTACTTAACACTGTGTTTTAGTAAAAATATATAATTTATGTGGTTATTAAGAAAATCCTTTGCGAAAATTTAAATAAAAAACAAAATATTTAACATAGTAAAAAATCTTTCAGAACTCATTATATAAAATAAAACGGTTTTAGGCTTAAGTTCTGTGTTAATATTGATTAATAATCAACGTACTCGACGAACTCAATGTCCGTCTTCATCAAGGAAAATGATATGAATGTGAGTTAAATAAAATTTGGCTTCCATTAATTAAAAATCTATAATTCTTCTGATCTAGTTACTTATATGTTACCTAGTTACTATGTACTGTTATTTACTTTAATACTTACATACATACATACACAATCACGCCATGTACCCAAAAGAGTGTGGCACAAACTCTTTTCATCATCCCGAAATCAGTCGCCTCCAAACATATCCAAACAATCAACTTTAGTTTCATCCGCATTCAATAATTTCTCTCAAACATGCTCTTTTATTCCTACTACTTGGAAACTTTCGCTCACTTAATGTCATTGATAAATTTTGACTTGATAAAGATGAACGTTTAGTCTCGTCGAAACGTCGTTTTTATAAAATAATTGAACAGATTTTTATCCTAAAACGTTTCTATTTTAATACAATGAGTTCTGAATAAATATTTTACTATATTGTTAAATGCTTTGTAAGTTAATTAATTAATAATATTAAATTTATTATTGAATTATTAATTCAACGTTCATTATGTAATTTTCCGAACAGTCAGTTACAATAAATAAGTTGTATTAAACGAATAAATTCAATATTAATTTTAACATGTTTTGTATTTGAGCTACCTGTCTGAACATAGCATAGTGAATGTATGTATAATGTTGTTGTTAGGGTACTGCCTGGCCTGCAATGGGTTGGTTATCGCCCAGGTGGATTCCAAAAACGGAACGGAGCAGATTTATGAGCACATATCACGGTATTACAGATTGAATATTTATTTATCTAATTAACAGCCAGTTTGCTAATAAACATTTTAACTGTAGTTAACTTTAAGCGGACAAAAAAGCATTGTTTTATTTCAACGACAAATAATTTTGCCATTAGATTAGCAAAAAGAATAGTTTTATTGAAAGCATTCATACTTATACCAGTAGAATTTAAAATCGATGCTTTTTTTACCAGGCTTAAAGTTGACTTAAGTTAAAGCCTAATTTACATATACTATATTATTACATTTAAACATCAATTTCTAAAACTGTTTAATGTTAAATTAATATAATTTCAATTTTTATAAAAATAAAATTATTGAATGAATACATAGTGCAGTGTGAAAAGGTCAATTCATATTATCTGTTCTGCTTATTTCATTTTAGTCAGATACGTATCATTTCCGATCAGATAAACATTGAATCTATATTCTTATTACGAGGATTGCCTTTTTATGTTTCAGAATTAGAGAATAAAAACAAATATTTATCATCAAAAATGGCTTTATTATTTTTCAAAACATTTTCCATGAAGATCAATAAAATTGTGTTTTGAACAAATTTTGAAGCACTTTTTCCACTCCGGTTATGTTACATAGGTTAAAGAACCTATAAAATATATATATATATATATATATATATATATATATATATATATATACATGTATATATTATATTGCATAACCTGTTATTATGTAATGGGGTCGTTGCACATATTTTTCAAACTAAAAATATATATTAACAACAAGTAAATATAAGTTTCAAATAAAAATGATTTATAATAAATGTTTAAGTTGAAGGTCAGTGTCATTTAGATTTCAGCGCAACGGTATTGACTATACATGTGTTATGTGAAAATATTAGTTAAAATTTTATCAAAATGGTTTTCAAATAGAGTTCTAAATCATATTTTTTATCTTTAAAATTGTGCTGTGTTGACAAAAATCACTTATAAAATTTTAGCTTTAAAATAGTAAACTTTTTCCGAGAAAATAACTTTCCATATATTGAAAAAAAATAAAAATATTTATACCTGATTGATTTAAAAAATCCGTTTTTTTTTGTTATTATCATTATAATGTTTATATTCTAGATTATAAAAATAAACTTTGGTTAAAAAGATTTATTTGAATGATTTCGATGGTATACGTTTGCGTGGACGTCCGATGAGTAGTTGGAGTGGTATGATTGAGAGAGTGGCTTGCGTGAGCGAAAGTTTCCAAGTAGTAGGAATGAAAGAACATGCATGAAAGGAATTATGAATGTGGATGAAGCGAAAGTTGTTTGTTTGGATAGGAATGTTTGGAGGCGACTGATTTCGGGATGATGAAAACAGTTTGTGCCACACCCTTTTGGGAACATGGCGTGATTGTGTATGTATGTATAAAAATAAAATATTTTACTAATTTAATTTTTACCTCAATTTTTAATAGAACAAAACACAAACTACAAATTTACTGAAAGAAAAAGTTTGAAGAAAGTAATATAAACAAATATTATAAAAAAATAAATAATAATTAATAGATATTTTCTTATTCGTTAATTAGTTATTCTAGAAATATCCTTTTCTATTAATATTGTTTAATTATAACTTAAACTCAATTTATTCTTGAGTTAGCAATTAATTTCTGTTTATTATTATCAGAAATAGACTTATTGATAAAACTTTAATAAAAACTAAAATTGATGTTAATTCTTTGAAAGTTGATTCGTCACTAAGTAATATAATGAAACTGCAATCGAACTTTAAACGCTGCAAAAATAATGATAGTTAGACAATTCAATACACTCAACACATGTGTTAACTTAAAAATGTTCAATAGTAATAAAAGTAACGTTTTCGACAGTTTTCGTTTTATCTGAACGGAACTGAACTGTAATGAAAAAAAACAGATAATATGTATTCTACCAAAGAGAATATAATATAATATAATATAATATAATATAATATAATATAATATAATATAATATAATATAATATAATATAATATAATATAATATAATATAATATAATATAATATAATATAATATAATATAATATAATATAATATAATATAATATAATATAATATAATATAATATAATATAATATAATATAATATAATATAATATATTATATTCTCTTTGATTCTACTTTAAAACTAAGGTGTTATTGAATTTGTAAAAGGTTCATCATTTGGTGCTTCATTTACAAATTTATTCGGCGGCATGCTAATCGATCAGTTAGGCTGGCCATACGTATTCTACGGCACTGGTTTATTGTCGATCGTATGGGTAATACTCTGGTGGATGAACGGCTACGATACGCCCATAGCACATCCACGAATTAGTGCCGAAGAACGAAGTTTCCTAGAGCAGAACGTCGAGGTATCTAGTATGCCTAATAAAAAACCGTTATCCGTGCCATGGTGTGCTATTCTAGCATCTACACCCTTCTGGGCCATCTTCGTTATGTTTTTCACACTCATGTGGTATAATGTTACACTTGCAATGCAAATGCCTACATATTTCGATTCCGTTCATTCGCTTGACATTAAAACGGTTGGTATGCAATTCATTCAAATCAGGATGTCTGTAAATTTTTTATCCATTTTGGTGACAAAAACAAACTTAAAAAAAAATTCGGTAATTAAATAATATTAATGTCAAAAGATAAACTTTTGTTCTTGGGTCCTATACCTGCGTTATGATTAATTCTAATGTTATTAAATTCCCTATCAGGTTCGTTATTGTTTTCAGCAATGACGCGTTTTGACTTTTCAGTCATCTTCACATTTTCGTCGAAGATCTGAAGATGACTGAAAAGTCAAAACAGGTCATTGATAAAAACAATAACGAACCTGATAGGGAATTTAATAACATTAGAATTAACTAAATAATGACAGCAATTTCAAACATCATATGAATTATAGAATTAAGTAGGGTGGCCACTTAATCTGGAGATGAATGCCTGAAATGAAGTTCATACTGGAGAATAGAAAAACATGTTTTCATTAAGACTTGATAAAAATTTGCTTCACAAGTAAATTTTATTCTCTTGCTAAATAACTTGACTAAAAAATATATCTTAAATTTATGTAATTTTACATAGGTTTTTAACAGTAAAAATAACAACTTTTTATAATTTTTATTAATGTCAAAAGATAAACTTTTGTTCTTGGGTCCTAAACCTGCGTTATGATTAATTCTACTGTTATTAAATTCCCTATCAGGTTCGTTATTGTTTTTAGCAATGACTCGTTTCGACTTTTTAGTCTTCTTCAGATTTTCTAAGTTTGGTCGATGTTTATAATTTTACTGTGATAATTTACGTAATATTACATTTTTTATGAAAACCAAGTAAAATTACATAATTTTTTTTATAATTTTTAAGGCTTGTTGAGGAAGCGCATATTGCCTTTTTTTGGATAAGCGCGTAAAAATATGTTGAATAAGCGCATCATGATTATATATTGAATAATATAACTAAACAATAAGGTGACCAATCGTCCTTCTTTAGGGAGGACAGTCCTTCTTTTGTAGGTTCTGTCCTTCCTCGAAAAGTGTCCTCCTACCTGTCCTCCTTTTCGATATTTTAAAACTAATTTTTTAATATCTGTATTCAGAAATGCCATTTACCGTAAAATTCAATATAAAGGATATTTCTTGCTCCGAAATTTCCAATATATTGTTAGAAAATGATATATTAACAAAAAATATTCATTCATTTAATTAAATAATTAAAAGGAATGTAACCATAATTAGTGTATTTTTCTTTGAATTAATAAAATGTTTTATTTATTTACGTTGTTCTTTTTTTTTAAATTTTTTCGTCCTCCTTTTCATTGTAAAAAAATTGGTATAAACAATCTTAATCTAAACTACCCTAAGCCAACCTAATATTTTGATGCGCTTACGCAACGGTTTTTTTTCTGCGCTTATAAAACGTTTTTTAGTACCAAAAATGCGCTTTCTCAACTCTCCGAATTCTTTCACAGTGTTTGAAAACAAATGTTATTTCAAATTTCAACAATTTACTATCAGATTAAAAATAAAACGGTTTTAGGTTTAAGTTCTGTATTAATATTTATTAATAATCGACGTTTCGACGAACTAACGTTCGTTCTCATCATGAAAATTAACACAAATGACATTTATGGTAAATAAACATAGAAAAAAGTTACTAGACGTAACAATAACTAAATCATATTTTTTTTTTAATTTTTAGTTAATTGTTTTAAATATTGTTTCCATTAATTAAAAATTTATAATTATAAAATTTATAAAAAAAAAGTACAGTGCTTTAAAATGTAAAATCAATTTTTTTCACCAAAATGGAAGAGAACTTTACAAATATCCTATATGTTCCATTATGATTTTTTTTTTATTTCAGAATGGTTTGCTATTAAGCATACCAGATATGTGTCGAATGGTAGTTGGCATAAAATATCCAATGATAATGGATGGTTTGATAAAGAAAGGAACATTATCAGTATCAGCTTCTAGAAGAATCTCCTGTGTCGTTGGTATGTAAGATAAGAATCAATTTATCTATCATTCTACATCTACATGTACTTCTAGGCTATGTGATTCCCGGTATATTGATGATTTTTGTAGCATTCTTTGGTAATTTAAGTATAGGCATTGCAGCAGCATTACTTATTATTCAAATTGCTATAAGCGGAGCTGGTTCATCGTCAATTTTAGCAAATATTGTTGATATTAGTCCAAATTTTTCCAGTAAGTATCTATATAGGTATTATATTACTGTTAGTACTGTATTGAGCTTTTCATTATAGGTGCAATTATGGGTGTATCAAAAACATTTAGTAATTTACCTGGCATTCTATCACCAATTATAGTTAAAGAAATTTTAGCTGACGTAAGTGATGGTAGAATATATCGCACCTTCAATATAAATGACACAGTAGGGCAATAATACAATTTTTCAGAAGAAATGATTGTTTTTTTCAATTTTAGTATGAAAACTATTTATAACAAGATTAAAAGTATATAGATAAACCCATATATAGACCACTTTGAAATTATCACCATAAATGATAAGAAATAGGAATTTTTTTTACCAAAACTTGGCAACAATGTATTTTACTAATATTAGGCGCTGTAAAAATTTGATTAAAATCGGATAAATAATGTACCCATAATTTAATTTTTTCTCGAAAAGTTGGCTACACTATATTTTAATAAAATTATAATTTATGTGAGAACTAAGAGACATTTTTCTGAAAATTTTATCAAAATCGGATAAATAATGTACCCACAATGAATTTTTAAAAAAATTTGTAGTTTTTTTTGCGATAAGTTAGTAACACTGTATTTTATTTCATTTGCATAATTTATTTAGGCTCTAGGAGAATCTTTTGTGAAAATTTGATTAAAATCGGTTATATAACATGGCCATAATAAATATTAAAAAATTTTGTAATTTTTTTCTCGGAAAGTTGGTAACACTGTATTTTGGTAAAATTTTATAATTTATATGAATACTAGGAGAATCTTTTGCGAAAATTTGAGTAAAATCGGTTAAATAACATGGCCATAATAAATTTTTAGAAATTTTTGTAATTTTTTGTCGGAAGGTTGGCAACATTAGTGTTTAAACAAAATGTTAGAAAATCAATCAGTAATTTTACAATTATTCAGAAGTTTATGACTTGTTTTTTTCCCCTGATATAATAAATAAGGCTAACGCGATTGATGTTACATGTAATAAACTTCTAACGGCTACAGTTTCGTTAGAAAGCATTTTCGGACATATGTTTATTTGAAATTTCTTATTTAGATTACTCATAGGAATCATCCAGTGTAGTTTTTCCCCGACGTCATAAATCACCCTGTATAGTAACTAACTATTAGTTTTTTTTTAGTTTTTTTTTAGTAATATAATGACCTTTTTTTTACATAAGTAATATAGTAACATAATATCAATATTTTGATACGCTAGAAGTAAAAAAATGTTTTTGTTAACTTTTTGAAAATACATCTACAAAATATCTTTATAATTATAGATTTTTAATTAATTGAAACCAAATTTTATTTAACTCGGAAATAAATAATATAAATAAAATTTGGCTTTCATTAATTAAAAAATCTATAAATTTTATAATCTAATTACTTATTTGTTACTTATAGTTACTTGTTTCTATGTTTTGTTATTTACTATAAATGTCATTTGTATCATTTATCCTGATGAAGACGGACGTTGTGTTCGTCGAAACTTTCATTATAAGAAACAAATATTAATCGGAACTAAAACCTAAAGCAGTTTTATTTTAATATGAGTTCTGAAATTTTTTTTTACTATATTATAGGTAATATATTTTACCGTTGAAAAAATATAAGTATTTATATTAGTAACAAATTGGAAATTTTGCGATTGTGTCATTTTTTATATTGAAAGTGCGTATAATATTAAAAAAATGCAATAAATATAGATGATAAATGTATTTCTGTTTAGAATGTAGACAATTGGCGCTATGTATTTCTGATAACTGCTTGTTTAGTATTATCAACCTGCACATTCTATTTGATATTTACATCAACCGATATTCAATCCTGGAATAATCAGTATGACGAGAAAACAAATGAAAAACCTGACGAAACTGTCGATTTAATTAAACTTCCAGATCATCCAGATAAACCAAAACAAAACGATTGTATCAAAGCCTAATTTTATTTATATTTACTTTAGAATAGGATATCTTTTATTTGTATATTGAAACTTATTTATAAACATTATTTACTGTTAAGTTTTTTGAGAAATAAATAAATATTTTTATAGAATTTTTTCTGCATTTATTTTTATTTAAATAAATATTTATTTTCGATAGTAATATGTGATATTACTAGATTACGAAAAAAATGTTATTGAGAAGTTAATATAAGTTAAAGAAATTTTGTATTTTTTTTTTGGCGATAAGTTGGTAACACTGTATTTTATTTCAAATGAATAATTTATTTAGGCTTTAGTAGAATCTTTTGTGAAAATTTGATTAAAATCGGTTATATAACACGGCCATAATAAATATTTAAAAAATTTGTAATTGTTTTCTCGGAAAGTTGGTAACACTCTATTTTGTTAAAATTATATAATTTATATGAATACTAAGAGAATCTTTTGTGAAAATTTGAGTAAATTCGGTTAAATAACATGGCCATAATAAATTTTTAAAAATTTTAGTAATTTTTTTCTCGGAAGGTTGGAAACATTGTATATTAGTAAAATTATATAATTAATGGGAGCCTTAGGGGAATCTTTTCTGTAAATTTGATCAAAATCGGATAAATAATATAGCCACAATGAATTTTTAAAAACTTTAGTAATTTTTTTCTCGGAAAGTTGGCATCACTGTTGTTTCGACTTGTGGGTGAAATTTCTTAAACTACTATGATAAAATATACATAATCAAATTTACGCTGTCACTATCTGCTACTAGACTGATAGTCACGGTCAATGACCGTGCTGGATAATGGTTATTTTCGTCTAACGCAAGCAAAGTTACAATTCGTTTGTCTCTGTTTGACGCATGGATTTGCATATGCAGCATATAATACAACATGGTCACAAGTTTGGTATGACCCCAAGGCGTGCACGGTAGACACGATAGATTGTTTTTTTTTAATTTATTTTATATTTTGATTTATTTATATTTATTATTTGAATTGTTCTATTTCGATAAATTTGGAAGGTTATTGACCAAATGATCTATTAGGAGAACCACCACTGGAAGAAATATATATATATATATATATATATATATATATATATATATATATATATATATATATAAGGTTTGTATGGAGTTTGATGAGTAAGTGATAATAATAAAAGAACAGTTAATATCGCTCATAACAACATCATCGTGATCTTACAAATTAGGTCGTTATATTAGTAGGTCGCTATATTCAATATATAAAATATAATATAGCTATTGAAAACGGGGATTCATGACTTTGTTGCTATAACCTGATATGTCATTATATTTGGTGTCGTAATAAACGATACACTAAAAAATTATTCTAAAACTAATGAAATAAATGTTTAATAAAAATAAATAATACAAAGTTGTAGTAAGGTTAGTTTGAAATCTGTTCATAAATTATATTTCACGTAAAAAAAGACTTTATTTGAAAATATACAAGTTTAATACAGAACTGTTAGTACAATATTTGGAGCTATGTTTAAAGTTTCAAGTCTCTAGCTAATCGGGAAGTTAGCTTAAAATCAATTGCAAAATTTGTACCGAACAGGCAAACAAACAGGAAAAACAGCGAGTTAATAAAAACGTGTTAATATATTTGGGTATAAATTTTATATAGGTAAGCTTGTAATTAAAAATATGACGTGATCACATGTTACTATAACTTACATTAAAATGTAATACTTAATTGATAAATAATAAATTGTGCCATGCTCTAGTAACAAATACGATTATTAATTAATAATAAACTCATTTAAATGTAATAAAAATGTTTTGATAAACAAATTCGTAAATACTTGTTAAAGAGCAATTTATAAAATGAATAACAGATGAGTTCGTTCTGCACATTGCTAGTGATATGTAGTATAGTATACGTATGTATGTATGTATATATGCATAGTTATAATGGTACGTGAAACCTGTGCATACATTCTAACCCTTGACCCTAACCTCTTCAGTTCACAGCGCAATTTAAGTATTGTCTGCAATACACGATTATAGTGTCTAGTCAAGATACTAGTATGTATACATATATGTATTTCTTTACATAACAAAAATTAAACAAAACAAATCAATCGTTATTTTTTCAATAATAAAGTTATCTTAGAATTTCTTATGATTGATTTGAGTTATTTGAAAATGTAAACATATGACGCATATTGTTATTTTACAACAAAACAACTTATATTATTTACAGTGTACTTGCAGTAGGAAGTCGATAAGCTTGTATTACTGTTGGAACAAAAATAATCTATTTTTAGAATATTTAATATGGAAATTATCAAGGAAAAAATCTGCTGAAAATCCTAAAAAACAAAACTGTCGTGACATAAATATAACACCTATATACAGAATTATGTATGTATCATAAAAATATTAAAAATTATTAAAAAAATATTTAGCCGTATCGAAAATTGTTCCGAATACAAGTTGTTAGTTAGAACTTGTTTAGTAACTTTTGTTGAATAAATTTTTTCGAAATATGCTTCGGTTGTTGCAAAATATTCATAAAAAAACATAAAACTGACATCAGTAAATTACTAGTTTCGGTTGACAGATCTTTACCAAAAGTTATTTTCCTCTTTTTAGTGCATTTAAATTTAAGCGTGGTTTTTAAAAAGTTTATTTTATATATTTTATTTTCTGCTTTTTAGTCTTGTCGTCTTGTCATATCTTGTAATCGGTTTTAAATGCCAAGTTTTTTTTTTTTTTTTAAATATTATGTTGTCTCCTGGAGTAAAACTACATGCAAAATTTCAGTGAGATCAGATGGTCTAAAAATTGGTTAAGTACAAGATTTGACAGTGACAACCCGTGACAACAGTGTGAGTTAATAAGCGTGGTAATAAAAAAATCATTTTTATATATGCAGTTAATAATTATACAAGAAGAAAATTCAGATAAATATAACTTTGCAACCAACATTATCTTGATGTTTATACGGTTGCTTATTGTTTTTGTGTTTTATTCATAAATATATATATATATATATATATATATATATATATATATATATATATATATATATATATATATATATATTGTAAGTTTCCATTTATTACAATAAAAAACAAAAATAAACATATTTACAAATGAAGTTAATAATACCAGAAAAAATTCATATAAATATAAATTTGCAACCAGCATCATTGACATTATTCAAGTCAGGAAAATGTTAAGTCATAGAAGATGTGATTGATGCACTATGCAAATAATATGGTGAATTGATTGTCTAGAATGATATAATACCGTATTAGATTAGCAGCTATTGTGTGTGTGTGTGTGTGTGTTCTGTTGTGTGTTCGGGGAACGGGACACTTCCTTTCCTATGATGATATCAATCAAACTACGCCTACTGACCTACACACCGTCATACTAGACGATTTGCATTTATATAATATATATTATTTAGATAAAGTGAAATTATGATTTAGGCAAAGTGAGTTGAATGAAATGAGACTAGTCGCAGGTTAAGGTAGGTATACAGGGTGTAACAGAAAAACTATTCCTAATTTTCAGAAATGATAGAAGACAAATAAAGAAACATTTTTACCACTTTGACTGCAAGGAAAAAGTGGTATAGTGTTTGGTACGGTGTCTGTAACATTTTCAAAAAAAAAAAAATTGTATAGAAATTCTTCATGTAGCCTCTAGATGACGAATCTGAACTTAGTTTATGTGGGTGTATGGATGTGCGTCGTCAGCTCGCTCGGTCGTAAGTCAAAATTTTGTGGCCGCAACTTTCCGAAAAATGTCAAAGTGGTTTCTATATGAATTTACCCATATACTTGTTTATTAATAAACTAGTGTACGGAAAATTTTTTTTTCTTTTTTTTTTCGGCAGTCGATTGTACATCGTTACAACTTGTGTATCGAAAATGGTGGTCGTAACTTCGAACAATTTTTATAAAGTTTAATGCGCTATTATTTCTAATAAAATGTTCCTTAACTTAACTACTCTTTGATGTTTTGATTAAGATTGTTTTTAACGATATCTAGTGTATCTTGGCACCGAGAAATTTTCGGACACTAGTTTATTAATAAAAAATGTTTCTCTAAGTGCACTCTATCATTTCTGAAAATTAGGAATAGTTATTCTGTTACACCCTGTATATGATAGAGACAGTAGCAGAAACGTACAGTGCCCGTCACTGCTTTGGTATAACCGTTACTTAACCGGATTGATGTACCGGTGCGTTTACTCAGTCTCATTACAGTTTTAGCGGTACATACTCACAAACACACACACATACACACATACACAACCTAGCTAGTATTTATTTACTTAATTTTGTGTTTCCATAGCGCAAATCGGGACATTTACCAAAGTAGTCAGTCTCTTGCTTGCGTTCCGAGAATCATAAGACTTGGGTTAAATTAATTACTCTACAGTCTACACTGTAAAAAAAATTATTTAATTAGCATGCCCGGTATTTCTAGGTAAAATTACTCAACTGCTGTACATTTAATATATAATTGTTTAAAAATACATAATATCAGAACTATTACAAACATATTATGTAATATGATATTATCAACGGAATAAAAAAGTACATATGAATGTAATATTACAGTTTTTCTTTAGTAAAGTCTTTTTGCAAATTTACAGAACTTCAGTAAATTTGCTGTCAGGAATTTTTTATAAATAGCTAAAATTTGTTTAGTTCTGTAATATTATTGTTGACATAATTACATACATTTCTAAATTTACATAAAAGATATGTTTTGAAATGAATGAATTACACTTAAAATATTTTATTAATATTATTACACAAAATATGTATTAAGTCTCATTATTTTGATGAATTATTACAGATATTAATAGGCAAGCTGTAATTTTGCATAATTTAAGAAGTAATTTTTGTATCTGTTAGAATTGACCTAGTGACAGATTTATGTATTAGAGTTCGTGGCCACTATATGTAATTTTCTTGATTGTTATAAATATTTAGTACAATGGTTGAATTTTTAAAAGTTTTGTTCATTGAACGAATTCAGTTTTTTTATTGTCCCTGCGAATTGTTCAGTTTAACATGTGCTTTTAAGTTAACCTATCTAAAAGAAAATTAATTAAGAATATTCATTACAAGTATGCTATCGTAGTTCCCTGATGATAATATATATATATATATATATATATATATATATATATATACAATTAAAAATGAAGAAACTATGAATGAAACATTATAATATTAATGAAACAATTTCCTCAAAAACCAAAGTTATATCTCTTATAGTTTTCGAGATCTTTATGCATACTACTTTAAATGGAATAAATAAAGATTTGCGACAATAATTATGTATTTTTATTTTAATCTTTTTTAAATTCCTTACATTTTCCTTTATATATATATAGAATATGCATAACGCAAGGGAAATGTTTTGGATGACGTAACGGTAAGCTTTCACATAGTTGACATGCCAACCAATTTTCCTAACTATCTACATACATACAAACATACAAACCCTATCCATTGGCGTAACTAAAAGTTTTAAAGATTTTCATCTGATCGGGCGAAAATAAATGAGAGAAAAATTTAAATAAAATATTTTGAATATAATTTTGATAATTTAAGAAAAAAAATTTACCCAGTTAGTAATATCCATATAATGGAAAGAGTTTGTGCTACACCCTTCCAAGCACTTGGTGTAATAATTGTGTATGTGTATATGTATGTATTTTATTTGTTTTTAAGTTACCTACGCTTATTTATTTATTTCTTGTATTATATTAAATGTTGAATTTTGATGACAATAATATAAAACTTAAACCAAAAGCTTTTTTATTGGCCTATTCTATAAGATCTGTAGCGTTACAGATTATTTTGTTTTTTTTTTTCTATCAATAGAAAAATTCTATTAATAGATAATAAATAGATAATAATTAACTAGATAAATATTAATACAGAACTATAACCTAAAGCCGTTTTATTTCAGATAATTTCATATATTTTGAAATAAAAAGAATAATATTTTTTATAATTAAAAATTTTATTTGCTTAAAGCACTATGGTAATAAAATGCAAAAAAAATTGACAAAAGCGCCGAAAATCTAGTCACGTTACTGATTTTATTTTGTTCTGTCTACCATTATCATAATGAAAAGTAATACTCTGATAATAAAAACTAATTATCAAATAATGATTGGTTTAGTGATTCAAAATTCTTATTTTTAATGATAATGAAAAAAAAAAATCTAATCGAATTGGAAAGTAAAAATCAAATCAAATATTATAAGTAAAGCGATGCGTTTAGGTGCTTGGTACGGGCTTAATCTTAATCTACGTAATTGAATACGTCGTTAGTTTCGCTGCATTATCTTGTGCCGTTTTATGCTATTATTGTTATTGAGACAAAATTATTCTCATGAGCAAAATTAGTCGTTCTACTCTATGATTCTACGGTGCGAGGCTAATATTATCGCCTTGATACCGAATATTATACTAATTTTAAGTTGATTATTTTACAGTTTTGCTAGAAAAATATTTGAAAATATAACAGCATTAAAAATATTGTGTCAAACACAATATAATTGGAAAAATATATTTGTTTCGTCATGGACTCGTAGTCTAGTGGTTAGGATGTTTACTGCATTTGTAATAATACATACATTATATTTTTCCAAATTTATTAAATTTTCTAATTATATAATTAGTTCACTGCGATTAAGTGGAAATTAAGTACTGTATATAATAGTAAAACTGTGCAGTAGCTAGCTACTTTAGTAGCTTAGCTACTGGATTAGCTATATTTGTTGGTAGCTGTAGCTAAAAAATAAAAGTAGCTGTAGCTTGTAGCTTTAGGATTTGTTGCAAGTAACTTATAATAGTAGCTACAACATAAGGCTACTATTTGTAGGTACTTCTAGTAGCTTATAGCTACTGTTAGTAGCATATAGTTACTTTTAGTAGCTTATAGTTACTTTTAGTAACTTATAGTTACTTTTAGTAGCTTGTAGCTACTTTTAGTAGCTTAGGACTACTTGAAGTAGTTTGTAGCTACTTGAAGTAACTTACAGTTACTTTTAGTAATTTATAGCTACTTGTAGTTTACAATCATTTTTTTATACTTATTATTTTGACTAAAAGGAAAAAGCATATAGTTCTCAGTACGGTGTTTGCATCATTTACAAAGTAGCTTACAAAGTAGCTTAAGATTAGACAGCTATTTTTATAGTAAAATAAAACTGCTTTAGGGTAAAGTACAGTCATTAATGTAAAGTCATTTGTATTTTTTATCTTGATGAAGACGGACGTTGAGTTCATTGAAACGCCAATTATAAATAAATGTTAATACAGAACTTTAACTTAAAGCAGTTTTATTTTAATATAATGAGTTTTTACTATACTTTTATAATAGCTTATAACTAAACAACCTTTGGAAAAAAGTAGCTGAAGTTGTAGGTTTACAAATTTTTAAAGAATTGCTTGTAGCTGTAGCTTAGCTACATTAATTGAGTAGTTTGATTAACAGATAAGAACAAAAAGAAAAACTACATAAGGATAATGTGTATTATTTCGTAGCAATAGTTCATTTGTTTTTTGTTTTTTAAATAAAAATTGAGTTCACGTACATATGAATTAAATAGTGAATGTGTGCACTGTGTGCAGTGCGCGCTTTTGTTCCATATAAACGAATAGCGATAAAATGTTTTCGCTCGTAATCGTGTTTTTATGATTGGGTATAGGTTTGCGTTTGCCCTATTGCATTGGATTGTAACTAATTGATTATGTTCCGAAGTAAGAGAAAACGAAAAGCTAAAGAAAAGACGAACAGAGAGAGAGGGAGAGAGGTTCTATAGTTTGAGTTTGAGATTGCGAAAGTGCAGAGAGTGCATTCAACTACGCCATCCTGCTGCAAATGCAATTGCATCGCAGTTGTGCAGTGCAGTGACGCTCTCAAGGTCACGGCCATGCACTGCACCAGCCACACAAGATGCTGCTGCTAGCTTCATCCTCTCTCTCTCTCTCTCTCTTATACGATTAGCTATTTAGTAGTCAATAGCAACAATTACAATTGTCGAGTTTTTCTTTACAAATACTAGTTTCTATTTCAGCTAATATGTATATTCAGCTTCACCAGGACAAATACAAATACAGAATGATTTATAACTTATAAACAATTTGTTGCAAAGTTTTCTTGTTTTTCACTGCACATACACTGTAAAATAAAAATAGCAAAATTACAGAAAAATAGTAAAATTTTACTATAAAAAAATCTGTTATTTTATTTTACTATAAATATTCTGTATTTCTACATCAAAATTCTGTAATTTTTACATAATTTATAAATTTTGTATAAAATAAGTAAGAATGACCTAATAATTATGGAAAATTGCTTACTTTCTGCAAATTGCATCACATATACTTAATGTAAAATTACGTATTGTTGGTATAACTTCTTAAAATATGTAAAATTACAATGATAATACTAATAAAATATTTACAGTATAATTCATTTGTTAATTTTCCTGACAGCAAATTTATTGAAGTTCTGTAAATTTACTAAAAAAACTGTAATATTACATACATACATATGTATTTTTCTATTCCGTTGATAATCGACCTGATTCTCTAACAAAGTTGCTAAATTTTAGCAATGTTACTAACAACATTAGCCAATTATATTAACTGACATTAAATAAAAAATTAAACTGAGAACTGTTATATTTGTTTCTATTGGCTAATGTTGTTAGCAACGTTGCTAAAACTTAGCAACTTCGTTAGAGAATCAGGCCGAATATCATATTACCATAACAATTTTATAAAATTACAGGAATTGAGTAATTATATCTAGAAATACTGGGAATCATTATATCTCATGGTTTGTAGGTAAAATTACAATTATTTTAGAGTGTATATTAAACTATTAGGAAACTAAATTATTAATATATTAGTACAAAAACACTTTTTAACGTGCTACCACTCTCAGTACGTAATTTAAATAATAAAATATTCACAATGTAATTCAAAAATTATTATTAGATAATGAGTTCTACAATTTGAAAAACAAAGATTGGCAAGTTTCATTAAAAAGTAAGATCTTAATTTCAAATATCTTTGCCAATTTTTTATGCTCGTTATAAATAACTCTGTAAATGCACTTTTTAATTAACTAAAACCGAGCTTATAATACTAGTAATTAATTTAAAAAAATATATGTGCATATTATTAATAAAACCAAAATTACACTATTAAACATAATATGTGTTTGGCAAAGTGATAAATATTTATTATACCTAGATAAGTTCTAGAAAAAGTAATATTGACAAATTTATGAATTTATGAAACTGACAAGTAATATAAATATATAAATAAACTGTTTAAAAAAATTGAAACTACGTTTAAATTAGATTAGTTGTATATATACTATATATATATATATATATATATATATATATATATAAAATACATAGTTGCATTAAAATATAATAAAATTGAAAATAAATTATGTAAAACAGTACTGAAACAATAAATTATGTAAAACAGTACTGAAACAATAAATTAAACAAAATTGCAGTTATCTATATTCACATATTTTATATTTATCTAGAAATAATAGTGTATTGCTTATGTGCGAGGGCGTGTATTTTTGTTTGTATGTGTGTGTGTGTGTGTGTGTGTATGTGTTTTTATTTTGATATTCATCCGAGAATTGTCCATATTGATTTAAAATAAAATACATAAATATTCATTTCACTCAATTTTCTTTTTTGCCAAACAATCAGCTATATTTTCTCATTTTACTATTGTATTTATTAACTTATTTAATGAAAATATATAAGAAAAGTTTTTATTTTTTTGTGCTCATACATTATACTACTGTCTACTACTGTTAAAAAAGTGTATATGATAAGTAAAAATATTTAAAATATTGATTTCATCATATGTAGTTTTTAAATGAAATTTGGCTTCCTTTAATTAAAATTTCATGATCTAATTACTTATTTGTTACCTAGTAACTTGTTTCCATATTCAATTTATTTAGTATAAATATCATTTCTATCTAATAAATAAAAGTAGTTAAACAATATTTATTTATTCAACTCAATAAATAACATGCAAGATCTGACATGTATTTTTATTTTATTTCAAAGAAACATTTTTATTCATTTTATTTAACTAATTTGCGTAATCTTATTAAATTTTGTTTTTTTCGTTTCTATAAATAAAACATATTTGTACCTGTAGACAGAGAAGTATTATTCTATCATTTTCTAACTCATTTGTCTTATGGACGTAACAAGAATTTAAAACAATTGCAATATTAGCCAATCAGAGATGATCAGAGCATATTGATACAAGTCAGTTTATGTTTGTAACAAAATTTAGTTGTGAAAAATTAGTGCTTTCTGTAACAGCTAGTAAAAATTTCGTGTATTAAAATAAAAACGTTGCGTATAATATAGTTTATTAGTGTTTTGTGAATTGTTTAATAAATATGTAAGTGTATTTTGTTTAAAAGTAGTGAAAAACTGATATTCTATTCTAATTTGTAAAATTAACATTGTGATAAAAGTGGAAAAATAATATTGAATTGGATAATTTTGTGTATGTAGTATTTCATATTCGAACACATTAATTGAACTATAATTTTGAGTGAAAAGATTTAAAGTTCAAGTTACAATAAGTCTGCAATGAAAGGTAAATAATAATTTATTTATTTATTCAAAATATATTGATATAAATTGGCAGATTAAGAGAGGGAAGGCTGCAGGCAAAAATCTTCAATATTTTAGGCTTATTCAAATAATGGAATTAAAAATATGCTACAATTAAAAAGCAAAATATATGTGAAACTGTGCACATTTTTTATTCTTTTCATTTCGGATATTGAATAAAATATAAAATTATAAAAGTATTTTCTTAAAACTAAACTGTTATTGTTTTTTGTTAAATATTAATTTAAATATTTTAAATTCATAGTCTATACCAGTGTTTCAGAAACTTTTTGTACCACAGGATGTTTCACAATTTTTAAAATTCTAACTAAACAAAATTAAATAAATATAAGTCAATATAAGTATTAAGAAAAAATACTCAAATGTTTGATATTGTCGCAGCATTTTTTTGATAATTTATCACGAAACAATTAGGTGTTTCGCAGAACATAGTTTGGAAAACGATGGTCTATATCATCAAATTATTATATTCTTATTACTACTTTGACTGCAAGGAAAAGTAGTAAAGCGTTTGGTACGGTGTCTGTAACATTTTCAAAAAAAAAAAAAAATTGTATAGAAATCCTTCATATAGCCTGTAGATGACGAATCTGAACTTAGTTTATGAGGGTGTATGTGTGTGCGTCGTCAGCTCGCTCGCTCGCTCGCTCGGTCGTAAGTCAAAATTTTGTGGCCGTAACTCCTCCTAGACGGTTCAACCGATTTTAATGAAATTTTCAGGATAAATTTGTCTAGTACCCAAGATGGTCATGTGGTTTTGTTTTTTTCCAGTGATGCCAACTTTCCGAGAAAAAAATTACTAAAGTTTTTAAAAATTCATATTGGCTACGTTATTTATCCGATTTTGATCAAATTTTCAGAAAAGATTTCCCTAATGCTCCCATTAATTACATAATTTTATTAATTTTCAGTGTTGCCAACTTTCCGAGAAAAAAATTACTAAAGTTTTAAAAATTTTATTATGGCCATGTTATTCAACCGATTTTACTCAAATTTTCACAAAAGATTCTCCTAGTATTCATGTAATTTATGTAATTTTAACAAAATACAGTGTTGCCAACTTTCCGAAAAAAAAATTAGTAAAATTTAAAAAAATTTATTTTGACCATTTTATTTAACCGATTTTAATCAAATATTTATAAAAGTTTTTCCTAGTGCCTAAATAAATTATGCAATTTTAACAAAATACAGTGTTGCCAACTTATCGAGAAAAAAAATCACAAAATTTTTAAAAAATTCATTGTGGCTACATTATTTATTCGATTTTGATCAAATTTTCAGAAAAGTATCTCCTATTGCCCACATAAATTATAATATTATTAAAATACAGTGTTGCCAACTTTCCGAGAAATGTCAAAGTAGTCTATATATGGGTTTACCCATATACTTCTAATCTTGTTCTTATTATATTTGCATACTAATTGCGTATATATAGTTCTTGCAATGAAAATCTGCCCTTTCGGAAAACTAAGTGTACGATTTTGTTAGACATACGTAACGATTATCTTTTTCTCACTACTGCTGATATGACACTATGACAGATTAATTTGTATTATGATGTAAGGGTCTTAGCTTAGTTCGGAAAATTTGTATCGCATATACATAATTATGTAGAATAATTATTACGAAAGAACAGATTTTTATGGCAAGAACTATATATGTATGAGTAAAATACTTTTTCATTAGTATACAGAAAAAGAAAAGCATAGATGACTTTTATTTTATCTTTGTCTTATTTTCTATAGCCTCAAAAATATATATTCAACTGTCACTTCTATTCACATCTCGTAAGACTCGTAGCGTTACGAGATTTTTTGTCTTTTTCTAGTAAATGGAATTCTTCTTTTAATAGAAAAAGACAAACTATCTCGTAAAGCTACGAGTCTTATGAACTACGAACAGAATTCGAAACTTATTATTTTTATTTATACAAATTTGATCTCAAATCACCTATTTTACTCATCACTAATTTTATGAATATAATAAAATAAAAATTCATATAAAAATAAAATAAATAAACTTACATGTTTTACAAGGATAACATATAGTTGCAAATAATCTGAAACAAAATAAAAAATTCAATAAAAATAACTAAAAATAATTTAAGTAATTTAAGGGTAAAAAGGATAATACCAATCACTTTTTTTTGTAATTACCGAAAATGCTCTTTGCTACACTGTAAAAAATCAGTGTAAATTTACATTGATAATCATGATAATTTTACTATATTTTTATGGAAATTTTATAAATTATTAGTAAATTTACAAAACAATTATAAAATTACAACGAAAAATATAGTAAAATTACACTGATTTTTTACAGTGTAGGTAAGCAATCAAAATTAATAGGAATTGTTAAATTTTAGGGGAAGTTAGTCATAGTAATTGACCTTGTATTTAACCATATTGCTAAGTTAACTATTTCACTTAGTGAATAGGCCTGAATATTTTGTTAGATAAGTAATCAAAATTAACAGGAATTGTTAAATTTTAGAAGAAGTTAGTTACAGAAATTGACCTTGCGTTTAACCATATTGCTAAGTTAATTATTTGATTAGTGAATTGGCTTTTGGCTTGAATATTTTATCTACACACACACCGGCATATAAAAAAGAATTTTTTTTAATTAATAGATAATTTAAATATTTACTACACAATATAATTATTGCTATCTATATGTTAATTAGTTTTAATAATAAACAATCTTTAGATATTTAAAACTTTCATTTAATAATAATAACTGCTTGACTGGTATAAAATATTTAAACAATAACAATGGTTTTTATTCTCACCCCATTATTAAATGCGATTTTTGTTTAAATTACTTTTTAAAAAGATACACTACAGGTTTATGTACTGTTATATAATAATGAAAAATTCGACGTTTCGACAAATTAAACGTGCTTTATCATCAGGAAGAAACGACATAAATAATTAAACAAAATGTCAAATTTTAATTATACTTAATATAAATGAACTTAAAACTAATGCTATGTATTTTAATATATTAAGTTCTAAATTTTATAATACTACTATTAATTATAATATACAAAATCTCCGAAATAGAAAAATAATTAAAATAGAAAAACTTTACGATTTAGTTCTGTTTTAATTTTAATTAAACAAGATTAGAAGTATATGGGTAAACCCATATATAGACTACTTTGACATTTCTCGGAAAGTTGGCAACACTGTATTTTAATAATATTATAATTTATGTGGGCAATAGGAGATACTTTTCTGAAAATTTGATCAAAATCGAATAAATAATGTAGCCACAATGAATTTTTTAAAAATTTTGTGATTTTTTTTCTCGATAAGTTGGCAACACTGTATTTTGTTAAAATTGCATAATTTATTTAGGCACTAGGAAAAACTTTTATAAATATTTGATTAAAATCGGTTAAATAAAATGGTCAAAATAAATTTTTAAAAATTTTACTAATTTTTTTCTCGGAAAGTTGGCAACACTGTATTTTGTTAAAATTACATAAATTATATGAATACTAGGAGAATCTTTTGTGAAAATTTGAGTAAAATCGGTTGAATAACATGGCCATAATAAAATTTTTAAAACTTTAGTAATTTTTTTCTCGGAAATTTGGCAACACTGAAAATTAATAAAATTATGTAATTAATGGGAGCATTAGGGAAATCTTTTCTGAAAATTTGATCAAAATCGGATAAATAACGTAGCCAATATGAATTTTTAAAAACTTTAGTAATTTTTTTCTCGGAAAGTTGGCATCACTGGAAAAAATAAAATCACATGACCATCTTGGGTACTAGACAAATTTATCCTGAAAATTTCATTAAAATCGGTTGAACCGTCTAGGAGGAGTTGCGGCCACAAAATTTTGACTTACGACCGA
This sequence comes from Clivina fossor, assembly GCA_963966155.1. Lineage (NCBI taxonomy): Eukaryota > Metazoa > Arthropoda > Insecta > Coleoptera > Carabidae > Clivina > Clivina fossor. The sequence goes on along the minus strand of OZ014564.1, from coordinate 11,670,839 downwards.
GCGAGCGAGCTGACGACGCACACACATACACCCACATAAACTAAGTTCAGATTCGTCATCTACAGGCTATATGAAGGATTTCTATACAATTTTTTTTTTTTTTGAAAATGTTACAGACACCGTACCAAACGCTTAACTACTTTTCCTTGCAGTCAAAGTAGTAAAAAATTGACGTTTAGACATCCTATAGTTGTACTTATTATATGTCATTATCAGAAAAAGAGATACAAATGACATATACTTGTATAATAAATAAACAGAACATAGAAATAAGTTACTAGATAACAATATAAGTAACTAGATGTAAAAATTTAGAAATAATTAAAAAACACGGGATATTTTAGATAAAATAAATATATATCTTTCTTAGAAATGATTGCACTGCTTTTTATATTTAAAATTCAACATGGTTAGCTTCCAAAGTATTTAAGGGGCAGTCTGACATTTAATAGTATTTTGCATATTATTAATAATTTGGCGAAATATATCAAAGATTCAAAAAAATTAAAAATTTTTAAATTTGAATTTAAATTTTTTTTCTTTAATACAGTTAATGCAAGGTAATAAATAATTAAGTTGTTATTTTTATTTAAGTTTATTTTAGGTTATTTTTATAATTTTGTAAATATATACAGGGTGATTTATGACGTCGGGGAAAAACTACACCGGATGATTCCTATGAGTATTCTAAATAAAATACTTCAAATAAACATATGTCCGAAAATGCTTTCTAACGGAACTGTAGCCGTTAGAAGTTTATTACATGTAACATCAATCGCGCTAGCCTTATTTATTATATCAGGAAAAAATAAATGTCATAAATATCTAAATAATTGTAAAATTACTGATTGATTTTCTAACATTTTGTTTAAACACTAGTAAACCAATTTACTAGTTATGACTTACTGGGTCCCGACAAAAATTGTCATAAATTTTTAATTATTGTAAATTGTTTATTAAATATTTATTTATGTGCATATAAAAATTTATAAACTAGTAAATTGGTTTACTAGTGTTTAAACAAAATGTTAGAAAATTAATAAGTAATTTTACAATTATTCAGAAATTTATGACTTATTTTTTTTTCTGATATAATAAATAAGGCTAACGCGATTGATGTTACATGTAATAAACTTCTAACGGTTACAGTTCCGTTAGAAAGCATTTTCGGACATATGTTTATTTGAAGTTTTTTATTTAGAATTCTCATAGGAATCATCCGGTGTAGTTTTTCCCCGATGTCATAAATCACCTTGTATTATAATGTAATTAATTAGTCAAAAAGCTAAATAAAGTTTGATTATTATTATTATTATATAAAAAAAATAGGCCATTTTCTGTAACGATAAATACACTGTAAAAATATAATTTAAATTTATGTAATTATACATGGTTTTTAACGGTAAAATAGCAATATTTTGTAATTTTTACAATAATAATATATGTAACATTACATTTTTATGAAAAAATTAGTCATAAACTATGTTTTACATCAATTTTTAACAGTGAACAGTTTCATTCTAGTAATTATAATATTAGGTTATAAAATTGAAACAGGGCGTTTTAAGAAAATATGTAGCGTTAGTGGATATGCATGTCCAATAAGAGTCCAACATGTTAATTAAAGGATTAGCAGTATGTTTGTTCTATATAATCCGACCAGTTTAATTACGCCACTGGGGCATTAGCCAATCATTAGATTACGGGGTACGTTATACGTTCCGTTCATAATCTCTACAAGTATACGGTTTGCGCATTGCGTCATCACCTTGCGTCATCAAATTTCCAATTTGAAACCTAGAATACCAGGGCCGTTTAAGATATTTTCTAGTTCTTCGGCATTCAAAAAAATACTTATATTCCTGGTATAACGACATTGTTCTTGTATTAAACAAATAAAAAAGTTGTCAAACTTGAATTTACAAACCCAACAACAAATATCTGAAATAATATATAAATATTGTAAATATCTAGTTTAAGTTACTATTGGTCTGACGAAGCTATTGTATAGCGAAACTAGTAACCGAAATAAAATATTTTTTTAAACAAAAAACCTAGTAGTTATTATTTACTTATCATAATGAATAATTTAAAGTTTCGACAAGTAAGAGCAGAAATCATAGAAGAAATTAGAAAATATATATTTCTTTCAAAAAAAAAAAATTAAAACCAATTGGAAAAATTAGTTAAAAAATAAATTTTAAATATAAATTGTTTGGTAGTGAATGTTGGGTTTGGTTGCAAAAGCATAAACGGAAAATGACTGCTGTGGAAATGAGATTTTTACGTGGGGTATGTGGTGTAAATAGGAGAGATCGGGTACGAAATAAATTAGTGTATGATGAGTGTGAAATTGAAAATAATGTAGCAAAAGTTGCCCCGTGTTAAGAGTTAGTTAAGATGGTTCGGACATGTTGAGCGAATGTCTATTGAACGTTTGGTTAAAAAGATTTATTTGAATGATTTTGATGGTATACGTTTGCGTGGACGTCCGATGAGTAGTTGGAGTGGTATGATTGAGAGAGTGGCTTGCGTGAGCGAAAGTTTCCAAGTAGTAGGAATAAAAGAGCATGTATGAGAGGAATTATGAATGTGGATGAAGCGAAAGTTAAAACGAAAGTTGATTATAAAAAATTTAATACAAAACTTGAACCTAAAGAAAGATTTTTTACTATGTTAAAAAAATAAGGTATTTATAATATAGTACTGAATATATTGATAATTACTGTATTTCTAGTTATCGGCAGCACTGAACTTAAAATTTTTATCAGAAATTTAAAAAAATAATTTTTTCAAAATATTTTGACGAGAGTTTGAAAATATGGCCTCGAGCTTTTTTATCCTATATAAGTTAAAATGTTACTGTAGCATAGTATACGAGGAAGATGATGCGTTATATAGAAAATTTGATTAGCTAGCGAAAAATCTGTTTATCTTGAAGATGAGTGATCTTGTAATATGATATTTTGCCGCGTTTAGAAAAAACATTTTCTGTTTTTCAAGCCCGTTTTCTTTAATCTACGTAGATAATTTGTTTTTTATTTATTTTTTTTTCATAAGTTGTTTCGTACACTGTAAAAAAAATAGTAAATATTCTGTATTTCTACCTCAAAATTCTGTAATTTTTACATAATTTATAATAATCACATGAAGTAAGTAAAAAATGACCTAATAAGTATGTAAAATTGCTTACTTTCTACAAAATTGCATCACATATACTCGTACTTAATGTAGAATTACGTATTGTTGATATAACTTCTTAAATTACGTAAAATTACAGCTTGCATATTAATATCTATAATAATTCATCGAAATAATGAGACCTAGTACATATTTTATGTAAGACATACATACATACACAATCACGCCATGTACTCAAAAGGGTGTGACACAAACTCTTTTCATCATCTCGAAATCAGTCGCCTCCGAACATTCCTATCCAAACAAGTAACTTTCGCTTCATCCACATTCATAATTCCTCTTATACATGTTCTTTTATTCCTACTACTTGGAATCTTTCGTTCACGCAAAACACTCTCAATCATACCACTCCAACTACTCATCGGACATCCACGCAAATGTATACCATCAAAATCATTCAAATAAATCTTTTTAACCAAACGTTCATTAGACATTCGCTCAACATGTCCGAACCATCTTAACTGACTCTAACAAGGGGCAACTTTTGCTACAACATTTTTTTCAATTTTACATTCATCATACACTAATCTATTTCGTACCCGATCTCTCCTATTTACACCACATACCCCACGTAAAAATCTCATTTCCACAGCAGTCATTTTCCGTTTATTTTATGTAATAATACTAATAAAATATTTTAAGTGTAACTCATTTACTTCAAAACACATCCTGTATGTAAATTTAGAAATGTATGTAATTATAATTATACCAACAAAAATATTACAGAACTAAACAAATTTTACCTATTTATGGAAAATTCCCGACAGCAAATTTACTGAAGTTCTGTAAATTTAATAATAGAGACTTTACTAAAAAAAACTCTAATATTACATACATGTGTACTTTTCCATCCCGTTGGTAATATATCATATTACATAACATTTGTAATAGTTCTGATATTATGTATTTGTTAAACAATTATGAATAAATTTACAGCAGTTGAGTAATTATATCTAGAAATCCTGGACATCATAGTGTTTCATGGTTTGTAGATAAAACTACATAATTTTTTTTAGAGTGTAGGTATCTCATGCATGAAAAATAAAATATGAAATTAAATTTAGCTTTTAGCGAATGCACGCGTGCGTGTGTTGTCTTATATTAATTAGTCCGGCCATCATATTGAAATGAGAGAGGAAAAACAATGTTTTTTTTTCTTTTTGTAATGATTTGTGAATGCAGCGCAACACAACAGTTTTTCTTACGGTTCGCGGTGTAACTGCTAGAGGAAACAATAAGTTAATTTGTTCCCAGCTCTTAATACCGTAACTGAATGCGTAACTAAGCATTTCTGGTAGTTGAATGAACTTTTTCGTTTCTTTCACTATCTTTTGCCCGGTTACTTTGTAATGGCTCAATGCTAATTTTATTCTTTATTACGGTAATAATCGCTTGATTTAGTTTCGTAGATCATATTGTGCTTTTCTACACAGGATGTCAATTAAATTGAAAATATAATTATGGTTAATTTGAAATTACTGAAATCAATGCTATTACACAAACATATAATGCATAATATTGTAAATCATTTATCACTATAAATATTATACAATCATTATAAATATCTCGTATTATTTATAAAGTAAAATTTTTCAATACATTTTTGATATCCAATAAAATATCTTTCTAATATATATATACAGGGTGAATTATGACGTCGAGGAAAAACTACACCGGATGATTCCTATGAGTAATCTAAATAAAAAACTTCAAATAAACATATGTCCGAAAATGCTTTCTAACGGAACTGTAGCCGTTAGAAGTTTATTACATGTAACATCAATCGCGTTAGCTTTATTTATTATATCAGGAAAAAAAAAACTAGTCATAAACATCTGAATAATTGTAAAATTACTAATTAATTTTCTAACATTTTGTTTAAACAGTAGTAAACCAATTTACTAGTTAAGACTTACTGCGTCCCGACAAAATTTGTCGTCGATTTTAATTATTATAAATTGTTTATTAAATATTTATTTATGTGTGTACAAAAATTTATAAACTAGTAAATTGGTTTACTAGTGTTTAAACAAAATGTTAGAAAATCAATCAGTAATTTTACAATTATTCACAAGTTTATGACTTGTTTTTTTTTTCTGATATAATAAATAAAGCTAACTCGATTGATGTTACATGTAATAAACTTCTAACAGCTACATTTCCGTTAAAAAGCATTTTCCGACATAGTTTATTTAAAGTTTTTTATTTAGATTACTCATAGGAATCATCCGGTGTAGTTTTTCCCCGACATCATAAATCACCTGTATAATAAAAATTGTTTCAGGATAAGATTGTGTTTAATTATTTTATTAAAACGACATTAAAGTAAATAACAGTAGATAGCAACAAGTTACTAGGTAACATATAAGTAATTAGATCATAAGAATTATAGTTTTTTTAATAAATGGAAGCCATATTTTATTTAACTCAGTGTCTTCACAGTGATTTATGTTATTTTATTCTTTATAAATCTCTATTGCTTCTTTTATTAATCTGCTGCTAATATATATTTCAATAAATCACTAGTTTATTAAATTATTAGCACATTTTTCATTACTAAAACATTTGTTAAATTAAAATTACAGACTTTTGTATTTTTAAATTAATTATAGTTTTTTCAATAATTGCACACATTTGAAAAACACATTCGCTTAGTTTTAGCAACTTAGCATGGAACATTGCTTGTACATAATAAAATAGATAATTGAATTTTTACAAAAGGAATTTTTTATAATGTAGATATTGATTGCATGTGTATATGCAGTATGCTCACATTTGCACATTTGCATCTATTTAAATACTATTCTCGCTCGCTTTTTGCAATTTGAATACAAAAGAATTCTTTTTAAGGTCGGTTACGACCATATTAACCGCGTAACATTTTAGTGACCACTCCCTACTGCACAGATATTTGCAACATATATATCAACATATAAAAGTTAAATGAGAATATTTTTTGTAAAATTTTAAAAATAGCGTTAAATTAGTAATTCTTTATGTAATTTTTTGTTGCTAGCAAAAACAAAATAAATTAGTATCCATACAAAATGAAGTTTTGAGATTGGAACAAAAAATATTTCATTAATTTTTTTTTGTAAACAGTTGATTGCAAGATGAAAAGAAGTTTTGTAGCTATGTAATAGAATTATTGGAACTGAAAAGAAAAAGCTTATGTATATGTATGTTTCGTAAAGCAATTAAACGTTATAGTACGTTTACTAATCACAAGCTATGTTCAATAAATTTTCTACTGTTCAAAAATATTTTACCTCAGTTTACGTAGAATTTTACAATCATATATACTTGAGCGTTTCGTCGAAACTGCAAGGAAAAGTGGTATAGCGTTTGGTACGGTGTCTGTAATATTTTCAAAAAAAAAAAAAATGTGTATAGAAATCCTTCATATAGCCTCTAGTTGACGAATCCGAACTTAGTTTATGTGGATGTATGGATGTGCCTTATCAGTCAAAATTTTGTGATTGCAACTCCTCCTAGACGGTTTAACCGATTTCAATGAAATTTTCAGGATAAATTTGTCTAGTATCCAAGATAGGGTCATGTAGTTTTATTTTTTCCAGTGATGCCAACTTTCCGAGAAAAAAATTGCTAAATTTTTTAAAAATTCATTGTGGCTACATTATTTATCCGATATTGATCAAATTTTCAGAAAAGATTTCCCATTAGTTATATAATTTTATTAATATCCAGTGAATTTGCGAGAAAAAAATTACTCTAGTTTTTAAAAATCTATTATGAACACTATTTAACCGATTTTAATCAAAATTTCATAAAAAATTCTCCTAGTGCCTAAATCATCAGGAAAACTTATAAAAATGACATTACAGTAAATAACAGAACATAGAAACAAATAAGTAACAATATAATAAAAATTTATAGATTTTTTAATTAATGGAAGCCAAATTTTATTTATCTCAGTGCCTTCACAGTGATTGATGTTAAAAGTCTATAAAATTTTATGATCTAGTTACTTATTTGTTATCTAGTTACTTGTTTTTATGTTCTGTTATTTACTATAAATGTCATTTGTATCAGTTTTCCTGATTTTTCTTCTGGTTTGGTTTTTTGGTGGTTTGGTTTGGTGGTTTTTCTGATAGTTTGTGCCATATTTTTTTAGGTATATGGCGTAATTGTGTATGTATGTATGTTAATAAAAAATACAAATCGTGTTTTTTGTTTTGTTTTGGAATAAAACAAAAGTTATAAATTACAATAGGTATCAGAATTAACTTTGATTTGCTTTTTTTGATTTTTGACAAACTTGAGAGTAAAAAAATTGTAACACGTACACGGTTTCTGTTTGGAATTTTCTTCCACTGCTTCTGCTATTGATGCTATTGCAATGAGACAACAAATTTTTAAAGAATTTTTAAATAAACCGCAAGTGTATAAACGGTACTTAACTAACATCAAATTATAATAACGAAGAAGAAATCAGCATTAGATGACTTGACTTTGGAGTAGTTTGAAATACGCTCCCTATAGCAAGAGTATTTTATTTTCTAATAAAATTGATCAAAGTTATCACTGAGAGAACAAATACTCAAGTAAGTTTGCTCTGACTTTTTGAATTACTACTGTAAAATGTAATTTTGCCATATAAATTGTATAAAAACAACTACTTTGTTATCATCTGTCTTTTATTTTCAAATAATTTTCACTCGCAATTTTCTCTGTCTTTAATTGGCTATAAATAGAAAATAATTTTGAAAATAAAAGTAGTTAAATTAGATTGCAATGCGAATTGTTTGTGTATGGTGGTATTTAATACGATGAAGCATTGCAGTGCGGATTAAAATGAAAATTTCTAGTTGCTGTTCAGTATCTAAAATGATCAGTTTGCTTTGTGATTAGTTTAGCGTGCTGGAAATTGAAATTGTTCATAATCTATTCGAGTAGGCGCAGATCGGTAGATATAATTTCATCAAACGCAAACGCAATGCTGATGTAAAATGATTATAATGTACCGACGAGACGAGATACGCAATGCAACGCCTCCATTATCATTTCCTGTGTCTAATTAATTTTTTTTTCTTAACTCGTAGCAGAAACTATTATCTGCATTTTTATATCTAATATTATTATTATTATTATTATGTGATTTTTGCATATACATCATCAATTGCTACTTGTTCCATTTGTTATTAAAGTTAAACATATAAAATTTTTGATTATTATTATTTATTATTATTATTATTATTATTATTATTATTATTATTTATTATTAACAAATTTAAATGAAGCCGAAGTCCATATATGTAACATTTTTTTTGAACACATTAAAATAAAACAGCTTTAAGTGCTAGTTCTGTATTAATATTTATTAATACAGTGTGAAATTGAAAAAATTTTAGCAAAAGTTGCAGTGTTAGTCAGTTAAGATGGTTCGGACATGTTGAGCGAATGTCTAATGAACGTTTGGTTAAAAAGATTTATTTGAATGATTTTGATGGTATACGTTTGCGTGGACGTAGGATGAGTAGTTGGAGTAGTGTGATTGAGAGTGTTTTGCGTAAGCGAAAGTTTCTAAGTAGTAGGAATAAGAGAACATGTATGAGAGGAATTATAAATGTGGATGAAGCGAAAGTTGCTTGTTTGGATAGGAATGCTTGGAGGCGACTGATTTCGGGATAATGAAAAGAGTTTGTGCCACACTCTTTTGGGTACATGGCGTGATTGTGTATGTATGTATGTATGTATTAATTCTTTAACTAATTTAAATGAGGCCAAAGTCCATATATGTAACATTTTTTTGAACACATTAAAATAAAACGGCTTTAGGTTTATTAATAATCGACGTTTTGACGAACTCAACGTAAGTTTTCATCAGGGAAAAAAGATACAAATGACATATACAATAAATAAACAGAACATAGGAACATGTTATTAGTTACCTAGTAACTTGTTTCCATATTCTGTTTATTTACTATAAATGCCATTTCTATCTTTATCCTGGTAAAGACGTACGTTTAGTTTGTGGAAACGTCGATTATTAATAATATTAATACAGAACTTTAACCGAAAGCCGTTTTATTTTTATGTGTTTTCAAGTTTTCTATTAATATATAGATAGAATATTTTAAGTATTTTTACTTACAATATTTTTATCAAAAAGTTGTTATAGTTTTTTACATTTGTTAGAAAAAAAATCTTGTTAATGTATTATTATAAGAATGTTTTTCTCCGATTTTTTCTATGTAATAATAAAATTTACACATATAAATTTTTTGATTATTTTTAATTCCTTAACGAATTTAAATAAAACCAAAGTTTATATATAATTTTTTTTGAACACAATTAAAATAAAACAGCTTTATGTTCTAGTTCTGTATTAATATTTACTAATAATCGACGTTTCGACAAATTCAAAGTACATCTATATCAGGAAAAAAGATACAAATGACAAACACAATAAATAAACAGAACATAGGAACAAGTTACTAGGCAACCAAATAAGTAATCTAGTTACTTATTTCGTTATCTAGTAACTTGTTCCTATATTCTGTTTATTTACTGTAAATGATAAAAACGTACGTTGAGATTGTCGAAACGTCAATTATTAATAAATATTAATACAGAACTAGAAGCAAGAGCCGTTTTATTTTAATATAATGAGTTTTAAAATTTTTTTTTTTATTATGTTAAATAAAGTAAAAGTTTAAGATTCATTTAAACATATATACATAATCACGTCATGTATCCAAAAAGTGTGGCACGAACTCTTTCCAATTATGCAAAAATTAATTTCCGTCCAGTACTCCTATCAAGAAATTAGTGTACCAAACTGCTTACTAACTTAAGTTTAGCATGCTTTTCTTTCAATATATTTTTCTTACTTAAAATATTTTTTATCAAAAAGTTGTTATAATTGTTACACTCATTAAAAAAAATCTTGTAAATGTATTATTATAAGAATGTTTTCTACGATTTTTTCTATGTAAAAATTGAGTGTTTTTGATAAAAATCTAAGTACTTATTTGCAATAGCGATAAGACTGAAACGAAAAAAATAAAATACATGAGCATTAATATTTATTTAGTGAAATTATCTTAAGTAGATTTAGCCCGAAGGCAAATTGAATGCTTACTGAGCAGAATAATAACCGCTGTACTTTTCCAGTTGTATTTATAATAATAATATGTAATTACGTTAAAATGATTTAGAATCAGAAACAGATATATATATATATATATATATATATATATATATATATATAACTTGACTTATTCGTCTATTAGCATTCATTTGCTGGCAAGTTAAAAACAAAAACCAATTATTTATAGCAGTGTTTTTCAAACTTTTTTCGATTGCGACCTACTAAAAACCATATTTGATGACTCAGTATATAAGGTAATAGAAAAAGAGTTACCAACTGTGTACTGTACTGTAATTAACACGAGTGAGTAATGGATATTCTTTGCAAGTTTTACTTTTTCTACGATTATACGATATGAAATTCTATAGTTCTCGCTATGAAAATCTGTCTTTACGTCATAATTATGTATACGCGATACAAAAATTTTCTGAACTAAGGTAAGATCTACATCATCATACAAATTAATCTGTCATATTAGTAGTGAAATGCAATATTTTTTTACAACTCTATGTCTATTATATTAACAAAAAGGATATGCAAATTTTATTTTATTTATTAATAATATTAAATGTAAAATTATTACAATTAGTTTCTGTAACGTATATTAGCAACGAATAAAATAAATCATTTCCTGTGATAAAATCTGGCTTTAAAAATTTGGAAATAATGCCACTTGCGTACGTGCCACTTGCGTACAAATTAAGGTCGAGTCAAACCCAGGTAGTAAAGCTAGTAAGGCCGAGTGCCAGATGCGTACAGCGGTTTAGAAAGGGTCGAGTTGTGCTTATGGTCAAAATATAATATTTATAATACGCTATAATATCATAGCACATAATTTTTACAAATAATCAAGTCAGTATTTAATTTTAAAATTGACCAAGTTTATATTTATTGGTTTAAATTTGATTTGTGTAAATTTAAAATTAAATACTGACTTGATTATTTGTAAAAAATATGTGCTATGATATTATAGCGTATTATAAATATTATATTTTGACCAAACGCAAATAACAAATAATTTTACGATTAGACTTGTAGAAAGTTGACAAAAAAACATCGTTTTATTAATAAAAATAATTATTATAGTAAAATTTAAAATAGATGCTTTTTGGTTGGTTTAAAGTTGATTTTAGTTAAAGTATTTATTATGAAACCAGCCACAATTTAAATAAAATGCTATTTTTTGATACATAATTTTTTCCAGCTTAATAACTCAACTCTTCAATAATGTGTATGAGCAAAGTGTTCTTATATATGAGAGTTGAGTATTCTAACCGTACTTGTGTTATTTGCATACGAATAAAATAAATAAAATCGGTTTGTTTAAATTAAAGTGTAAACAGATGTTGTGAGGTTGCTCGATTTTGAAATGAAGGCAATGATCGCCCGTCTAAAAATGGATTGCTTAAGCTCTCAAGTTCAAGCTGCTGTTTCTTCGTCTCGTCAGCCCCGTTCACTTAATGTGTGTTGGTCGTTCAATTAGTTTTAATTGCTGCATCACTCAAACAACAATCATAAATAAAATCGCAATTTGTGTTCTACAGCTGTTCACTGTTCTCAGTGTTCTCAGCTCCTCTTTCGCCTAAACTAAGCCTAACTAACTTATTAAGTCATCTAACGGCATTTTCAGAAATTATTCTCTTTTCACAAAATACTTATACTTCACAGTTCAAGATACTCTTAATATTTATTACTAAACAAATAAATGCGATAGGAAAAACAAACACAGAAGTACCTACATATTGTCACTTAAGTGCAAAATTAGCCCAAATTATTTAATTTAATTTTAAATTATAGTTGTTCAAAGTTTCTTTATTATTAATCTTTATATAGAGAATATTTTCCCCACTTTAATTGAAGTTAAACATTAATAAAGGAACCAGTTTTGTAATAAAATTATTTGTCTTATAATATTTTTTCTATAAATATTCTATTTTATTTATATAAAAAAAAAGATAACATCAATTAGTGCAAAAACAATAATTTAAATTTGGTTTCCTTTAACTAAAACTTATAATAAAAAAATCAGAATTTATTATATTAAAATAAAACTCCTTTAGGTTATAGTTCTGTATTAATATTTATTTATAATTGACGTTTCGACAAACTTAACGTCCGTTTTTATCATTTTTCCTGATAAAGACAAACGTTGAGTTCGTTAAAACGTAGATTATTAATAAATATTAATATAGAATTTTAACCTAAAGCAGTTTTATTTTAAAAACTTATAAATTTTATGATCTAGTTACTTATTTTTTTACCTAGAAACTTGTTTCTTTACTGTAAATGTCATTTGTATCATTTTTCCTAGTACATATTAAATAAATATAAATACAGAACTACAACTTAAAGCCGTTTTATTTTAATATAATGAGTTCTGCAATATTTTTTACTAAATTAACTTTAACAGTTTTGATAAAAAAAAATTCTATACTAAACCTTGTTGAAAATAAATACAGTAATTTAAATTTGTAAATATATTTTGTACATGGTACAATACATATTTGTTTTTTGTAAAAACACATTAACATTTTAATTTTATGAAAATTTTCAAAACTTTTGTTCATGTGAAATAATTTTTACTGTAAAAACAAAAATTAATTAACCGTATCTGGTTTACGTCATACTATAGCCATTTAATAAACATTAAAATAAAACTGCTTTAGGTTAAAGTTCTGTATTGATATTTATTTATAATCGACGTTTCGATGAACTCAACATCCGTCTTTATCAGGAAAAATAAATATGTTGTGTACGTTGATTATACATACATACATACATACATACACAATCACGCCATGTACCCAAAAAGTGTGGCACAAACTCTTTTCATCATTCCGAAATCAGTCGCCTCCAAACATTCCTATCCAAACAAGCAACTTTAAATGTATACCATCTATAAATCTAAAGCAGTTTTATTTTAATAAAATAAATTTTGAAAAAAATTTTTACCATGTTTTTTAATAAATAAATTTTTTGCTTAATTTTTTTTAATATATACAATATTTAACAGGAGATATAAATATCTGATGTAATACTTGTGTTGTAAATGAACTTAGTAACGGTAGATTAATAATTGTATGTTATATATTAGCGGAAAATTATTTATAAATTTTTGTAAAGTAAGTAGAACATTCTGGTACCAATGTGGTAAACAAATTAGTTTATGATTTGTTCGTAAAATAATGAAATTGAATGTAGTAAATAAATAACAATAGACAAAAATGAGTTGTCCTAGAAACACATGTTTTCGTACAAGCAATTTCCAAATAACACATAAACCCAAATTGTGAGTAGAAAAATGTTAACGGTGATTTTTGATGTGACTAAATATGATATAGGTTAGATGTATCATATCATCATCATATAGCAGTTAGTAGAGAACAAACACAAGACAGAACAAAACATAGGCTGTATCTAACTGTTCAATGTGTCGTCTGAGAGTTTTAGTTGGGCTGTATGTGACACAGCCAACCAGCCACAGCACAAACACAATGTTTCAAGTCATTTACGCTAACTGTCGTGTCGGAAAACAAGATTCTCCGTGAATTGTGTGTGTGTGTCTGTGTCATTATTTCATATTATAACTGTACGGATAGAATGGTGACGCAAGTGAGTGACGGTCTCACGTCAATTTCGATATTTTGTACAGTCAAACTTCATACAATGATACCGTCATATTACTTACTTACATACATATGGATCTAATTTTATTAATTTATCTCAAATATATGTCTGCTGTAGTTATTCAAGGACAGTAATAAAAATTATAATATTTTAATATTTTGTTGGTAAAGATATGAATCTTGTGTTGAATGTTGATAAGTGCAAAGTTTTAGTTTTTGAGAAGGGTGACTTGATGACTGAATGTAATGTATATATTGATGGTGCACGTTTAGAGCAGGTAGATGAATTTGTGTATTTGGGTAGATAGCTTTCTAGAGATGGCCGTTTTGATCGTGAAATTGAAAGGAGAGTAAATGCTGGTTGTAAGGTTTTGGCTGCTTTGGGAACTTTTGCTAGGAATGTAAATGTTACCAAAGAAGCCCGTTTGAGTATATACAATGCAGTTTTGGTGCCTACGTTGATGTATGGTAGTGAATGTTGGGTTTGATTGCAAAAGCATAAACAGAAAATGATTGCTGTGGAAATGAGATTTTTACGTGGGATACGTGGTGTAAATAGGAGAGATCGGGTACGAAATAGATTAGTGTATGATGAGTGTGAAATTGAAAAAAATGTTGTAGCAAAAGTTGGTGTTAGTCAGTTAAGATGGTTCGGACATGTTGAGCGAATGTCTATTGAACGTTTGGTGAAAAAGATTTATTTGAATGATTTTGTTGGTATATGTTTGCGTGGACGTTCGATGAGTAGATGGACTCGTATGATTGAAAGAGTGGCTTGCGTGAGCAAAAGTTTCCAAGTAGTAGAAATAGAAGAGCATGTATAAGAGATATTATGAATGTGGATGAAGCTAAAGTTGTTTGTCTGGGTAGAAAAATTTGGCGGAAATTAATTTATGTATAATTAAAAGAGTTTGTGCCATAGCCTTATGGATATATGGCATAATTGTGTATGTATATATTACAATGGTACTAACTCACTTAGATAATTTACAGCATTTGCCTAAGGCTTGTGTCGCAAACTTCATTTTTATGATTATTGAACAGTTATATTGTTTGTCTAGAGCTCATATACTCATTGTACGTATTGTAAGAGAATTTGTATCTGTTTAAAAACTTTAATATTGAATGAGTTTTATGTTCTGTGGCCACACGATAATCTTATTTTTACTGTTTTTATGATAAATAGTTATTTATTCAAAAAATTAGCCCAGTATTTACAATATACATAATATATAATTAGTTTTTATTTAGTGCAAAAAGTGTATATACATCGTGTATCGTGTGTGTATGTCTGTCTTTGTCGTGATGCAATAACGAATCACGTCTTGACAGCATGAAATTTAAACTGGCGGACGGCAATAGTTGATGGCGCCACACGAGAATCACTTTTATCCGTGGTTTTGCTTGCATGCTGCCATTATTTTCTTATACTTCACTTCACTTGCCTTAACGAACTAAACTGTCGCTTCTACTCACTCATTTGCTGTACTTATTTAATGATCGTCGCTATATGCATGCTTATGCCTATATAATCTATCTCATCTCCCCTTCTTTTTATTTGACTTTTACGCACTCTTTTATTATTATTATTATTAATGTTCGCTGATTGCGAAATTATTTTTACAATTGCTTAATGATAATTATAAGTCTGAATTGCATTTTTATTCTAATTACAGATATAAGCTAATGCTGAAAAACATACTGATATGTATGCAGTGCCGGACTAGGATCTTATTTCTAATTTAATTTAGTAATTTATTTTGAATATTTCGTTAATGTAAAGAGCAATAACTTAGTAATTTATGCTTGTTAGATTGAAATTAGCATCTAACATAAAATAAATTCTCGCTAAAATACGTTCAAATATCTTATTTAGTTAAAGTTCAAGTTAAACATGTAAAATATATTATATATTTAGTATTTTGTCAGCGAATAGAAATTTCCGTTTTTTAGTTTCCAGTTAATAAACGAAAAACATGCTGTTTTATTTCTATATTATCCAGTTCAAAATAAACCGGTTATAAATATCTACTAGCACATAAACAAAAATGCGTTATAAAATATTCATGATGTAAAATTTGAAGATACTGTAATAATTGCAAGACCAATCAATATTGACAGTAGATTGATAAGAGAAGCGATAGAAATTTATAAAGAAAAAGATAACATCAATCATTGTGAAGCGACACTGATTTAAATAAAATTTGTCTTCCTTCAACTAAAAATTTATAAATATTATGATCTAGTTACATATTTTGTTACTTAGTAACTTGTTTCTATGTTCTGTTTATTTACTATAAATATTGTTAGGTTCGTCGAATCGTCGATAATTAATAAATATTAATACAGAACTATAAGCTAAAGCCGTTTTATTTCAATATAATAAGTTCTGAAAGATTTTTTTACTACGTTATAAAAAGTAAAGTAAAGGATTAAGATTCATTTAAACATATATATATATATATACACAAACACACGCCATGTAACCAAAAAGTATAGCACAAACTTTTTCCAATTATAAATGAAAATAATGTTATAAAAAATCCCAAAACCACACTTAAATTAGAATAAAGCTAAATACGTATTTTGGAAGCTAAGCTTCCATCTTTAGTAGCTAAATAAAATTTACAAAAAATCTTACCTGTGATCCGAAGTACATAAACACTTAAACACTTGTCAAAGATCAGTGATCAGAGATTTTTGACTTCGGACTTATGTACTTCGGATCACAGGTAAGATTTTTTATAAATTTTATTTAGCTACTAAAGATGGAATCTTAGCTTCCGAAATACGTATTTAGCTTTATTCTAATTTAAGTGTGGTTTTGGGATTTTTTATAATATTATTTTTATTTAAATTTCGCCACAGTAGATCATTTTCTAATCTTATACCTTTTAAATTATAATAGATTATTATTTTGATTGTGGATAAAGCGAAAGTTGCTTGATTGGATAGGAATGTTAGGAGGAGACCGATTTCGGGATAATGAAAAGAGTTTGTGTCACATCCTTTTGGGTTTATAGCGTGATTGTGTATGTATGTATGTATGTGTATTATTTTCACAATAGATTTATTTTGCCTCTATTAACAACAATGTTTTTCAAAATAATACACTTTGTTTATATTGGGCTTTATTTCTATTAGTTTAGGTATGAAAGAAGACATGATAGAACAATTTTATTTCAATTCGAAAGCTCTTGTAAACATACTAGCGATTTTCCTATATATGAAACATTTTCCATGAATATAACAAAAATGGCTGTTGCTAACCTGGTGGCTTATAATTCAAATTGACGACTAAAGCAGCAAGAGCGAAAGATTTGGGGCATATTTCCGCGTGGGCCGTCCGAATATAGGTCTGCAGAGTCAGCGGAAGTTTGGCAGAGAGCAGCATGCAGTCATGCGCAGAATGTACCACTCGTGTACCCATCGCATAGCATTAACCAACAGCCACGGACACGGCACAGCGCAGCCACAGGTAAGTGGCGTGAAGGCCAAATGCGTGCATTGACCTCCCCCAGAAGAAGTATCAGCGTCTCAAGTCAAGGACTGCCACTTTACACATACACACACACATACACCTTATACAACCTGCATTACGCTATATACGAATACGATTCTTGACACATTTCACTCGCATATCTATCTCTATTACATCATACTATATAAATTGCAAAAAAATATACATACATATATAGTAAGTAACACCTTTTTTTTGATTTTGTTTTTCTTTTGACAAGATTTTCATACAAAAACTATTTTGTACAATATATCTCTAAGTCTCATGTATATTTTTCTACTTATTTTAAAATTAGTTTTGGTTGTAATTGTAATTAGTTTTGAATTATATACTGTAAAAATATTTTCTGTGATTGTACAATAAAAATTATGGATAACAAAGATGTCCTGGATTATTATGGAACTGAATTTTACATAGCAATTATGTAAAACTAATTTACTTTTTATGTAAAATATTTATATACTTACAAAAAACATATATATACAATCACGCCATGTACCCAAAAGGGTGTGGCACAAACTCTTTTTATCATCCCGAAATCAGTCGCCTCCAACATTCCTATCCAAACAAGCAAATTTCGCTTCATTCACATTCATAATTCCTCTCATACATGCTCTTTTATTCCTACTACTTGTATTTATTATACATAAATGATAATTATACTACTAAGGAATAAATGTAAAATTATATAAAAATTTCACAAATATCACAAAGAAAAAGCTTATGTTACTCAGTGATTGATCTAAAATTACATAAAAATAAGTAATATTTAATATAAGTACAAGTTATATTACTGAGTAGCTAATGCATAATTAAAAATATGTGATATTTAATTTTTGATTAACTCTTATTACATTATTTATTATAAATTTCAATAAAAATTTGAAAAATTACAGAAACATTATGTGATTTTATGTAGCATATAAAAATAAGTAATATTATCTGTAACAACTACAAAGTTCGTGAAAAAGTGCTTTTATCATCAATTTCAAAATAACTTTTTGCTTCTGTTTTTCATCAAATAGAAATAGTTTTTCTATTTTTGATCATTTTTATTATATTTGACATTACAAAATTTAAATAAACTATTATAAAGTGCTTAATAAATAATTTTAAGTAAATGTCAAAAGTACTTTTGGCAAGAATCACTTTTATAAATGAGGTGAGAATACGGGCCATTTTTTTTTTTTATGAAATATTACATATTACTGTAAATTTCCATAATTAATGAAGTAAAAGTCATGTGTACATGTAATTTTATAATAAGTTTTACTATAAAAATTTATGTAAATTTAAAAACTTTTTTCAATGTATTTCCCATGTACATTTTCCTACTTATCTTAAAATTAGTTTTAGTTGTAATGTTATTAGTTTTGAATTGTACTATCTATCAGCTTGTGATCACATAATTTGTTAATAATTTCAATTTTTGACTGCAATTAAACCAACAGACAAAACTTAAACTGTACATTTGTGTTTTTTAAAAAGTTAATAAGTAGTTTGGTACACTAAAACATAACACTAATTTCCTGATAGGAATGCTGGCCGAAAAACTAATTTTTGCACAATTGGAAAGAGTTTGTGCCACACTCTTTGGATACATAGCGTGATTGTGTATATATGTTTAAATAAATTTTTACTTTATTTAACATAATCCAAATTTTTCAAAACTCATTTATATTAAAATAAAACTGCTATAGGTTATAGTTCTGCATTAATATTTATTAATAAGCGACGTTTCGACGAACTGAACGTCCATCTTCATCAGGAAAACTGATACAAATAATATTTATAGTGAATAAACAAAACATATAAATAAGTTACTAAGTAACTAGATCATAATATTTATAAATTTTTAATTGAAGAAAAACAAATTTTATTTAAATCAGTGTCGCTTCACATATGATAGATGTTATCTTTTATTTTTATAAATTTCTATTGCTTTTTTTTATCAATCTATTGTTAATATTGATTGGTCTTGCAATTATATTACAGTATGTTCAAATTTTACATCTTGAAGATTTTATAATGCATTTTTGTTTATGTGCTAGTAGATATATATAACCGGTTTATTTTGAACTGAATAATATTTAAATAAAACAGCATGTTTTCGTTAATGAACTGGAAATTTAAAAAACGGAAATTTCTGTATAAAAATAAAAAGGCAATTTTTCGCGATTTACATGTGGTTAACTCAACAGGTAATATTGCTAACTTTTTTTAATACATATTATTAATGCCCGGTATTATAAACATAAGAGTAAATGTCAGATAACTACTTCTCAAGTAAATTTACTTACAAGTTAAATAACATTGATAATTTTCCGTATTGTAATAGATGTTGGCGAAGTAAGTTATCTAGAGAATTACCGACTGAGTAGTGATACATAAATGCTCTAACAGATGGCGCCTATCAAATAGTTTTTTGACAGAAGATTATTTTTTTATGCCTGTTAAAATGAACAAAATGAAAAAAGTGCACGAAAGATGTAAAAATTATACTGAACAAAGTGCGGTTTTTCGAAATTGTTAATAGATACGTGAAAATTATAGATAATATACGTGGCAAAATATCAGCGTAGAATTTAATTCTATTTCATAAACTGGATCTAGGTAAGTTAATAATCTACAAATTAAAATAATTTATAATTAAAATTATATATTTATTATTATTTTAGACAAACTTGTTACATTTTTAACTAGAAATATATAACAAAGAAATAAATAATATTTTTCCACATGTATTTGATATTTGTATATTACAGGTTAGATATTTAAAAAATAAATAAATTAAATAAACATATCCATATTATATAGTAATATAAAAAAATTTTCAAATGAAAAATAGTTTTTATTATTCATCATAAATGTTTAGTTGTGAAGTAAATTTTAATCTCTAGAAATTCTACCGAGTAATTTACTTCGCAGAGTAAATTTATCTAGTATTTATAATACAGAAATCTATAAAATAAGCTTTACTCTACAAGTAAGGCCAGCTTTTATAATACCGGGCATAAGCAATATTAACCACAATCATCCCGATTGTAAAAAATGATGTTTTCTTATCTTTTAAGTCATATTTAAGCAATTCTGTATTTTCTATAAACAATTGGTGTTATTTTGTTTTTATCGATCGTCATATCAGGGTATTGTAATAATACCAAATTTGATATCAAAATTTAGTTAACAAATAAGCACGAATTAGATTTATAGTAGCACGAATCAACTGTTTTTAGTGTGATGTTTGTCTGTCGGTCTCTCTGTGGACATGTGTACAGTAAATTCGGCTGAATAGATTATTATAAAATTTTATATTTAAGCTGCGAATGCGAATCTCTCAATTAGATCAATTTTTGGTAAAGATCTGCCAATTGAAAGTGATATTTTACTGACGACACTTACAGATGTGTTTTACCAATATTTTTTAACAGAGATATGTATTTAACAAAAGTTGCTAAACAGATTAACTTTTATTTGGAATTGGAACGTTTTTCGATACAGTTAAATAATTTTTTATATTTTATAATTCTGTACTCGTAAATAGGTAGTATGCTTATGTCAAGACAATTTTGTTTTTAATTACCATGACTACAGAAGTTGTTATTATACAAATTTTTTTATTCCATAAATTTATTTATTACGATTACGGTCGGTTCTGTGGTCACAGTAGATTTAAAAAAAATATTTTTTTAATATTTATGAAAATAAAAAGTAGTATTATAATATTTTTTATAATATACTAGAACTTAAATAATAGTTTTTTTGCAGTTAAAGAACGAAATAATCTTCATTGAATAATCGCAATTGCAATAAAATAATTTCTTTATAAATAAATAAATAATTAACATAGTAAAAAATCTTTCAGAACTCATTATTTAAAATAAAACTGCCTTAGGTTCAAGTTCTGTATTAAAATTTATTTATAATCGATTATAAAAATAAAATTAAAAAATGGATTCAAAAAATTAATTACGACGAAATTCAAGAAATAATAGACAAAATATCCTAAAACAGTTCAAAGTATTAGCCGAATATTATTAATCACTTACTTCTTTTTTTATATATAACATGAAATAACTTAGAATTTAAAAACTCGCGCACAAGAATCAATTTCTTATAGCGAGATAATATGTACTATACTTTATTCTAGATTAAAATGTTCATATATTGTAATTTTGTTTCTATTGTAAAATTTCTATGTATTGTTTTTACTAGCGTTAATTAATAAAGTATTATTATTATTATTATTATTATTCGACGAAACTCAAGAAGAAGATGGATTGGAAACGTGGATTATAAATAAATTTTAATACAGAACTTGAACCTCTAGTAGTTTTATTTTAAATAAATATTTGACAATAATATTGATATGAGCCAAACAACTAACCAACCCTAACCTAACCTAACCTAACCTAACCTAACCTAAGACCAGTTTATGCGATTGCAATTGGTGTGGTCGAAGTTCCCAGTGTGTCTATAAATAAATTTCGCGTGTGACCTTGAGAAGTTCAAGCGAAGGTCGACCAACGCCCTTGAACCTGGCCCACCGATGATTATAATGATGCATTTTCTTTTTCAAACACAAACGCGCTCACACACATACACACATACACACACACACACACACACGTATGTAGTTAGACACATATGCATAACTTTTACTTATATGATTATTTACCTTTTTTGTTTTGGTTTGACACAACAAAATTATTTATTTTGTGTTTTTGCTTTAAACACCGACTTCATTTAAATACTTGATTGATAGTTATTCATAATAATTGCCTTGACTTAGCTTGTCTTGTCTTGGCACTGTATATTTTATTTAACATACTAGGAAGTGTTACGCGAAAACGAGTAATAATTATTGTATGAAATTTCGCACTTACGTAGTACTAATGTATATTATCTATATGTGATAGATGCATAAGTATATATGAGGATCGCAGTTCAATAGTGACAAATACTTTAGTTTCGAGATAATATCGTTTAATAATTAGGAATAACCAGTGACAATTATGTCGCCAATATATTCAAATATGTTTAGCTATATAAAATATTTGACAAATATTCAAATGGGTTTATTGCATTCAATAAAATTGACTATAACTTGGTAAAAAAAATTTTCAGAACTCATTATATTAAAATAAAACTGCTTTAGGTTAAAGTTCTGTATTCATATTTATTTAATATCGACGTTTCGACGAAACTGAACGTCCGTCTTCATCAAGATAAATGTATTTTGTGTCGAAAAATAAATAAATTATTATTAATTATTGATGTGCAAGTAAAAATATTATTTAAAAATCAAAATTGAGTTGCAGAATTAAACAGTAAGATCAAAATAAAAGTTGTTAACGGTATGCACATAATTTGTTTTATCATATGTCTATCTATTTAGCATTAATTATACAAGAAATTGTTGTTTTTTTTTTAAAGAATGACACGTCATATTTTGACTAGCTAAGTAGTTAGATTATATACCAGTCACATTCTTATTATCTGCAGATCAAACAATAATGAAAAAGACAAAATTTATATTTGATTTGTTCTAGCTAAGTCATCACTATGATTTCATATTCTTCTTCCGCAACTTTAATTAAATAACATGCTTGTCATTTTCCCAACTCAAATTCTTTCTAAACAAAATAAAAAACTTATTGAAATTTGCAGATTTTTATCTTAATATAATTAGCCGAAATTGATTTGATTTTTCTATTTGCTGCTCAAGTTATACACGATACTTATTTTTATAAATAACTATTTAAATAATAATAGAAAAAATAATTAATATAGATACCACGTTTTTAAAACTAAAAAGTATAAAATAATTTTTCCTAGCTCCATACAGATTTATAACCCCATACAGATTCCATATAAAGAACAAGATAACATCAATCTGTGTATTTAAATAAAATTTGGATTTCTTTAATTAAAAATTTATAAATTATATGATCTAGTTACTTATTTTTTACTTACAATTACTAACTTATTTCTTTGTTTTGTTTATTTACTGTAAATGTCATTTGTATCATTTTTCCTGATGATGATGTACGTTAAGCACGTCGAAACATCGATTACTAATAAATATCAATACAGAACTTTAACATAAACTCGTTTTATTTTAATATAATCAGTTCTGAAAATTTTTTACTATAAAATGAAACAATTTTAGGTTTAAGTTCTGTATTAATATTTATTAATAATCGACGTTTCGACGAACTTAACATCCGTTTTCATTAGGAAAACTAATACAAATGATATTTGTATTATTGTTCTTGCACTGTTCGAAAAAAAATACCCTTATTTTTGCCGTTCCCTGAAAAGGGTAAATATGATTACCCTAAATAGGTAAATTCAAAAAGAGCACTTTCTTATCCCAGAAAAGGGTAAAAAGGCAGTTATTTATCCTTATTTTTCGTATTTTTTGCCCTTCCATCAAGGTAAAAAGTCAAATATTTTAAAATACGCAAAAACATAGCAATTTTTTGCACTAATAAGGCTACAAATTCAATTACCCTCGAAAATTTTTACTCTTTTACCCTACGATTTTGAACAGTGTGATGGAGAAGTACACTGTAAATTTATTTTATGTAATTTTACTATAAAAAGCCAAGGGTGACAAAAATGCCTTGTCATATTGTGTAATTTTGCATGAAATGTAATTTTGTACCCAATATTATTGAATGTTATCTGTAATATTACTTACATTCTGTAAAAATGCTATTATAATATGGAAAAATAATTTGGAAAAATACATAATACTATCTGTGAAAGCACAAATTTATATAAACTTTCTTGAAAATATATAAAGAAATATGTAAATCCGCTATTTTATTTTACGTAATATTTTAATTCCATAATAATTTTATGAAATTTACAGAATAAATGTATTAAATTTGTATTAAAACAAAATAAATGATTTTTATTATGAAAAAATATGTAAAATTCACAGACTTTTTACAGTGTAGTCCAAAAATTCTTAATCGAAAATCAAATATTTCTACAATTCTAAACAATTCTCTTAGAATAGGCTCTATAATAAACATAGTATTATTTTATGTAATATTTTAATTCCATAATAGTTTTATAAAATTTACAGAATATAGTAAATTTGCATTATAGAGAAAATTATATTATTTTTATTATGAAAAAATATGTAAATTCACAGACATTTTTTACAGTATACGTTGAGTACGTTCACTATTAATAAATATTAATACAGAACTTAAACTTAAAGCCGTTTTATTTTATCTAATAAGTTCTAAAAGATTTTTACTATTATTATGAAACCTATTGTCAGAGAATAGTTTAGGTGAGTTGAACGCTACACTGTAAAAAATGTAATATATATTTATGTAATTTACAAAACTATTAACAGCAAAATAGCAGCATTCTATCATTTTTACTGTGATAATTAACGTAATATTACACTTTTTCTGTAAAAATAAATTTACAGAAATAAATTTACATTAAATTTTTTACAGTGTAGGTTAGACTGCGGCCGGTAACCCTAGTTGAAATGCATGTGGTAAGCGAGCGACAAGTGTTATGCATGAAATAGGAGCAGCGCTCCGCTATATACATATACTGATGGGAAATATATTCTCAATAAATAAATTCACAAGATGAAACGGTTTTTTCGTACACAAATTATTCTATCTATAGTTGCGGAATAGCTAATCCTCTAGTTATAACGTATTGTAAGCTATACTAAACAAGTTTCCAGTTAGTGTGCAGGACTTTGACCTCGATGGTTTCTATACCGAACACGACGCACTATACCAGCGATCAAACTTTTCTTCCGGTTAAAATCATATAGCTCATATTCACCATCACAATTCGTCGATTAAATAATTTTATCGAATTTTTCTTTCCTAATCTGCTATTGAAATCTTTTTCTTTTTTTAAATTGATATTATAATTATATAAAAATAATATTATAAAAAATCCCAAAACCATTTTTTATAATATTATTTTTATAATATTATTTTTATTTAAATTTCGCCACAGTAGATCATTTTCTAATCTTTGATATTATAATACTAGAAAATTATCCATTTATACTTGTAGACATTTTAATTTCTTATATCTGTTATTTATCTGATAATTTTTAATCTGTTTAAGATAATTAAAAAATAATAAATACGTATTTTTAATATAAATTCATACAATTTGTTGATAATGTTGGATTAACTTATAATATATATATAATATTAATTAAATAGTAGTATTATCTAATATATTTCAAATTTAACAATCATTTGTTTAATGTTTTGCTATTTTAATCTTCATTATATTTTTACACAAAAAATCTAAATAATTTCCTAATATTTTAGTTGTTTTATCAAAAAAAAAAGATAATCGTAATTAGATGAAACTTTTAATGTAACAGTATCGAAAATTACTTAGATCAAAGAATTTTTTTTAGTTTATATTTATGTTTGTTGATCTACATTTTTTGATTAATTATCTAAATTTGATTTGAAATTAAAATTTGATTTGAGTAAATTTACATCTGAGTAAAAGTAGTAATATAAAAAAATTATTGTCTTAGATAAATCATCTAAAATTAAACCATCTAATTCAAATTAAAGTAATTGTTTTATTTTTCTCGATACTGAAAAAAAAATTTTCAGACATGATTCAAAGAAGCTCATTTTTAGAGTTAGACAGATAAAAATTCTAGAATTATAAAAATATTTAATATTTTGAATTATTAACTAAAAGTATTTAAGAAATTCTCAAAATTACAAAATGAATTTAAATTATAGGTAAATACATATTTCGGAAGCTAAGCTTTCATCATCAGTAGTAAATATGTATACGAATTTAGCTATACTATACTTTAAATTAATTTTATAGTCTTGAGAATATATTATATTTGCTTTGTTTAAATTTATGCTGTAGATCATATTGTAATTTAATATTTTTTAATATTTTTTTTTTCCCAATATATTATAAATATTCTATAATATTCTTGTAACAAGTAATATTTTTTACTTCGTAATTGATTTCATATACAGTATTAATTTACTCAGATAATTTTGCAGATTAAGAGATACACTGTAAATTTTTTTTATGTAATTTTACAATAAAAAGGCAAGAGTAACAAAAATGCCTTGTCATATTGTGTAATTTTACATAAAATCTAATTTTACAGAAGTTGTAATATTACTGAATATTATCTGTAATGTTACTTAAATTATTCTGTACAAATGCTATCATAATTTTAGTGTTGCACAAGTAATATTATCTGTTGCAGCATAAACTTTCGTACAAATATACAAAAAAATATGTAAATCTGCTATTTTATTTTATGTAATACTTTAATTGTATAATAATTTTATTAAAATTTACAGAATAAATGTAGTAAATTTGTATTAAAGAAAAAATATATGATTTTTATTATGAAAAAATATGTAAAATTCACAGACTTTTTACAGTGTAGTTTAATAGCAAATAATTGATTCTTAATCGAAAATCAATTCTAAACAATTCTCTTAGAATAGGTTCCATAATAAACATAGTAAAAAATCTTTCAGAACTCATATAAAATAAAACTGCTTTAGGTTTAAGTTCTGTATTAATATTTATTAATAATTGACGTACTGAAAAATTCTGTGAATTTATATATTTTTTTAAAGTAAAAATCATATAATTTTCCTGTAATGCAAATTTACTATATTTATTCTGTAAATTTCATAATTCCATGTTTTTTTTAGCGAATTTGTCTAGATGCAAATGCACTTACCAGTGATAAATGTTGAAAGTCCTAAAGCGTTGTAAATAGCACCTCTAAATGAGAATATATATCACTCTGTTGTGGCACTGCACTATCACTTCAAGTGTCTCTTACGTTACGTTTTTACAAATTCTAGAATTATAAAATCGAAGAAGCACACTTAGTAGTGGTTTATGATACTAAGCTAAGCTAAGTTAAAACTAAGCTAAGCTGGTGTGTGATGGGTTTAAGTAGTGGCGCGGTGTAGCCGTGACCGTGACTTAAGTCAAAATGCGGCGAGCAACTCGCGCTGAGGATGTTTTATTGTTCGAGGGCCTGGTGCGTTCGTGCCCGGATTGGCTCTTTGGCTCCGGGTTGGAGTCAAGTTGAAGCAGTGGCGCACCAAACAGCATTCACACGAAACAGTTAGGTATATGTGTGTGTATGTGTGTGTGTATGCCGATCTGGCGATGCTAAACCGAAACGGAATTTCTTTCAAACCAAATACACACGTCACTTCTTTGTTACTCGGCTTATGAGTAACGGTGGCTAGCCTAGCTGTCATTGCCGAAAATTTCTTTCTAGCTTCTGATTCTTAGGTGGGTCATACTAGTATGGTTTTTACTGTGCAACCAAATCGTAGTGAAATTGCACAACTCACGGATAACTCACACACGAAAAAAACTAATGTAATTGCTGTTTTGATCGTGAAATTGATAAGAGAGTAAATGCTGGTTGTAAGGTTTTGGATGTTTTGGGAACTTTTGCTAGGAATGTAAATGTTTCCAAAGAAGCCCGTACAATGCAGTTTTGGTGCCTACGTTGATGTATAGGGTAGTGAATGTTGGATTTGGTTGCAAAAGCATAAACGGAAAATGACTGCTGGGGAAATGAGATTTTTACGTGGGGTATGTGGTGTAAATAAGAGAGATCGGGTACGAAATAGATTGGTATATGATGAGTGTGAAATTGAAAAAAATGTTGTAGCAAAAGTTGGTGTTAGTTAATTAAGATGGTTCGGACATGTTGAGCAAATGTCTAATGAACGTTTGGTTAATAAGATTTATTTGAATAATTTTGATGGTATATGTTTGCAGGTGGACGTCCGATGAGTAGTTGGAGTGGTGTACCCTTTTGGGTACATGGCGTGATTGTGTATGAATGTATGTATGTATGTATGTATTTTTTCTACAAACCGTGAAACACTATGATGCCAGTATTTCTAGGTAGAATTAATCAACTGCTGTCATTTAATATATAATTGTTTAAAAATACATAATAATCAGAACTATATTACAAACATTATGTAATATGATGTATTACCAACGGAATGGACAAATACATACATATGTATGTAATATTACAGTTCCCTTTAGTAAAGTTTCTTTTAGTAAATTTACAGATCTTCAGTAAATTTACTGTCAGGAATTATCTATAAATAACTTAATTTTTTTTTGGTTTTGTAATATTATTGTTGGTATAATTACATACATTTCTAAATTTACATAAAGGATGTATTTTGTAAATGAATTAATTACACTGAAAATATTTTATTAGTATTATTACACAAAATATGTACTAAGTCTAATTATTTTGATGAATTATTACAGATATTAATATGCAAGCTATAGTTTTACATAATTTAAAATTTTATATCACCAATACGTTATTTTACATTAAGTATGTGATGCAAATTTCAGAAAGTAAACAATTTTATGTACTTATTAAGTCATTTTTACTTACTTTATGTGATTATTATGAATTATGTAAAAATTACAGAATTTTGAGATAAAAATACAGAATATTTATGGTAAAATAAAATTACAGATTTTTTGTAGTGTAATTTCGCTATTTTTTATAGTGCAGATTTTTCCATACACTATTCAATTGTTATTTAACATAGTAAAAAAATCCAGAGCTCATTGCATTAAAATAAAACTGCTTTGGACTGTAATTCTGTATTCATATTTATTAATAATCAATTTTTCGATATACTTAACATATATCTTGAATATTAATACATAACTACAACCTAAATTTGTTTTATTTTAATAAAAACTAAATAAAAATTTAGTTTCTTGCCCAGTTTATAAAATTACATTAAATATATTAAAAACTTTATTCTCGTTATTTAAAATAAAAATGCATATTCATAATAATTTTTTAAATATTCACACGATAGTGCAAAAATAATCTACTCATTATTATGAAATATATAATTAGATATGAATGAAATTAATTTGTGTAGCACAATTATTGTTGTTCATTCATTATCAAGGTATCATTTTCACACCAATAAATACTAAATGCAAATATCCTACATTTTGCTAATGATGCCAAATTCTGGACATATTCTCAAGAACTGCGAAACATATATTTGAATTTTAAGAATTTTTAACAGTTGCTAAATTATTTTTGTTTATAACATAGTAAAATAACTTTCAGAGCTCATTATATTAAAATGAAACTGTTTTAGGTTATTTAATATTTATTAATAATCAACGCTTAGATGAAAAATAAGAAAAAATGATACAATATTTATAAACATTAATACAGAACTACAACCTAAAGTCTTTTTCTTTTTGTTTACATTTATTTTTATTTATGTTTATTTTTAAAAATAATAATGATTCAAATTAAATTCAATTAAACACAATTTAATTAAAATTTAATGTATTATTTTGCAATATTCTATTGCATAATTCTGTTCAGATACATACATTCAATATTATTTAAGAAACAAAGATAATTTTCTCTCTTAACGGCACGTTGAAATCTCTAGGTTAATATTCCTGCTTTCTAACGATATATTACATAATATATAATTGTTAGTACAAATATGTGTATCAGCGTAAATATGTTGTAATGAAAATACATAATGAATGCTGAAAACCAATTGAATGGCCGATGGGGGGGACACAAGTGCATAATGGGTAATACGTTTCAACTTGAAATTCCATAGACAATTGGATTGATTGAAGATGAGTTGGCGCTGGCATGTTTTACATGATAACGGTGTCTGTTATAGTATGTGCAAGTACTTACATAAAGATGTCACCTTGAGCAAATACTTATCATAGAACTAACGTTAGATCTATGATATTATAATAAATATATGTAGTTAAACAATTAGTACCAAATATATATATATATATATATATATATATATATATATATATACTGAGATAATTTTATTTTATTATTTATTTTACATACACACATACATACACAATCACGCCATGTACTCAAAAGGATATGGCACAAATTCTTTTCATCATCCCGAAATCAGTCGCCTCCAAACATTCCTATCCAAACAATTATGAAAAATTAATTATATATTTGAAAAATTTTTTTTTTTCGTAAATAACTTTTAAGCCAATTTATTATATCTTTTTAATCTTTACTTTTAAAATGTATTTGAAAAATTGCGCTCGACGAAACTTGCTATTATGCTGCTCCCAAGCGGAGGAGTTTGGCAAAACGGAACCCCATTGATCAGCTATCGACCGGGGTTAAAAATATAAAATGCTATTAAAAAGTAGGGGTTGGTGGTAGGAGGGTAAAAATTTAGGACTAAATGTATTTTTTAATAGCACATCACAAAAAAATTACCAAAAAAAAATTTGTCCAAAAAATGACAAAATTTTTTTTAGGGTGAGCCACCCTTAACACTTAGGGGTATAAAAATTAGTTATAAACCTATTCTCATACCTACTGAATATACATATAAAATTTCATCAAAATTGGTCAAGCCGTTTCGGAGGAGTATAAATACGAAAACTGTGACACAGGAATTTTAATATTAGAAGATATTGAATTATTCAGGAAAAGCAATCTGATAGACAACGAAAGTTTAAAATTCTTGCTTTAACACATACATTTATTAATTCATGTCAATATTTGTAATATATATATATATATATATATATATATATATATATATATTAGAATAAATAATAAATAATTGAAGGATGTCTAATTAGTAATGATAATAAGCAATGTACAGTTATAAATATTTTTCGTTATTTACGTTAAAATAATAAAAAAAATGGTGTGTTTAATTAGATGTGTAAATGAAAATATTTCCTGTTCAATGTAAACGAAACAGTTAAAAAAGAAAGAAGTGTGAGTGTGTGTGTGTGTGTGTGTGTGTGTGTGTGTGTGTGTGTTTGCTAGGCGCGTTTTATTTTCATGTTATTAGTCTATTAATTATATTTCAACAGTCCAGAAATTATATAAACAGCAATAATAACAATTACAGTAGCCAGCATTCTTGTCTCGGCCTCGGTGTGGTATGCTATGGCTTAATACCATCTATCCTGTATTTAGTCAAATGATCCTGGTTCGTGTGAAAGGATCAAAACAGTGCTGAATAGTTTTGATGCGCAGCCAACTTGAATATGATTACATTGTCCGCTTGAGCATAACTAAAGAAATTTCTCATGGGAACATTCAATACACAAACAAGAATCTACCGTATGAGTACTCCTCCTACATACATCTCTATTCATCTACATATTTGTAGAGTGTGAAATTGAAAGAAATGTTGTAGCAAAAGTTGGTGTTAGTCAGTTAAGATGGTTCGGACATGTTGAGCGAATGTCTAATAAACGTTTGCTGTTCAAAAGATTTATTTGAATGATTTTGATGGTATACGTTTGCTAGTGGACGTCCGATGAGTAGTTGGAGTGGTATGATTGAGAGGGTGGCTTGCGTGAGCAAAAGTTTCCAAGTAGTAGGAATAAAAGAGAATGTATGAGAGGAATTATGAATGTGGATGAAGCGAAAGTTGCTTGTTTGGATAGGAGTGTTTGGAGGCGACTGATTTCGGGATGATAAAAAAGTTTGTGCCACACCCTTTTGGGTACATGGCGTGATTGTGTATGTATATATAATACAAATCAAATTACAAAACTACAAAATACGAAATCAAACATATTTCCATAGATTTACTAAGAAAAGAAACTTGTTAAAGTTTTTAATTCTCTAATAGAAGAAAAAATTAATTTAGTTTTTCTTTACTTTGACGAGTTTTAAAAAAAGGAAATTGTTCGATGACTAAGTATATGACTTTTTTTTTTATAAATATTGAATATTTTTCTAAATAATAATTAACTATACCGATAAAATAATTTTGATAGAAGATACAGAGTGAGTAATAAGTAATAAATAACATAGTAAGATTATAAAAAATCTTTCAAAACTCCATTATATTAAGATAAGATCAAAAACTTGATATTATGTCGAGTTGTTGATTTTAAATATGACTAAGTCCGAATGTTACATCAGTATCGTGTTACCCATGAATTACTTGTTTATATTATATTTTGTCAAATTAATAATAATAATAATTAAAAAGTAAGTCTCTTGTATGACAAATATTTTTAATATTTTTCACACGATACTGATGTAACATTCGGACTTATTGTTAGTCATATTTAAAATCAACAACTCGACATAATATTAAGTTTTTGATCTTATCTTAAGCGATTACTGGATTTTTTTGACTATAAGGGGTTTCGATACAAGCAAATTTTTTTATAAAGAATAAGTTTTTCTCCTAAAACTCATATTAAAATTTTTTTCCCTATAGGAAACCTCATCACTTTACACAATGTAATTGTTTGCTTAGATTATAATATAGTATTTCTAAGTTTTTTTATATTATTTTAAGAGCTGAAACAAATAATTTGTCATGACCTTTTGCCGTAACCCTTAACAAAGTATTGTAAGAAATTGTCAGACAGTTGCAGTGCAATTCAGAGCAAATTGATGAATAATTTTATTCCCATCAGTTTATTGTTAGTTTAGTTAAAGATGGATGCATAGATACGCAATTATGTAAATTTTCTGACTATACGCTGTGCTCTACTATTGTAACGCGGCAGTTTAACATTATTTGATTTTACAAATTTCTAAACGAAGAATTTACATTTACAATTTTACTTTTGGCTATGATCGTCTAAATAAGGACCCGACGTTATGTTAAAATACTAGCAACCCAAATTCTAAGGAGTCGTGAAATGGCGAGGTTTCGGAACTTAAAGTTATCGAAAATAAAAGTCAAAAATAAACCTGAACTGTGAAGTTCATTTATTTGTCAATGTTGCACATTAAGTAAATATCTTAGCGATTTGTTTAAACAGTCACATGTATTTTATTTATGAGATTTTAACATTTTATTATTGTATGATATAAAATATGTAATTTTAAGGGGGGGGGGCAGTGTCGACGGTTGGTCTGGTGAGCGAAACATGTAACAGAAAACAACGATATAAATAACACTATCATGTTATAAGTATGGGGTGTTGTGTCCGTGTGTAACTAACTTCACAAACACGCCAACGCCAATGCTCGTATATAACGTCACTAGCCGAGAGTGTGATGGTCAGTCAGTGTGTAAATAACTTCACAAACACACAAACGCCAATGCTCGTATATAACGTCACTAGCCGAGAGTGTGATGGTCAGTCAGTGTGTAAATAACTTCACAAACACACAAACGCCAATGCTCGTATATAACGTCACTAGCCGAGAGTGTGATGGTCAGTCAGTGTGTAAATAACTTCACAAACACACAAACGCCAATGCTCGTATTTAACGTCACTAGCCGAGAGTGTGATGGTCAGTCAGTGTGTAAATAACTTCACAAACACACAAACGCCAATGCTCGTATATAACGTCACTAGCCGAGAGTGTGATGGTCAGTCAGTGTGTAAATAACTTCACAAACACACAAACGCCAATGCTCGTATTTAACGTCACTAGCCGAGAGTGTGATGGTCAGTCAGTGTGTAAATAACTTCACAAACACACAAACGCCAATGCTCGTATATAACGTCACTAGCCGAGAGTGTGATGGTCAGTCAGTGTGTAAATAACTTCACAAACACACAAACGCCAATGCTCGTATTTAACGTCACTAGCCGAGAGTGTGATGGTCAGTCAGTGTGTAAATAACTTCACAAACACACAAACGCCAATGCTCGTATATAACGTCACTAGCCGAGAGTGTGATGGTCAGTCAGTGTGTAAATAACTTCACAAACACACAAACGCCAATGCTCGTATTTAACGTCACTAGCCGAGAGTGTGATGGTCAGTCAGTGTGTAAATAACTTCACAAACACACAAACGCCAATGCTCGTATATAACGTCACTAGCCGAGAGTGTGACGGTCAGTCAGTGTGTAAATAACTTCGCAAACACACAAACGCCAATGCTCGTATTTAACGTCACTAGCCGAGAGTGTGATGGTCAGTCAGTGTGTAAATAACTTCACAAACACACAAACGCCAATGCTCGTATTTAACGTCACTAGCCGAGAGTGTGATGGTCAGTCAGTGTGTAAATAACTTCACAAACACACAAACGCCAATGCTCGTATTTAACGTCACTAGCCGAGAGTGTGATGGTCAGTCAGTGTGTAAATAACTTCACAAACACACAGACGCCAATGCTCGTATTTAACGTCACTAGCCGAGAGTGTGATGGTCAGTCAGTGTGTAAACGTGTAGGTGCGTATGTGTAAGGTACCATGGGACTAGAGATTCCAATCCTAGAATCAGAATCCTAATCCCCGAGCCAGTCCGCTGTTAGCTCTTATAAAGGCCGCAAGCTCCCCACTTCTTCATACATGCGAAGGAACATTACCAAATATGGTCACAAAACAGAATGCTCCGTTCCTATTGGCTGAAACGTTCGGCCCGGGAACTGCTAGAGGGGGAAGTATGCCCCGGACGAAACACTGCGTATCTCTAAATAGTGACAAAATAACTTATTAAACACTCGTTAACTAAAAAAACATTACATCTCAATTTAATTATCATAGTTGTATTCCTCATAATTTCCTGATTAATTTAATACTAAACAACATATATTTATTTAATGCACTAACAGAGTTAACATAATTTCTACATTGTATTCATAATTCTAAATTGTTCACAAAAGAATAATATTATAACATAAAGAAATATTCAATAATAAAATGAATAGACAAAACATTTATCTATTGTCATAATTACAAAGCGCAAATGCGCACATATACAAGCTAAAAGATAAGACAAATACAAAACAATTAGACTCCCCACAGCGAGGAATTTGGATGACAGCTGCACGTGCGTTATCTATTCTCAGCGCCGGATTAATTGCATTTTTCTAATACGGAAGAAATTCTACAATCTTTACTCATAACACATGCAGATATAATACAGGACTAATATTGTAAGCTACGGTTTAATAATTATAACATAAGTAAATACTACTTGTTGAAAAGAAGAAAAAAACTAAAAAATTCTCCGCCAGGGTTGGTCCCGTTTCAATCACCCCCTTGTTATTTACTGAAATACATTTGAAAGTGAATAACAACTCCCAGTTGGTGAAATAAGGCCCGTGACTGAAAATTAAACATGTTAATTACTAATTGATCTCGTTCGTATTATCTGTAACGTAATGATACAAAAATTAATGTTAATGTAATTAGCATCCTACACCCCCTGGCACTGAGATTTTCCAGCTCCCCTTATCTCCAAATATCTGCAACAAAAATAGAAACATTGGCGGTTCCACCATAATACTGCCTCTACGTCGATTTCCTATACATTTCTTTAAGTTCCAATAACATTCCACTTCAGCTTCAAAAAACTCCACATCCTGGTCGTAGGCACCAATTGTAACGCGGCAGTTTAACATTATTTGATTTTACAAATTTCTAAACGAAGAATTTACATTTACAATTTTACTTTTGGCTATGATCGTCTAAATAAGGACCCGACGTTATGTTAAAATACTAGCAACCCAAATTCTAAGGAGTCGTGAAATGGCGAGGTTTCGGAACTTAAAGTTATCGAAAATAAAAGTCAAAAATAAACCTGAACTGTGAAGTTCATTTATTTGTCAATGTTGCACATTAAGTAAATATCTTAGCGATTTGTTTAAACAGTCACATGTATTTTATTTATGAGATTTTAACATTTTATTATTGTATGATATAAAATATGTAATTTTAAGGGGGGGGGCAGTGTCGACGGTTGGTCTGGTGAGCGAAACATGTAACAGAAAACAACGATATAAATAACACTATCATGTTATAAGTATGGGGTGTTGTGTCCGTGTGTAACTAACTTCACAAACACGCCAACGCCAATGCTCGTATATAACGTCACTAGCCGAGAGTGTGATGGTCAGTCAGTGTGTAAATAACTTCACAAACACACAAACGCCAATGCTCGTATATAACGTCACTAGCCGAGAGTGTGATGGTCAGTCAGTGTGTAAATAACTTCACAAACACACAAACGCCAATGCTCGTATATAACGTCACTAGCCGAGAGTGTGATGGTCAGTCAGTGTGTAAATAACTTCACAAACACACAAACGCCAATGCTCGTATTTAACGTCACTAGCCGAGAGTGTGATGGTCAGTCAGTGTGTAAATAACTTCACAAACACACAAACGCCAATGCTCGTATATAACGTCACTAGCCGAGAGTGTGATGGTCAGTCAGTGTGTAAATAACTTCACAAACACACAAACGCCAATGCTCGTATTTAACGTCACTAGCCGAGAGTGTGATGGTCAGTCAGTGTGTAAATAACTTCACAAACACACAAACGCCAATGCTCGTATATAACGTCACTAGCCGAGAGTGTGATGGTCAGTCAGTGTGTAAATAACTTCACAAACACACAAACGCCAATGCTCGTATTTAACGTCACTAGCCGAGAGTGTGATGGTCAGTCAGTGTGTAAATAACTTCACAAACACACAAACGCCAATGCTCGTATATAACGTCACTAGCCGAGAGTGTGATGGTCAGTCAGTGTGTAAATAACTTCACAAACACACAAACGCCAATGCTCGTATTTAACGTCACTAGCCGAGAGTGTGATGGTCAGTCAGTGTGTAAATAACTTCACAAACACACAAACGCCAATGCTCGTATATAACGTCACTAGCCGAGAGTGTGACGGTCAGTCAGTGTGTAAATAACTTCGCAAACACACAAACGCCAATGCTCGTATTTAACGTCACTAGCCGAGAGTGTGATGGTCAGTCAGTGTGTAAATAACTTCACAAACACACAAACGCCAATGCTCGTATTTAACGTCACTAGCCGAG
Organism: Clivina fossor; assembly: GCA_963966155.1. Lineage (NCBI taxonomy): Eukaryota > Metazoa > Arthropoda > Insecta > Coleoptera > Carabidae > Clivina > Clivina fossor. The sequence goes on along the minus strand of OZ014564.1, from coordinate 11,633,537 downwards.
AGTGTGATGGTCAGTCAGTGTGTAAATAACTTCACAAACACACAAACGCCAATGCTCGTATTTAACGTCACTAGCCGAGAGTGTGATGGTCAGTCAGTGTGTAAATAACTTCACAAACACACAGACGCCAATGCTCGTATTTAACGTCACTAGCCGAGAGTGTGATGGTCAGTCAGTGTGTAAACGTGTAGGTGCGTATGTGTAAGGTACCATGGGACTAGAGATTCCAATCCTAGAATCAGAATCCTAATCCCCGAGCCAGTCCGCTGTTAGCTCTTATAAAGGCCGCAAGCTCCCCACTTCTTCATACATGCGAAGGAACATTACCAAATATGGTCACAAAACAGAATGCTCCGTTCCTATTGGCTGAAACGTTCGGCCCGGGAACTGCTAGAGGGGGAAGTATGCCCCGGACGAAACACTGCGTATCTCTAAATAGTGACAAAATAACTTATTAAACACTCGTTAACTAAAAAAACATTACATCTCAATTTAATTATCATAGTTGTATTCCTCATAATTTCCTGATTAATTTAATACTAAACAACATATATTTATTTAATGCACTAACAGAGTTAACATAATTTCTACATTGTATTCATAATTCTAAATTGTTCACAAAAGAATAATATTATAACATAAAGAAATATTCAATAATAAAATGAATAGACAAAACATTTATCTATTGTCATAATTACAAAGCGCAAATGCGCACATATACAAGCTAAAAGATAAGACAAATACAAAACAATTAGACTCCCCACAGCGAGGAATTTGGATGACAGCTGCACGTGCGTTATCTATTCTCAGCGCCGGATTAATTGCATTTTTCTAATACGGAAGAAATTCTACAATCTTTACTCATAACACATGCAGATATAATACAGGACTAATATTGTAAGCTACGGTTTAATAATTATAACATAAGTAAATACTACTTGTTGAAAAGAAGAAAAAAACTAAAAAATTCTCCGCCAGGGTTGGTCCCGTTTCACTATACTCAATTTAATCGTAATTATACCAGATTTCCACTCGTAGTTGAAACTGTTATACTCACTTTATATTACATTTTAAACAAATTATCTAAAAAATTTATTTTAAAAATATCTAAAATGTATTATTACTTCAAATTTATCACACGGTTGAAAATTTTATTAATTTTCTTTTTATAAATAGGTGTTACTAATAAGAAACGTCTAATGAACGTTTGGTTAAAGAGATTTATTTGAATGATTTTGATGGTATACGTTTGCGTGGACGTCCGATGAGTAGTTGGAGTGGTATGATTGAGAGAGTGGCTTGCGTGAGCGAAAGTTTCCAAGTAGTAGGAATAAAAGAGCATGTATGAGAGTGGAATTATGAATGTGGATGATGCGAAAGTTGCTTGTTTGAATAGGAATGTTTGGAGGAGACTGATTACGGGATGATGAAAAGAGTTTATGCCACACCCTTTTGAGTACATGGCGTGATTGTGTATGTATGTATGTATGTACTAATAATAAAAAATAAAACACTTACGTTTCACAGTTTCTATTAAAACTTGATTGATTTCGGCTTTTTAAGGCCTTTATCAGAAATTTGACAACGAGATTCATTTCTTGTCAAACTTCTGATGAGGGCCTAAAAAGCCGAAATTGATCAAGTTTTAATAAAAACTGTGAAACGTACAAGTGTTTTATTTTTTATTATTATTAAAAATATTTTATCAAGTGCCCAACAGTTAAATCTTTCAACTTTATTAAGGTGTTACTACTTATAAGTTGTTTTTTTAAACTTATCATATTTAATATAAAATTTATGTCAGATTGGAAGATAAGTGTTAATATAGATTTATCCAAATTTAATTGATATTTTTTGAGCATAAGTATTACAAATTTGAAATATTTAGCTTACTTACATGTATTTAAGAAAAAAATGTTAATTTAAATCAACTATAAAAATTTTGGAATGGAGGTTTAAAATAATATTCCAAAATTATATTTCAGATAAGTATTTTTAAAATTTTTACAAATAAAGTAAGTTAATCTAATTTTTTTTTAATAATTGTCGATTTTGACGAATACTGGAAGTGGTATTAGTACATTCGTCTAGTGAATATTTAGTTTTTCTAAGCACCAAAACGTCCTTGATAATAATTTTCAAAAAAACAGATAATAGTTTTTAATGTGATTTCAACTTTTTGGTCGACCTGTAATTGTATACCTATATACAGAGTGTTCGTTCGCCAGTTTGATATAGGGCAATAACATGGGATACCGATAATATGCAAAATACTTCTTTCTGAAGTAAAATTCGGAGAAATACTTAGAATACTTTTCGATAGGGAATAAAAAGTTCTATGATTTGCTTTTACGTTTAAATTGCTAGCATGTCCCGTTTGGGCGCTAGAATTTTTTTAAAAATGTTTTTTTAGAATTTTCAATAATTTTTCCTGCTAAATCAGTATGAGTTAGAGGAAAAAGTTACTTAACTATTATATAGCTAATTTTTTTCTCTATTTTATTGAATTTTCTCAAAAAAATCTGAAAATGCAATTGAAAAATTTACAAATTTTTGATTTAATTTTCAAATAATCATTGATATTTATTTAATTTAAACTCTACTATGTAGCCTTATGGCGTTAAACATTTACTTAAATATATATATATATATATATATATATATATATATATATATATGAAAATGATTTGAATTCACTTTTGAATGTATCAACTTTGTATTAAAATATTCAACTCATTCTTCATCATCCGCCGACAAATTTCTTTCTTTCATTCACTCGGAAATATTATCATTTATATTATTAATACGTATCTATTTATTCATTTAGTTAAATTTATTTCATTTTCCAATGTATTGTCCTTCCCGGTTATGCATTGCATTTTTTTCAAATACAATTATACATAAGAGTTGATATTATATAATACAATTACAACTCTTAAATAATTAATTATTGTTTTTATAATGTATTACATTGCCAAGATGAAACAGAAAGAAAAAAAAACCGCTTTCTTTAAAAACCAGTTGAATGACTTTCGCTTGAATCATTATTTCTCTATTTCTTCATTTATTAGTTAGCAATTAAAACCTAGATTTTCTATCATTAATCTTCATTTAAAAAGTGAAAAAAAGAATTAAGTAATGTCGAAATAAATATTTCTTGTGATTAAACAATATAATAAAGCTTGGTTTTATTAGTTTAATCCAAGTCTTATAAAAGTTGCTTTGTATTAATACTATTATTAGTTGGTGTTAGTCAGTTAAGATGGTTCGGACATGTTGAGCGAATGTCTAATGAACGTTTGGTTAAAAAGATTTATTTGAATGATTTTGATGAGCGAAAGTTTCCAAGTAGTAGGAATAAAAGAGCATGTATGAGAGGAATTACGAATGTGGATGAAGCGAAACTTGCTTGTTTGGATAGGAATGTTTGGAAGCTACTGATTTCGGGATGATGAAAAGAGTTTGTGCCACACCCTTTTGGGTACATGGCGTGATTGTGTATGTATGTATGTTTAATCACTTAATAATAACTGTTAGAAATTGTAAATAAATATAGTTGATAAAAAACACTTCATATTATTTAAAGTATACTATATATAATTAAATAGAATTTTGTTGTCAAATAAATTGAAACAGTAGCTAGGCATCAGATTCATCTTTTATTCTATGTAAATGGAATTTTACAAAAATTACTAGGATAAATACAACTCAGCACCGGTAAAGTGTATCGTTTACATCGATAACATCTAAAATAAGAATGGAATTTATGTTTAATAATAATAATAATAATAATATTACACGCATTTACAGTTAGAACAATTATGATATTGGCATCGCTATATCCGTGTAGCCTCTGCATTACATACGAGAATGTATATAAGTATCTAGAGAATAAGATATGTACTATCTATTTATTATGCATCCATAATTTTATTCTAAAACTACATTGATATCATTAGCTGAGTTTGTAATTAGATTGCTATGGCTTATGTATACAGGGTGTAACAGAATAACTATTCCTAATTTTCAAAAATAATAGAGTGCACTTAGAGAAACATTTTTTATTAATAAACTAGTGTCCGGAAATTTCTCGGTGTCAAGATACACTAGATATCGTTAAAAACAATCTTAATTATTACAACATCAAAGAGTAGTTAAGTTAAGGAACATTTTATTAGAAATAATAGCGCATTAATCTTTATAAAAATTGTTCGAAGTTACGACCACCATTTTCGATACACAAGTTGTAACGATGTACAATCGACTGCCGAAAAAAAAAAGAAAAAAAAATTTCCGGACACTAGTTTATTAATAAAAAATGTTTCTTTATGTGCCCTCTATCATTTCTGAAAATTAGGAATAGTTATTCTGTTACACCCTGTATAGCTTAACTTAGCTTAGATTAGCTTAGCTTACTCAAACTAGATGTTCTGCTTGTTAACTATGACAATGAACAGAAAATTTACATCAATATTTCTATGACAAAACTCAAAAACGTTACACAATATTGCTTTTCTGATAAATCTGTTAATTCACGTCGAAATTAACTGTATATTAAAGAAATATTTTCTTTATAACATACACGATCATGTAATATAAATAATGTTGTAATTATTTATTTATTATTAGTGAATGTTGGGTTTGGTTGCAAAAGCATAAATGGAAAATGACTGCTGTGGAAATGAGATTTTTAGTATAATAAGTTCTGAAAGATTATTTACTATGTTGTATATTTTCTTTGTGAGACAACTTCAATTATTTTTAATAAATTTTTCTTGAAACTTTTAATTTTTGTAACGCATAAAAAATAATGACATATAGTACAATTTTTTTTTGACAATAATAAAAAAGATATATAAAAATGAGAAATAACTATAGATAATAGTTTTGTAAGAATCCAGCAGAGTGGTGTAGAGTTGAAGTGAAGTGTGAAGGTCATTGTGCAAGGTAAACAATCATACAAGAAGTAAACGAGATTCTTTAAGTTGATCTGCTCCGGAGATGATTCATACTACAACTACATTATGATGCTATCTTATACAGTTACCAATATTATTTCAATACGCTGCTACAGCAATTATAGAACATTTTCATTGGCAGGAAATGGACAGTTGACAGTTGAGATAAAATTGTCATCACTCGGTTTGTTACTAAGAAAACGATTCGGTTTTGTTTTATTAGTCTATTACTTTGGAAGATTAGCTCTGGAATTGTTTTTACCTGTTGGTTTCACTTTTATTTACACATAGAAGAACAAATAGCTAGCGATTTATGAAACAATTTACGCTAGTAGCAAAAGACAACTAATTATAGTTAGGAAACATTAAAAACTAAAACAAGATGAATTTCTTCCTATCATTTAGATTACAACATAATCAGCTTTTACTTATTTACACCTAGATAGAGTTTATTATAGATCAAAACATTAAGTTTTGAAAGTGGCTATTTATACATACGGTATGTATACGCAATTGGCTATATATATATATATATATATATATATATATATATATATATACAGTATGTATACGCAATTGGCTATGTATACATACAGTATGTATACGCAATTGGCTATATATACATACAGTAGGTTAGGTTAGTAGGTTGGTTTAGGTTTTTTGTTTTGTTTTAGTATGTATAAGTAGCCAATTGCGTATACATACCGTATATATAAATAGCCTCATCCTAAATAATAATATATTTATTTTACTTTATTTTTATTTATATTTATTTTTAAATAAAACTATAATTATTATTTATAATAATTATAAATAATAATTATACATTACATTTAGTTATCAAGTCACCCTTCCCAAAAACTAAAACTTTGCACTTATCAACATTCAACACAAGATTCATATCTTTATAATTAATAATATAATAAAATTAATGATATTATAACAAAAATAGTTAAAAATGTAAAGTAATGCGATGTGCATGTAGTTTTTGATTGAGTGGTAATAAAAATGTGAAAGATTTTCCTGTAATTAAACGAAGCTAATTCTGAGAAAAGAGCACCTCTGATAGATAACAACACACACACACAAAACAAACGACGAACGATCTACATAAACTTAAATAAGTTGTTTTTCATATTCTTTAGCCGAGATAACATCCTTTGATTATAACAACTATACTTATAGTAAATCATAAGGAAATTAATACTTAATGCGTAAAAAGTTATTCGTTTTTTGTTTTTTTTTTTTATGAAATGGAAGAACCGTTACGTGAAGATCCCACAACTCATCCGGAAATAGTTTGAAACTTTTTTTTAATTAAATGTGTATTCTTTGAACTGACAATACTTGTGATTTATTTTTCGAATACAGCATAATAAGTACAGTAAGTTTTATACATGTATGATATGATGTATTCTGTCACCTATAATAACTATATAATAAATCGAATTATTCACCAATCAGCCGATCAGCTATAGCTTTTACATTCACCTGTCAACGTAGTAATTTTTCCTTCGATTATATTCTTTCATGCTATATTCAAAATATTTAAACGGTTATTATGGAAATCATTATAAGTGTATTTATGCTGCATTTTTTTTTAAAATATGTTATTAATTAACTTGTTCATTTTAAAACGGCATTTTTATTTATTAATTGAAAGAAATTAGTTGGCATTCTATTACATATTATTTTAAGATGGATTACGCATACCTAATATAACCTAACCTAACCTAATATATTTTGTTATTTACTGTACTGATATATTATTTATCCTGATAAAGCCGAACGTTCAGTTTTGTCGAAACGTCGATTTTAAATAAATACTAATACAGAACTTTAATCAAAAAAACATCACTTCTTCTTGAAATAATACGTAAAAATACTTTACGAAAAGATAGATTTTGTTCTTGTTGACTTATTTATCATAAAAAAAATATTATATTTATGTTCAAGTTAGTAAATATGATAAAATATAAAATATTATAGTGTAATAGTGAGTGCGTGCTCGGTAGCAATTAAATATGCCCGATAAGTTACTGAGAGATTCAATAACTTGTATATACTTATATATATATATATATATATATATATATATATATATATATACTTGTATATATACTTGTATATATGGAAGTGTTGCGGTCAGACGGATATGTTGCGTATATAATATCAACATTTTTTTCGTTTTTTGTTGTAAACATCCCGTAAAGTAACGTATAGCAAAAATAATCAAAAGTAAAAAGACACCCTGAAGGTCACGTAGCTACGTTCACATGATGCCCGTTATAATTGTTGCGTATGTATGCATGTGTGTGCGTGTGTAATGATACGTTAAGTAGTAAATTGTAGCTAGTGGTATCTTCGTTGTTTTAGCTGTTATTGGACATTGGAAATATCTATCTATCCAAATGGAAAAAAAACAACAAAAATACATACATACATACACAATCACGCCATGTACTCAATAGGGTGTGGCACAAACTCTTTTTATCATCTCGAAATCAGTCGCCTTTAAACACTCCTATCCAAACAAGCAACTTTCGCTGTTTTTTCTTTTAAAGTTTGCGCCAATGTGTATAAATAAATATACATATAGTACGTAAATGTTTCCAAAGAAGACCGTTTGAGTATATACAATGCAGTTTTGTTGCCTACGTTGATGTATGGTAGTGAATGTTGGGTTTGGTTGCAAAAGCATAAACGGAAAATGACTGCTGTGGAAATGAGATTTTTACGTGGGGTATGTGGTGTAAATAGGAGAGATCGGGTACGAAATACGATTAGTGTATGATGAGTGTCAAATTGAAAAAAATGTTGTAGCAAAAGTTGGTGTTAGTCAGTTAAATTGGTTCGGATATGTTGAGCGAATGTCTAATGAACGTTTGGTTAAAAAGATTTTGGTGGTATACGTTTGCGTGGACGTCCGATGAGTAGTTGGAGTGGTATGATTGAAAGAGTGGCTTGCGTGAGCAAAAGTTTCCAAGTAGTAAAAATAAAAGAGCATGTATGAAAGGAATTATGAATGTGGATGAAACGAAAGTTGCTTGTTTGAATATGAATGTTTGGAGGTGACTGATTTCGGGATGATAAAAAGAGTTTGTGCCACACCTTTTTAGGTACATGGCGTGATTGTGTATGTATGTATGTACTGTTAGAAAATTTACCGACTGGATAAAAATCGTGACAGAGGTAAAAACTACACAGGATCTGACAAAGAGAATTTTTTCAGAAATAGTTAATTGAGCTAGATATAATACTAAAATAAAATTGGTAAGCTATGAGTTTATTTACTTCCAGGTTAAAATATACTGTCTTGAAATTTGCCTAAATAATTTACTCAGTTAATTTGTTCATCTAGTATATTTAAGTTTATCTTCATAATATATCGCATAAAACAAAATAGCATAGTTGCTATAATATATAATACTTATAACAAATTGTTAAAATAAATGAGAGAGAAAAAACTAAGAAGTAAAAACTAGAGAAAGAAGTAATGAGGAAGTTTTTTGTTGGTAGCATGCGTTTTGCAGTGAGCGTGAAATTGTCATAAGCTATAGCGATAGCAGTTATACATACATACATATGTGATATATTCCGTTTTAATGTGTATTGTCTTGTCATATTTATTCATCTCGCACCGTAACCGAAATTCTAACGGACTTCTTTCTGCTCATCAACTAAATCAATTCAAAATTTTACAATCATTCAAGACACACTCTAAACAAGATTATATAATTTTATCTACAAACCATGAGAGACACTATGATGCCCAGTATTTCTAGGTTATAATTGCTGTAATTTTAGCATAATTGTTTAAAAATACATAATCGGCCTGATTCTCTAACAAAGTTGCTAAGTTTTAGCAACGTTGTTATCAACTCTAACCAATAGAAACAAGTATAACAGTTCTCATTTTTATTTTTTATTTAGTGTCAGCTAATATTATTGGCTAATGTTGTTAGCAACATTGTTAAAATTTAGCAACTTTGTTAGAGAATCAGGTCGAATATCAGATCTATTACAAACATTAATGAAAAAATGTTGTAGCAAAAGTTGGTGTTAGTCAGTTAAGATGGTTCGGACATGTTCAGCAAATGTCTAATGAACGTTTGCTGTTAAAAAGATTTATTTGAATGATTTTGACGGTATACGTTTGCTAGTGGACGTGCGATGAGTAGTTGGAGTGGTATGATTGAGAGTGTTTTGCGTGAGCGAAAGTTTCCAAGTAGTAGGAATAAAAGAGCATGTATAAGAGAAATTATGAATGTGGATGAAGCGAAAGTTGCTTGTTTGGATAGGAATGTTTGGAGGCGACTGATTTCGGGATGATGGAAAGAGTTTGTGCCACATTCTTTTGGGTACATGGCGTGATTGGGTATGTATCTATGTATGTATGTGTGGATGTATGTATGTATGTTTTACTCTTTTAGTAATAGTCTTAAGAGAGACACCACTTTAATATTTTTAAAATTCTTTCTTTTTTAACATTTTCTGAGTGAAATATTATAGTGTGTAAAATAATGTTTTCCGAAATTTAAACTTTCGGCAGAGTTACAGTGAACCAATACAGAGTTGCGTCAGAGCAAGTAAATCGTACAGATTGAGCAGTAAAAAACGAACTTCAAACTTTAAACGCGTTTTTATTGAAACCATATTTTTCAACCTTCTTCCGCCGATATCTCGGAAACTATTTATTCGATCTATTTCCGATTAAGACATAATTATAGAGAATTAAATTCCCTAAAATGTTACAAAATATTTCCTTTTTTCGGTTATTTTATATGCTTTAAAAGTTGATTTTTTAAAACTAAAAAAAAAAAAACAAAACCACTTTTTTCAAACAGCCGCCATTTTTATAATTTTTCGAAATTTCTACAGCCGTTTTCAACATAAAATTTACAAACAAATATACAATTATTGGTCATTCAATAAGATTAGATTTATAATTGAAAGTTGTTGCATAACGCTTGAATGCTAAAACAATTTTGCAGTAAAACTAGTAATCGCAATAATTTTGCTTACGTTAGTTTTGAAATAGAAATAAAGTTCATAACCACTCGTAAACTTGACAGAGAACGATTAAAGTGGAAAAACTTAGCGAAAGAACGAAGAGGTTGATTGTTTTATGGCGCTGTAAAATATAACGAGAAAATACGTATATAAAATGAAAAGTTATTTATGTACATATATCCGTACTGGAACTGAGATTCCAGTTTTCAACAAACTAGTTTCACATTTCACATTTTACGATTTGTACAAGTTGCAAGCGACAACACCGATATCAAATCAACTATAGTTTTATACAAACAAATCCAATCAAAAATATACGGATACAAAATGCTTTACAGACATTTCCTAGATTTATTTGCTGGCATTAGAAAGATTTCATAAATATTGCTGGATCAGTAATGATAGCTTACTTTAAAAAAATTATAAATTAAATGTTATTTAAAAGGTGTTGTGCCACTTGCGTACATGTCACTTGCGTACAAACATTATTTAGTGTCACTTGCGTACAAATAAGGGTCGGGCCAAACCATAATAAATAAAAATATAATTTTACTGTGGCGAAAAGTTAATAAAATAATATAATTTCCTCTTTTTTGTAAAAATAATAAAATTTTGTAATTTTAAGTAAAATAATTAGTTTACATATTATATATGTTTTTTTTTATTGAAAAAGTAATTAAATTTACATAAAATATACGTATTTTTTATTCATATTACGTATAAATTTTCTTATGACGCCTGTAAATTTTCATATTAACCTGGTGTAAATTAGTTGCTCTGGGTTTTTATGTAAAATTACCCAATTTTTTTTTACAATGTGTATAAAAAAAGTCATATTTATCGGATATCGAATTTTCAACAACCTTCTTATTTCAAAATGTTTAAATAAAAATGTATGCATCAATAATATTTTTTTTAACAGAAAATTTAACCAGGTATATAATATTATTTCTACAACTGTCTGAAATCTAAACTTTACAGTTTTTAATGCCAAGATCGCAAAACAACTTTAATTATTTTTATATACTCTTTTTGTGCATTTATATAACGTCAGAATGAAATAATCTCACGCTATGTTACTTATTTCACGCTTTTTTTTTTAAATTATTATCGTAAACAGATACTTAACGTAGGAAATATAATGAAATAAAGTACAGTTTTTTTAACAGTTTTTCAAAAATAATTTTGTTGTTTAACGCTGTGAGTACTCGGTAAAACATTTCGATGAAACTTTTTCTCGATGAGTTCTTGTCAGGTTTTTTCCAATCATTCTTGATTATATTTAGTTAATGGACCAGCTAGCCACCCTTCCAAGCTTGTGACCAATATAAATATTCTATAAATATCACATTTTTTGTACATTTTTACCACTTTGACTGCAAGGAAAAAGTGGTATAGCGTTTGGTATGGTGTCTGTAACATTTTCAAAAGAAAAAAATTTGTGTATAGAAATCTTTCATATAGCCATTAGATCAAACGAATCTGAACTTAGTTTATGTGGGTGTATATCAGCTCGCTCGGTCGTCAAAATTTTGTGGTCGCAACTCCTCCTAGACTGTTCAACCGATTTTAATGAAATTTTCAGAATAAATTTGTTTAGTGCCCAAAATGGTCATGTGGTTTTGGTTTTTTCCAGTGATAAAATACGCATATTTTATGTCGGGTACGAAATAGATTAGTGTATGATGAGTGTGAAATTGAAAAAAATGTTGTAGCAAAAGTTGCCCCGTGTTAAGAGTCAGTTAAGATGGTTCGGACATGTTGAGCGAATGTCCAATGAACGTTTGGTTAAAAAGATTTATTTGATTGATTTTGATGGTATACGTTTGCAGGTGGACGTCCGATGAGTAGTTGGAGTGGTATGATTGAGAGAGTGGCTTGCGTGAGCAAAAGTTTCCAAATAGTAGGAATAAAAAAGCATATGTATGATAGGAATTATGAGGGTCGATAAAGCGAAAGCTGCTTGTTTGGATAGGAATGTTTGGAGGCGACTGATTTCGGGATGATGAAAAGAGTTTGTTCCACATCCTTTTGGGTACATGGCGTGATTGTGTATGTATGTATGTATGTATGTTTTAAAATATAATAAAATTAGATAAAAAGAATATAAATTAAATAATGTACATGCAACAGTAAACAAACAATAAATTATTGTGTGATGTAGAAAGGTAATTTCTAAACGATGTGTTTCTACGAGAATACATTATCAAAAACAAATGTTTCTTGTATTCGTCGCTGCAATCAGACAGTAGCAATTACGATGACAAAGCGAATTGAATGTTTCGTTATGCCCCCCTTATAACCCCCCCTTGGTGTCCTCATACAGTCCTCACACCGAAACCGGTTAACTAACTAACTAGAACCACGAGTACCGTTTTCTACTGTCACTCCGCTTTACAAGCATACGCATTACAATTTCATTGTGCGCCTTTTATATAACTGACTTTACTGTCTATCCAAATGCTTACTTGCCTTGCTCCTCAACGTCAACAGCTCGCTGAAAAGCAAACTAGGGCCCCCACGGTTAGGCCGTAAGGCTGTCATTTCCAGGTTGTCAGTTGTTGTCACTTCGGCCGAAACTATTGTTCCTTAACAATATCTTATTGTTTTAGCCCAATTCTATTGTTTCGTATTCACTAGCCAAATTTGACTAATTAAAAAATCAATATGAAAAATTATTTAAATAAAAAAATAAATAATATATACCAGATTTTTAAAAAGTATAAAATAATATTTTCTATTTGAAGGTATACGTTTGCGTTGAATGTTCGATGAGTAGATGGAATGGTATGATTGAGAGTGTTTTGTATTAGCGAATGTTTCCAAGTAATAGGAATAGAAGAGCACTTATGACAGAGTGTCAGTATAAATGTAGATGATCAAGCAACTTTCGCTTCATCCACATTCATAATTCCTTTCATACATGCTCTTTTATTCCTACTACTAGGAAACTTTCGCTCACGCAAGACACTCTCTCAATCATACTACTTCAACTACTCATTGGACGTCCACCTGCAAACGTATACCATCAAAATCATTCAATTAAATCTTTTTAACCAAACGTTCATTAGACATTCGCTCAACATGTCCAAACCATCTTAACTAACTAACACCAACTTTTGCTACAACATTTTTTTCAATTTCACACTCATCATACACTAATCTATTTCGTACCCGATCTCTACATAAATGAATTAATTCACATAGAAAATACTTAATTCATAAAAAAAGATATTAATTTATCTAGAAACGGCTTAATTTATATGAGGAATCAATTTGATATTGTAATTTTGAAGAAATGATAAAATTTGGTGTTTGCGGGTGAAATGTGCAGTGTGTAAAAAAGAAAAATTATTGTGATCGTGTTGAAAGTAAGGTATACGACCTAGCCTAAGACAGTGCTACCAACTGTGACCAGTAAAACCGCAAAAGACATTCATACGGACACGCACGCATTCACTCATTGCACACAACAGCACACAACTACACATATTACTGCTATTGCCTATATATATATATATATATATATATATATATATATATATATATATATATATTCAAAAAACATTTTTAATACATTCAAATTTATCAGCTGATTATGGATAAAATACAAATTTTGATTATTATAGTTGACAATGTTAGAAATTTATTTGTTGATATTTTGTGAATAAAAATAAATACATTTTAGTTGACAAATTACTAGAGTAAAATACTAAAAGTAGATTTGTAGACGATAACAATTTTTTTAAGATGAGGCTATTTATACATACGGTATGTATACGCATTTGGTTATTTATACATACTAAAAAAAAAAAACCTAAACCAACCTATTAACTTAACCTACCCTAAATAGCCAATTGCGTAAAAATACTGTATGTATAAATAGCCAATTGCGTATACATACCGTATGTATAAATAGCCACTTTCTTTTTTTAATATTTTTTTTTTTTGTAATTTTAAAATGAAAAATGTATAGTGGTGACAAGATAAAAAGATAGGGACGTCATCAATTTTTGTCACTAGGCAAATAACGTCACTCACTACTATGATTATATGAGCTTCTCGCGTACAGCAGACAGGGGCAGTAATGGCCCATTATTTTCCTTTTTTTGTTCAAAATATGAAATTAAATTGCCAACTAACTGTTGACATCGCTTAGACCATTTTTTTGCCATAATAAAGTACAAAAATACACATTCAAAATATAACGTCAAATGAACTAATATAAACGTACTGTGACTTTTGACATTGAAAATCAATGCTGCCAAATATAGCAAAAATAAATAAGTTGATTTCGATAAAAAAATCCAATAATATACGATATATTTGTATATATTACATTTTAATTTGATTAAAATAACATACATAAATAGTTTCAAAAAGATTTAGTTCATTATATGTAGAATATAAAGTAAAATTAATTTTGTTCATTAGTGAGTTTTATGTTGTTTAGTTTTATCACGTGATTATGACGTACCTATCTTTTTATCTTGTCGCGACTATAATAGTATATTAATATAGTACTAGTTCTATTTTTGTTTTTGTTTCGAAAAGGTCTATTATTTAACGAACATCAGCAATGTAAAATTGAATAATTAGTTAGGATATTCGCAAAGCAAAGAGATGGTTGAGTTGAGGGGGTCGTGGGTTCAAAACGGGGCCGCGCCTACTCAACTCTTCAATTCTATCGTATGTTGTTGTTGACTTGTTGTTTAACCTTTGTATGTATGTGAACTTGACGAACAACGTACAAAGCGGTACGTTAGTAAGCAGCATATGTGAGAGCTTAAACCAGATTTTATATGATTCAACTTTCTTATACGATTAGTTTCGTAACTATAAAGTTACTTGCTTTGCTTTTAGTTCGCTCTTCCAAACCCCCCTAACTCCTTTTACAGACTACTCAAAAGGGGGAAACTTTATATTACTACCAATTTCAATCTTTACTCTACACCACAACTCAAATTTCAACTATTCACTCCTACTCTAATGTATCGTACATTTACATATATCACATCTTGAAAAATATATTATTATACAATTGATAGATATGAAAATCTACCCCTTTCGTCATAATTATGTGGTATGTGGTGTAAATAGGAGAGATCGGGTACGAAACAGATTAGTGTATAGTGAGTGTGAAATTGAAAAAAATGTTGTAGCAAAAGTTAGTGTTAGTCAGTTAAGATGGTTCGGACATGTTGAGCGAATGTCTAATGAACGTTTGGTTAAAACGATTTATTTGAATGATTTTGATGATATACGTTTGCGTGGACGTCCGATGAGTAGTTGGAGTGGTATGATTGAGAAAGTGGCTTGCGTGAGCGAAAGTTTCCAAGTAGTAGGAATAAAAGAGCATGTATGAGAGGAGGAATTATGAATGTAGATGAAGCAAAAGTTGCTTGTTTGGGTAGGAATGTTTGGAGGCGACTGATTTCGGGATTATGAAAAGAGTTTGTGCCACACTTTTTTGGGTACATGGTGTGATTGTGTATGTATGTATGACAAAAAGCGTATTGAATGTCCAAATAACTTTCAATATTTATTTCATACGGGGCAATATGCGTTTTAAATATCGAATTTGCCTTAAAAAACGCGTCTTTAGAATGTAATACCATCACTAACTAAAAATTTTACATTTTGGACAAAACGCTCTTCAATTGAAGTCAGAAATGACAATCTGATTTTTCAGTCAGACTGCTATTCCTGATAAGGTTCGTTTAAGTGAATTTTACAAGCGCTTTTAAAACTTTTACGTCTTGCGTTTAAAAAACAAATAATAAGAAAATAAACTATAACAATTTTAATAACATACAATTAGAAATACATTTTGTTGTGTACGTAGTCGTACATTACTTACACGCCAAGACACATACACAACGAGAGACAGAGAACCGTGATCTATTCAATCATGTAACTTCTGTAAATATATCAAGACCTGTTCATCCAAGCATAATAAATAATAGAGTGTGCGCAGTACATGAAAAACAAACAAGGCAAGTACCGAGAGAGAGAGTACGAAGGAGGGAGAAGAGATCTTGCCACTTAACTACTTATCTACATCGTGTAATGATCCGCAAAAGCTTTGCTTTAAGGTCTTTAAGTACAATGGCAATGTCGATGGTAAGACCTTGAACGTTTACCTAGAAGAAACTGCATCAGAAACGCCAGCATATCATACGCAGTGTATGTGT
Organism: Clivina fossor; assembly: GCA_963966155.1. Lineage (NCBI taxonomy): Eukaryota > Metazoa > Arthropoda > Insecta > Coleoptera > Carabidae > Clivina > Clivina fossor. The sequence goes on along the minus strand of OZ014564.1, from coordinate 11,617,372 downwards.
ATCTGTTTATGCGTAACATCTAGTTTTTTTATTTACATACTGTATTCTAACTATTATTTATATACATTTACATTAAACTATTTTAAATATACCTACAGAAATATATTTGTAAAGAAGTGGCACAAACTCTTTTCATTTAAGTCACCAAATAAGCAATTTTGTTTCATTTACATTTGTGATATCTATTATACATGCTTTTTTATTCTTACCACTTGAAAACATTTGCTTTTGTAGAACACTCTATTAAACGTACATATATATATATATATATATATATATATATATATATATATATATATATATATATATATATATATATAAGGGTGGTCCTTATTTTGGCAAAGTCGGATATTTGTTGCTCCCAAAATGTCCATACACTTCCCAGACCTGTCAGACCTATGATATTAACCCGTGCCTGTTGAAGACTCAAAATTTTGCATTTAGCTTAAATGGGAAAATCGCCTTTTTAGACATTTTAGGATATAACTTTTATTGTATTTACTTTAAAAATATTTCAAAATAATCACCAAAAAGCTAATGAAATATGCTTTTTAGTAGTCTAAAATTCATGCCATTCCGATGATTATTAACGGAGTGGTGTGAATTTGAAAAATATGATTTCTGACTCAGAAAGAAGCTATAATGATTAATGATAAACAGGGTGTAACAGAATAACTATTCCTAATTTTCAGAAATGATAGAGTGTACTTAGAGAAACATTTTTTATTAATAAACTAGTGTCCAGAAATTTCTCGGTGCCAAGATACACTAGTTATCGTTAAAAACAATCTTAATCAAAACATCAAAGAGTAGTTAAGTTAAGGAACATTTTTATTAAAAATAACAGCGCATTAAACTTTATAAAAATTGTTCGAAGTTACGACCACCATTTTCGATACACAAGTTGTAACGATGTACAATCGACTGCCGAAAAAAAAGAACAAAAAAGAAAAAAAAAATTTCCGGACACTAGTTTATTAATAAAAAATGTTTCTTTATGTGCCCTCTATTATTTCTGAAAATTAGGAATAGTTATTCTGTTACACCCTGTATATACGAAATGTATATAAAATTTTGATACGAGGTAGTCAAAAGTCATTAAAGATTTTGTGTTAGGCTTTCGGTGGTTTATTTCATCTTCTTCTTAATTAATAAACTGAACTAACTGTACAGTGAGAATTATTACAATAAAATAATATTAAAAAATTATTATAACTTACATGTTTTTTTTTGAAAGTTTAAAAACAAATACATAATTGGTATAGCAATCATAAAATTTGCAGAATATACAAATCATAAAGTCGATATATAATTAAAAGTATGAGATTAATTTTGTTAATAAGAATCAATATAACAAAAATTGTAGTCAAATATTAAAAATAAATAATAAAGTAATCAGAAATGTAATTGTTATTTTTTCTATCAAATTTTTCTTTTAAGAATTTATATATAGTAAAGTTAGTTGGATATGCGAAATGAAATTTTTTACGCTTTTACGTAGAAGTTGGATGGCAGAACGTGTTGTTAAACTGTAACGAAACAAGAAGAAAATAAACAACTACAAGAACATAAAACTGCTATTTACGTGTAAAGATGATGTGAAAAGGAAGCCTTTATTGCTTTTGTAGCAAGACGCTAGTGACGGACTGACGCTATTATAATTCACTTTGCTAATCAATCAGGGACCCGCACTCACATAGCCATTATTCAAAAATCACTACGACTACGTTTTTACCTGTGTTCTTCTTCAATTATAATTTTATTGTTAGAAATATAATCTACGAACTAAAATTATTTTTAATTGAACAGGATGTTTTATCTAAGCGTGGTTGCATTTAAAATTATATTTTACAAAATTATTACAGACGGATTATAAAAATTAAAAGACGGTTTTATCTAGTTTTATATTAAGTAGCACATTTTAAAAACCGGTGATTTCAAACTGGTTAAGTTCTCAGATATCGTCAGTTCATTCTTTTTTGTCATTTTTGATCAAAAGATGTTTTTGCAAATTTTAGCAATATTTGTTTGTTTTTTTTTTTCTATTTTAACAATCGTGAATGTTATAATATAATAGTTTCGGAAAAATAAATTTAAAAAAAATTAACACGTTACTTTGTGAAACCTTATATTAAAATAAAATAAAAAACTTTTGTAACTTTGAAAATTTTACTTTAATACACACATAATGTGAGTGCAGTTTCGACAAATATTGTCATTATCAAACAGTTTGATAATGACAATATTTGTCGAAACTGCAGGCACTACAATAATTGTGTATTAAAGTGAAATTTTCAAAGTTACAAAAGTTTTTTATTTTATTTTAATATAAGGTATAAAATAAAAAGCTCATTTCTACAGCAGTCATTTTCCGTTTATGCTTTTGCAACCAAACCCAATATTCACAACCTTATACATCAACGTAGGCACCAAAACTTTATTGTATATACTCAAACGGGCTTCTTTGTAAACATTTACATTCCTAGCAAAAGTTCCCAAAGCACCCAAAGCACCTTACAACCAGCATTTACTCTCCTTTCAATTTCACGATCAAAACGGCCATCTCTAGACAACAAACTACCCAAATACACAAATTCATCTACCTGCTCTAAACGTGCACTATCAATATGTACATTACATTCATTTGTCATAGTATATAGTATTTCTATATATTCTAGTATATAGAAAAACAAGATCTAATTTTATATTTTTTAACTTTTTGATATGGAATTGTTATTGAATTGAATTGATTATTTTTCAGTGTATGATAAAAGGACCTTTTTTTTTTACAAGAAACTGAGGTGGAAATACGGGCCACAGTTATTTGATATCTAGTTTAATTTCGAATTTAATTAGTGATGTTTTTAAAAATAATACAATTTTCACGAACTGTGTACATTTTAAATTTATACGGAGGGCCCCAGAAATGTGTAGAAAAATAGAACAACTAAAACTTTAGAAAAATTCTAGAAATTATATTGTGTAGTATGTGTAACTGTCATCGATGTATAATGTGTTTAATGTGCAGTTGTAATTAAGAAAGATTGATTTAAGAAGCAAAGCGCGCTAAATGTTCATACAACAACAGCAACTGTATATATTGTATTATCAAATCGAATCGAAACACGTTTTGAGGCGATTTAGTTCCGTTTTTCACATTCACACGTTGCGCCTTGCTTGCTTTTCAATCTGCTTTAAAAATCGTTCATCGAACATATGCTCGACCTGAATTTGCTTTTAATTTTATTGCTGAATTGGCTTTGGCTTTGGCTTCGCTTCCTTCTAGTTAGAGGGACTTGCCACTTGCAGGCATACTCATTCCATTTGCGCATTTTGCGGACAAATATGCGCAAAAAATCAAACTGTATGCATATGATATTCCATTCCAAACCATTTTACCGTATTATGAGTTTAACTTTTTTTCTTATTATGCATTTTATTTAAAGCAAATGCTAATGATTATATAGTGCGTACAATGTATGATATAGTCAGTTATATATATATATATATATATATATATATATATATATATATATATATATATATATATATATATATATATATATATATGCAAAATGAACGGATGAGAGCAATACATTGCGTAATTACATACATATGCACGGATTCTAATCAAATATTTTATTATAATATATGTCAGTCAGTTATTTTGTTATTTTATAGCTGCAAGATTTGTTTTATTTTGAATATACTCATTGAATTCATCTAATACTCGTTGCATACACTGTAAAAATATATCTGAAATTTATGTAATTTTACATAGGTTTTTAATAGGTAAAATAACAACATTTTATAATTTTATTTTGATAATACAGAAACAGATTAGTGTATGATGAGTGTGAATTTGAAAAAAATGTTGTATAGCAAAAGTTGGTGTTAATCAATTAAGATGGTTCGGACATGTTGAGCGAATGTTTAAAGAACGTCTGGTTAAAAAGATTTATTTAAATGATTTTGATGGTATACGTTTGCGTGGACGTCCGATGAGTAGTTGGAGTGGTATGATTGAGAGTGTTTTGCGTGAGCGAAAGTTTCCAAGTAATAGGAATAAAAGAGCATGTATGAGAAGAATTATGAATGTGGATGAAGCCAAAGTTGCTTGTTTGGATAGGAATGTTTGGAGGCGACTGATTTCGAAATGATGAAAAGAGTTTGTGCCACACCCTTTTGGGTACATGGCGTGATTGTGTATGTATGTATTTTGATAATTACATTTTTCATACGTGTACAGAACATGTAAAATATTATATTAATTTTTTACAGTGTACTTATACGGTAAATGACTGCTGTGGAAATGAGATTTTTACGTGGAGTATGTGGTGTAAATGGGAGAGATCGGATACGAAATAGATTAGTGTATGATGAGTGTGAAATTGAGAAAAATGTTGTAGTAAAAGTTGGTGTTGGGTCAGTTAAGATGGTTCGGGCATGTTGAGCGAATATCTAATGAACATTTGTTGAAAGATTTATTTGAATGATTTTGATAGTATACGTTTGCGTGGACGTCCGATGAGTAGTTGGAGTGGTATGATTGAGAGGGTGGCTTGCGTGAGCGAAAGTTTCCAAGTAGTAGGAATAAAAGAGCATGTATGAGAGGAATTACGAATTTGAATAAAATATCTCAAATAGCTTAGGGCCTTATCAAGTCTGAATCCGGCCCTGCTTGGGTACTTTTGCTGAAAATGTAAATGTTTCCAAAGATGCCTATTTGAGTAAATACAATGCTATTTTGGTTGATATATGGTAGTGCATATTACATTTGGCTGCAAAAGCATAAAACGGAAGATAATTGCTGTGGAAATGCGAGTATGAAATAGATTAGTGTATTATTAGTTTAAAATTAAAAAAAATGTTGCAAAAGTTCAGTTGCGGTTCGGTCATCTTGAGCGAATGTCTAATGAACGTTTGGTTAAAAGACATGCGTTGCAATTTTATCTTTGTATAGGAAATTTTAATCTTGATAAAATTTTACCTATTTTATCAGTAATATTTTTCTCAAAAATCAAAAAAGCGTAAATTATGTTTTCATTATTAAGCAAAATTTCTATTATTTACTATATTAGACGTTCTTAAATTTCCTAAATATATAAATATAAAAATAATAATTGTTAAGTTCGATTAAAGTTTCGATTAAGAAGTTAATCTAATTAAACCGTTGCTTTAATTACATCACCATGAAAGTAACAGAAATATTTAATCGATAAATAAAATTATATTGATTTGAAAATTATATATACCAGTAACTGTATCTTATTTACTACATTGGTCGTATAAAATGCCTTATTTCGTTATAGATAAAATTTACTTTATACTTGCATATTTATGCTGTTATAACTTTATAGTATTTTGCTGTTGATAACTAACAGCAGTTTTATTATTATTGCAAAACAAAAATTGCATTAAATCATTGAATATATAATTTTTAGTTATAAAAATCTAAAAAAATTACTTGTCACATACTTTTATGTAGAATAATATAAAAAATATCATAAGATCGCATTTTATTATTTTGAAATAATAATACAGATAAATTTGCCAGTAAATATATAAAATACATACCAAATAATTAAAAGATATGATGCTAAAATAAATTCGTATTAGGTTCAAGTTCTGTATTAAAATTTATTTATAGTCGACGTTTCGACGAAACTCAACGTTTGTCTTCATCAGGAAAACTAATACAAATGACATTACTGTAAATAACAAAACATAAAAACAAGTTACTAGGTAATAACAAATAATTTTGTAGATTTTTAAATAATGGAAGCAAAATTTTATTAAAAATATTAATTGGAAGACCTATCAATATTAACAGCAGATTGATAAGAGAAGCAATTGAAATTTATAATTAATTTATATCAACTCACTGTGAAGGCATTGAGTTAAATAAAATTTGGCTTCCCATTAATTAAAATCTATTAAATTTTATGTTCTAGTCACTTATTTGTTACCTAGTAACTTGTTTTTATGTTCTGTTATTTACTGTAATGTCATTTGTATCAGTTTTCCTGATGAAGATGGACGTTGAGTTTTGTCGAAAATTTAATTATAAATAAATTTTAATACAGAACTTGAACCTTAAGTAGTTTTTGTTTTATATAATGATTTTTTTACCACTTTGACTGCAAGGAAATACAGTGTTGCCAACTTATCGAGAAAAAAATCACAAAATTTTTTAAAAATTTATTGTGGCTACATTATTTATTCATTTTTAATTTTCAATATTTTCATCAAAGTTTCTCCTAGTGCCCACATACATTATAATATAATTAAAATACAGTGTTGCCGATTTTCCGAGAAATGTCAAAGTGGTCTATATATGGGTTTACTCATATACTTCTAATCTTGTTTTAATAAGGATTGAAGTAAAGGTGATAATAATTAATATTCAATTGAAAATTGAATTTTTTATTTCGAATTTTGACGATTAGTTTTGGTATAAATCGTTTTCAGGCCAACATCTTTTTTGTGTCAAAAAATACAATACGTGGAAATTTTATTTTGTAGGTTTTTGACTTATTGTAGCGAAAAAAACATTGGCCTGAAGACGATGTATATCGAAACTAGTCGTCAGAACTCAAAATAAAAAATTCAGTCGTAAATTGAACAAAATTTTTTAACACTTTTACTTCAATTTTTATTAAATAAATATACTAGTTTATTATGGATACATATAGTATACTAAATTTACATAATGAGTTCTGAAAGATTTTTACTATATATGATACTATTTAATTTAGTTAAAATGCGTTGTATGAGTTTGAAAATCTGTTTGATATTTCTTCACTAAAATGTTTGTAACGTAATCACTTTGGACTCGTATTTGAAATTGAAAGAACGAATCGGAAAAGAAACAAAAAAAAAAAAATAAAAAGAAAACGAAGAAAATCGTATCGTTTTTTTACGATTAAGAGAAATGGACGTAAAACATAAAAGTCAATAATTTGAAGTTGCACGAATCAAAGAAAAGGATTTAACGTTTAACGCAAAATAAATTTTTAAATCGAGAATTCTAATTCATTTTCTTACATACATACATACATACATACACAATCACGCCATGTACCCAAAAGGGTGTGGCACAAACTCTTTTCATCATTCCGAAATCAGTCGCCTCCAAACATTCCTATCCAAACAAGCAACTTTCGCTTCATCCCCATTCATAATTCCTCCTCTCATACATGCTCTTTTATTCCTACTACTTGGAAACTTTTGCTCACGCAAGCCACCCTCTCAATCATACTACTCCAACTACTCTTCGGACGTCCACGCAAACGTATACCATCAAAATCATTCAAATAAATCTTTTTAATCAAACGTTCATTAGACATTCGCTCAACATGTCCGAACCATCTTAACTGACTAACACCAACTTTTGCTACAACATTTTTTTCAATTTCTCACTCATCGTACACTAATCTATTTCGTACCCGATCTCTCCTATTTACACCACATACTCCTCGTAAAAATTTCATTTCCACAGCAGTCATTTTCCGTTTATGCTTTTGCAACCAAACCCAACATTCACCATACATCAACATAGGCACCAAAACTGCATTGTATATACTCAAACGGGCTTCTTCATTTTCTTGATGTTACTAATTTTATTTTACTTAATTTCATGTATATTTGTCTCAAATTTTCATTTTTTAAATTGAATATTTATACAAGTTATTCAACTTTGTTTCGCCATTTAGTTTACAATGTTTATTTTCTTTCTAATTATATAAAAATAAATTAAAAACAAGTTTTTATTTAAAACTAAAAATAGAAATCAAAAGATTAAATTAATAAAATATATTTTGACAAAAACATTTTTACTGGAATTTTGTTAAAAATATAAAAATGTTTGTTTATCTGGTTTTTAAATTAATTTTTTAGATTACAAACATAATTTATGATTATTGAAAACTTCTTTCTCATAAATTTTATACAAAATGATAAGTAAACTGTTAGAAATAAAAATAAAATATTTAAAACATAAACTTTGTCTGAGGAGAAAATGTTTTGAAATATGTCAAAATCTAGTAAAATGTACTAGCTAACTTTTATTGATACATACATATTTTATTAAATAAGTTAAAAGAAAAATCGATAGATTCATAAAAAATGCATTTGTTTAGTTTTAGTTTGAAACTTATTTTTTAAAGTTTTATAAATGCATGAGGCAGAAAAGTTTTTAAAGCTCAACTTAAAAAAAAATAAAAAAAAAACTTTTTTAGAATTAGATTCTTTTTAATTATTTTATAAAAATGACATTTCGACGAAACTGAACGCTCGTCTTGATCAGGTCAAAATTTATTAATGAAATTAAAGTAAATAACAGTACGTAGTAACAAGTTACTAGGTAACATATAATTAAAAATATAATATTGAGAAATTTAGATTAAGAATATTAGATCATAAGAATTATAGATTTTTTTAATTAATGGAAGCCAAATTTTATTTAATTCAGTGCGTTTACAGTACATGCATACATACATACACAATAACGACATGTACCCAACAGGGTGTGGCACAAACTATTTTCATCATTTCGTAATCAGTCTCCTCCAAACATTCCTATCCAAACAAGCAACTTTCACTTCATGCACATTCATAATTCCTCTCATACATGCTTTTTTATTCCTACTACTTGGAAACTTTCGCTCATGCAAAACATTCTCAATCATACCACTCCAACTACTCATCGGACGTCCACGCAAACGTATACCATCAAAATCATTCAAATAAATCTTTACAGTGATTCATATTATTTTTTCTTTATAAATCTATATTGCTTCTGTTATTAATCTACTGATAATATTGATTGGTTTAGCTGTATCTTCAAAATTTACGTCGTGGTATGATTGAGAGAGTGGCTTGCGTGAGCGGAAGTTTCTAAGTAGTAGGAATAGAAGAGCATGTATGAGAAGAATTATGAATATGGATAAAGCGAAAGTTGTTCGTTTGGATAGGAATGTTTGGAGGAGACTGATTTCGGGATAATGAAAAGAGTTTGTGCCACATCCTTTTGGGTACATAGCGTGATTGTGTATGTATGTATGTATTAAACACGATCTAATCCTAAAACAGTTATTATTTTAATACCAGTTCTGAAAAATATGTTATATTCTAATAATCATAGAAAAATAATTTTAGCATATTTCTAAAGAAAACAATATTTATAAAAAAAAAAACAAATAATGTGATTGATAAAAAAAACTTATTTTGTATGAAAGTCTACACGTAAACTAACAGTTTAATTTATATTCATAAGACAGACAAGACAAGTATTGAATTTGAAATCATTCTAACATCATATATGTACTTGTAAGTTACATATGTAAGTGATGATTGTAATACATGAACGAATTACATAAGGTATATTATATGCGATGCGTGCATTTTAAAAGCGTGGGAGTGACACAGGTGACATAGTTCTCACCTATTATCTGGTCGGCTAACTTAACCGACCAACACGACAGGATAGAATTGAATAAAATGGGATTTGATTGTATTTTGAAAATAACACGAGAGAGAATTGAAAGGTTCCGGTTATCCTAGAGGATTATCCTTTTCTTCTTCTTCTTCTTCGCCTTCTTCTATGTCTATATCTGTTTTTCCCTATAAATTGCCTGTCTAATATACGATCGGAAAATAGATCTCTTACGCCTTCATATCGTTTACGAGAAAAACTTATTTTTCAAATTGATATTTTCTTAGAAATAAGGAAAATAATTGTTTTGTTTCAAAAATATTGGCTCATATCTTCAACTCATTTTTATATATATATATATATATATATATATATACATTAAAAATATAATATTTTTTATAACATAATATTATATTATAATTAAAAAATTATGTACATATTTAAAATATTACAGTAACATCAATACTATGTTTTCATTATTAAAGAAAAAGTATTACTGTAGTGTGCAAAGATTTAATAGATTATGCAATACTTCATAAATAATATAATTGACTTATTGTTAATTAATAATATTGGTTCGTTTTCATAGACCCATTTAAAGTACTTTTAGATAAATGTGTGTATATGTTAATAATTATATTTTATATAATTATTTCTATTTTAAAATATTAGATATAATAAAAAGTATTTAATTTATAAAACTAGTTTTTACATTTGTTCTATAATAAAAATTATTTTTAAAATCTTGACTGCTTTTAACCAAAATCTTGACTGCTTTTAACTAAAAGGGCTATCAATACGGGCTGTTATATTTGTATTTAATATGTATATTGATTTTGGTATACGGGAGTTATTTAGTAACTTGCCTTTTAGTAACTTGCTGTTTATTTATTATGTATGTCATTTGTTTAATTTTTGTTGATAATGAGTACGTTGAGTACGTTGAAACGTCGATTTTTAATTAAAATTTATGCAGAACTTAATTCTAAAGCCTTTTTATACTAATTTAATGAGTTCTGAAATATGTTTTTACTATATTAAAATATAATTTGCAAAATAACTAAATGTAAACATTAATTCACAATAATAATGACATCAATAGTTTTGTAGTTTTTATCTATTCTGAAACAAAATTAAATTTGTAGGCGAGACAGAATAAGTTTAAGTAAATTAAGCAAAACGCTTTCATCTGTGAAATTAACGAAATCTATATAAAAACCAAATTTAAACTTTAAATGCGTTTTTCATTTACTTTGTTCGTACAGTTTATATATTAGTGTTGTAACTAACAAAAAAAAAATTAATGAAACTAATAAAAAAAAGTGACAATTACAATTTGTTATGTAGATTTGGCTGATTTATTTTAAAATAAAGCTATCAAGATTTATTTGTTACAGTGCTAGACAATAACTTTATTTGAAAATAGTATATAGTTCAATGAGAATGTTATGTTGATTATAATTCATAACAAAATTAGAAGTATATGGGTAAACCCATATATAGACCACTTTGACATTTCTCGGAGAATTGTCAACACTGTATTTTAATAATATTATAATTTATGTGGGTACTAGGAGAAACTTTGAGCGAAAATTTAATCAAATCGAATAAATAATGTAGCCACAATGAATTTTTAAAAAAATTTGTGATTTTTTTTTCGATAAGTTGGCAACACTATATTTTGTTAAAATTGTATAATTTATTTAGGCACTAGGAGAAACTTTTATGAAAATTTGATTAAAATCGGTTAAATAAAGTGATCACAATAAATTTTTAAAAATTTTAGTAAATTTTTCTTGATAAGTTGGCAACATTGTATTTTGTTAAAATTACATAAATTACTAGGAGAATCTTTTGTGAAAATTTGAATAAAATCGGTTAAATAAATGGCCAAAATATATTTTTAAAAATTTTAATAATTTTTTTCTCGGAAAGTTGGCAACACTGGATATTAATAAAATTATATAATTAATGGCAGCATTAGGAATATCTCTTCTGAAAATTTGATCAAAATCGGATAAATAATGTAGCCAATATAAATTTTTAAAAATTTTTGTAATTTTTTTCTCGGAAAGTTGGCATTACTGGAAAAAACCGAAACCACATGACCATCTTGGGCACTAAACAAATTTATTCTGAAAATTTCATTAAAATCTGTTGAACCGTCTAGGCTAGGAGGAGTTGTGGCCACAAAATTTTGACCGAGCGAGCGAGCGAGCTGACGACGCACATCCATACACCCACATAAACTAAGTTCAGATTCGGCATCTAGAGGCTTTATGAAGGATTTCTATACACAATTTTTTTTTTGAAAATGTTACAGACACCGTACCAAACGCTATACCACTTTTTTCTTTTATATATTCTACTCGATTTAGTTTTGGTTATTAGATTGGTCACTGTTGCTATCCCATTTTATAAATGATGCTAAAAAGAGAGAACAATAGTAACCATTTAAATAACCAAAGTCACTCGAAATCACTCAAATTACTGAGAAATATAAAGTGGTTAATGTTTATGGTGGAATACAGATTTTTGTTCAATTATAAAAAAATTTCAAAATGTTGTTAGAGTACCAATGTATGCATATAAAAATATGCTCTAATATCAAGCTATCTATATATCTACCTATCTATATATCTATCTATTTCTGACAATAAAATAGCAAAAAAATATGTGCATTATTAGTTAATATGACTTAATTAGTAATAAATACCAAATTCTAATTAGCATATAACGTATAATAATAGAAATTAGCAAATGAACAGAACGAATAACTCTAATTGTTAATTCAAATCCATGAATAATATGTGAAATTTATTCATAACAGCATTTCGAGCCAGCTAATATAATCTGTGTTTGTATAAATTTGAGCAGACTAAATTTTTATGAGAATCTAAAATGTTTTTAAACATATTTGAAAACAACAGTTATTTTAGCAGTGGCGTATCTAAAATTCTTGAGACCTCAGAGCACAAAATAAATGTTGGATTTTCTCATTTTTTTTGTTAATTGTGTTCTTGTTATTGTTTGCGTTAATTTATAATTTATGATTATTTTATTAAGAACATATTATTAATTAATTTATACGTTTACATTAAAATGTTATAACCAGGGCTTTGAACCGAAAAAAAAATTGGGGTTCGATTATAGGTGATGGTTTGATTCTTAACAAAATTATGGTGTCGGTTATGTATTTGGTTTTCGGTTTCGGTTACGGTTATTTCATTTCGGTTCGGTTTTGGTTTCGGTTTACGGTTAATAGATTAAATTTCTATATATTTAATAATAAAATTTGAAAAATAAACAAAGTTCTGTTGTGAAAAAATAATAACATAAATACATATTATAAATAAAAAAAAAAGAAAAAACAAGTTTGGTTAAAAAGATTTATTTGAATGTTTTTGATGGTATTCGTTTGCGTGGACGTCCGATGAGTAGTTGGAGTGGTATGATTGAGAGTGTTTTGCGTGAGCGAAAGTTTCCAAGTAGTAGTAATAGAAGAGCATGTATAAGAGGATTTATGAATGTGGATGAAGCGAAAGTTGCTTGTTTCGATAGGAATGTTTGGAGGCGACTGATTTCGAAATGATGAAAAAAGTTTGTGTCACAACCTTTTCGGTACATGGCGTGATTGTGTATGTATGTATGTATGTATGTATGGATATTATGACTAAAAAATGTTTGAAAAAATATTTTTAAATTCTGTATTGTCTTTGGTATATAAAAGAAAATAATTAATAGTGACACATTTTTAAATAAACAATTTTATGAAATTGTATGAATGTCACATTGAACTTTTGTTTAATGTTATAACTAATAACATTGATTAAAAGTTTAAGTTTTAATGTTGAGATTTTCCCAAAATTGTACAGTTTTTTGAAAAAATCTCAACATTAGAATGTTATGTTACATGGTTTTACTATTTCTACTATATATTGAGAATTATAAGAGATACAAGGTTTAATTTATAGAATTTTTTGGGTTGGTATGACGTGGTCGATCTATCTTCGTCGTAGACGTTTTATTTTTTATATAATATTACATGTGATCTTAAATTTTATTATTTGTTAATTTGTTAAAAAATATATCACATGTTAGAGAAAATCACATTTTTAATTAAAATTAGAATTATTACAGTATTTCAAAGCAACTTTAATTTCAGAAATTAACTGTAGTTAACTAGTTAGTTAACTAATCAGCCAAATAACATTTATTTTCTATATATTTGATAGTAAAAAAAATTTTATTATATAATATTTATATCGTTGTATTTGGAATAAAATGCACTTCAAAATTCATAAATAAAATATATATGTTCCGATTTAAAATAAGAAAATTGCATCTTATATTTTAAAAACCACAGGTTAAAAAATAAATTTTGTTTTATTTATTAAAAATACTTGTACTTGTTTGCTAATTTAATCAATCTTGTAGTTCTCGAGATAGTTTTTTTTAATGAATATAATAACACAATTAGGACCTTGTCTACATTGTGGCCCTAGAAATATGTCCAGTTAGTTTGGGCGGTAATATGCAACTGTATTTAAATAGTAATATTATAAATCTTACTTGCATTACAAATACTATGTAATTAATTTGACTAAACACGTAAATATTAAGGATAAAAATAGAGTATAATTCTAATGATGCTTACAGCAGAAATTTTCTTAATTGCCTCATAAAATTATAATGGACTCTACACAGTCTAATAATCGTAATTTTTAATTATTTATAAATTACGGGTTGCTTTGTTATTATAAACTAGACGTGCTTAAGCATAACTTAAACGCATCAAATTCTTATTCTCTATCCACAAATCATGCCTCATTTTAAACTAGTTAAACTCTATTCAATACAATTATCATAAAAATATGCAAAATAATATTTACAGACAAATTTATTATCGCATATTCAATAATTTTTTTGAGTATATATATATATATATATATATATATATATATATATATATATATATATATATATATATATATGTCACTGTAAAAGCTCGAAAATTGGTGAATCCTAGGATAGACGCGTTAAACTTAGGATTTACCAATTAGATGTAGTAAATGTACGAAAAATGGTGTCAGTTATTTAAATTTGGGCTTTTACCAAGCCAAAGTGGTTAGGTTAGGTTAGGTTAGGTTAGGTTAGGTTAGGTTAGGTTAGGTTAGGTTAGGTTAGGTTAGGTTAGGTTAGGTTAGGTTAGGTTAGGTTAGGTTAGGTTAGGTTAGGTTAGGTTAGGTTAGGTTAAGTTAGGTTAGTTAGTTAGTTAGTTAGTTAGTTAGTTAGTTAGTGGCGTGGCAGAAGTCCGAAATTATATTGATGATACATTTTTTCGTAGTTGTACCACATGAAATTGGTAAATCCTAAGTTTAGCTCGTACATTCTAGGATTTACGGTTTTTCGAGCTTTTACGGTAATATATATATATATATATATATATATATATATATATATATATACAATATATAAATAGTTTAATTTAACTCAAGTTAATATAATTTACTTGGGATTAAATTTGAAAATCATTTTACAATAAGAAGTCAAATTATACTTTTAGTTAAATAGGGAATTAATATAAATCGTTCAGACAAATGTAAGCTAAATTTGAAGCAGAAATTTTACTTGTTTTTTTATTAATTAAATTTTATTTTACGTATGAAACGTACAAAAGTAATATAACATATAAAAAAATGATTATATTTTTTAAATTTTTGTTTTTCTAGATTAATAATGAGAACATTTTGCAAATTTATTATGAATAAAAGATGAAGAAAAATAAGAATAAATATTAATATTATGTATTTGCTTGGGGGTATAATAGCTTGATTTTCATCGTCACTTTTATCTATTCGTGTTCGTATTTTCTTGTTTTATTTTCGATTTCGGCTGAATGTTGAGCGAGAGCGAATTTTCCAATTAAGCAAGTAGATGGCGAGTATGTCCAGGCCCAATAGCCCCAACATACCGGCCATCCTATCACATATAGCCAATCAAAATGCGTACATCGTGCGGGGATTTTGATCAAGTTCACTCTGCTCGACTGTTTCATATGTAAAGTAAAGATGCCAAAGGGGCTCAAACCTTTGATTATATCATACACTAGATTTACACAGCCGATTTAAGTAAACTGATACTGGCTACACTAACTATTTTCACACATACTTATAGTTTTACAAGCTGAGCTGAGAAGTTGCTAAAACTAAACAACAAAAATTTCAAATCTGCAATTTTTAATAGATACACTGAGAAAAATAAATAGTTACCGTAACGCTATTTATATTTAAAAAGGTGACACAAACACAAGATATTAAAAATAACAAAATAAGTATATTTAAAAATTAATTATAAATATAATAAAAACAAAAATTTAATACCATCAATTTGTATATAGTATTACAGTCTTAATTCTTAATATAGTATTAAAATATATATGTGAGTAGATTTTAAAAATGTATAAATTTGTGAATACTTTAAACATACTCGTATATTTCAAATAAATATCTACTTATTATTATCCAATTTGTTAAATATCTATTTTTCTCAGTGTAAACAATGTGACCAATAAAGTCTGCAATTAAATAAATTTTTTTTAAATCTAGTTTATATTCAACGGAATAGATTTTGATTCTGAGTTTTGTTTTGTTTTGATAGTTGAATCATACATACATACATACACAATCACGCCATGTACCCAAAAGGGTGTGGCACAAACTCTTTTTATCATCCCGAAATTAGTCGCTTCCAAACATTCCTATCCAAACAAGCAACTTTCGCTTCATCCATATTCATAATTCCACTCATACATGCTCTTTTATTCCTACTACTTGGAAACTTTCGTTCACGCAAAACACTCTCAATCATACCACTCCAACTACTCATCGGACGTCCACTCAAACGTATACCATCGAAATCATTCAAATAAATCTTTTTAACCAAACGTTCATTAGACATTCGCTCAACATGTCCGAACCATCTTAACTGACTAACACCAACAAAAATAACAATTAATTATATATTAATCAACCCCAGCTAGTATTAATTTACTTAACATAATCAAATATTTTTTAGATATCATTATATTAAAATAAAACGGTTTTAGGATATAGTTCTGAATTAATTTTTGTTAATAATCAACTTACTCAACGTACTCTATGTAAATCATCATCAGGAAAAATTATTCTATGTTTTGTTTATTTACTGTAATGTTATTAAATAATTTTTCTTGATAATGATGTACGTAGAGCACGTCGAAACGTCGAAACGTCGATTATTAATACTCGTAAAAATTAATACAGAACTTCATTCTAAAACCGTTTTATTTTAACTCAATTATGTTACAAGATGCTAGTGCCAATAATTAGCAAAAAAGTTGTTGCTTGTTTTCTTTGGGCCCTTATGGCTAGTAAATTGTCTAGTACCCAAGATAGGATCAAGTGGTTTTATTTTTTTCCAGTGATGCCAATTTTCCGAAAAAAAAATTACTAAAGTTTTTAAAAATTCATATTGGCTACATTATTTATCCGATTTTGATCAGAGGTTTTCAAAAAAGATTTCCCTAATGTTTCCATTAATTATTTAATTTTATTAATAACCAGTGTTGCCAACTTTCCGAGAAAAAAAATGACTAAAATTTTTAAAAATTTATTATGGTCATGTTATTTAAGCGATTTTACTCAAATTTTCACAAAAGATTCTCCTAGTATTCATATAATTTATGTAATTTTAACAAAATACAGTGTTGCCAACTTTCCGATAAAAAAATTATTGAAATTTTTAAAAATTTATTTAACCAATTTTAGTCAAACTTATCGAGAAAAAATCTAAGTTTTTTTTTTAAATTCATTGTGGCTACATTATTTATTCGATTTTGATCAAATTTTCAGAAAAGTTGTATCCATTGCACCCTCAATTGCTACGCGCCACTGTTTGTGTATCTAGTGTGATAGTTAGTTGAATGTATTAGCGGGCGGGCAGGTATAGCATATACATTCCGGGCCATTTCGGAGCTCCGGTCCTGGTTTGTTGTTAAACTTAGTCATGTGTGATTAGACACACACACATACACACACACACACACACACACGCACACACACACACACCTTTACTACCTTCATACTAAACACTAAGGAATCTCATTTGCTTTTCTATAAAATCACATACTCCATTAACTGTTATTCAATGCATTGCAATGTCACTGCATTGCATGCATTACAAAGATGCAGTTGTTATTCACACACACTAAATGCACATCTGTCACACATACTTGGTAATTTTGCATTAATTTTAAAAATTACATACAGAACATACAATTTAATAAAATACAATTTCAATATTATGATATAACAAGATTAGAAGTATATGAGTAAATCCATATATAGACCACTTTGACATTTCTCGGAAAGTTGGTAATACAATATTTTTATTAAAATTATAATTTATGTGGGCACTAGGAGAAACTTTTCGGAAAATTTGATCAAAATCGAATAAATAATGTAGTTACAATGCATTTTTAAAAAAAATTGTGATTTTTTCGCGATAAGTTTGACTAAAATTGGTAAATAAAGTGGTCATAATAAATTTTTAAAAATTTTAGTAATTTTTTTATCGGAAAGTCGGCAATACTGTATTTTGTTAAAATTACATAAATTATATAAATACTCGGAGAATCTTTTGTGAAAATTTCAGTAAAATCGGTTAAATAACATGACTATAATAAATTTTTAAAAACTTTAGTAATTTTTTTTCTCGGAAAATTGGCAACACTGGATATTAATAAAATTATATAATTAATGGAAGCATTTGGGAATTTTTTTCTGAAAATCTGATCAAGTTGATTATATGTTATCTAGTAACAAATTGTTGCTACTTGTACTGTTATTTACTATAAATATTATTGATAAATTTTGACGGCGAGCGTTCAGTTTCGTCGAAACGTCGTTTTTATAAAATAATTAAATAGAATCTTATTTTAAAACAATCATATTTTAATACAATGAATTCTGAAAAATATTTTACTATGATAATATTGCACAAATTTGCATTGCAATGTTCTCTGTCTAATTTCAGTAAATTGTCTATTTTAACTGCACATACATACACACACACACACACACACACACACACACACATATATATATATATATATATATATATATATATATATATATATATATATATATACAATACTACGTGAATATGCACTATTTATTCATATAGCGTAGCGTATCCTGTATAAATTTACACAGACAGGACACAATCACAGAGAATTTGATTTGATTGAATTTATTTATCTTTCAAGTTTGTAATTCGCTTCTCAAATATGCACACATACAAACATTTTGTCTCGTCTTTCCACTTTTTTGCTCTTCAAATACAATATAGCTTTTGAAGAAAATTCATATTTGTCCTGTTCAACATTTTATTACACTTTTATAGTTACGGGAAGTATATATTCAATATTCAAAATCTTTATTATAATAATTTTATTATTAAATAATTTTATTGTTTAATTAATGAAGTAAAAACTACTTATTCGACATAGATAAAATAACAAAAGAATTTAATAATTTTGAACGAGTTATTTAATATTATCAATTTTTGTTACTGACAAAGAAATTAAAAACAGTTATATTTAAAACAGTGCCTTCACAGTGATTGATTGATTTGGTTTCCATTAATTAAAAAATCTATAAATTTTATGATCTAGTTATTTATTTTCTTACCTAGTAACATTTGTATCAGTTTTTTTCTGAGTCAGAAATCATATTTTTCAAATTTACACCACTCCGTTAATAATCATCGGACTGGCATGAATTTTGGACTACTAAAAAGCATATTTCATTAGCTTTTTGGTGGTTATTTTGAAATATTTTTAAAGTAAATACAATAAAAGTTATATCACAAAATGTCTAAAATGCGATTTCCCCATTTAAGCTAAATGCAAATTTTGAGCCTTCAACAGGCACGGGTTAATATCATCTGACAGGTCTGGGAAGTGTATGGACATTTTTTTTATTTATTTGGAATAATTTTGGCGGGTGGGAGCAACAAATTTCCGACTTTGCTAAAATAAGAACCACCCTAATATATATATATATATATATATATATATATATATATATATATATATATATATATATATATATATATAATAAATATTTAACCTAATGAGTTTTTACCATCTATTATCTACACTCCCAAAAAAAATTATGTAATTTTACCTACAAATATGAGACACTATTATGCCCAGTTTTCTAGGAATAATTATTCAACTGCTGTAATTTTACATAATTGTTTAAAAATACATTATATCAGAACTATTACAAACATTATGTAATATGATGTTACCAACGAGATGAAAAAGTACATATGTATGTAATATAACAGTTTTTTTAATCAAGTCTCTTTTAGTAAATTTGCTGTAAGGAATTTTTCATAAATAGTTAATTTTTTTCAGTTCTATAATGGTACAATTAAATAATTACAGTGTAGATTACTTTATTTTTATATAGATTAACAGATGCAAGAGCGTACGTTTAAATTCAATAAAAAACTACTATTTTTATGAAAATTTAATCAAAATTTCGAAACAAAAATAATGAAGGTCGTTTGATTTAAATTAAATGCGCAATACGATTTACATTTCTAAATATTTTACATAATATTATTTTGACAAAAAAAGTAACAACAGATTTTTCTAGTAATAAAAATATGACGGGATTTTGAGTTCAGTTATAATTTCATAATAATACAAAAAAAAAATACCTAACCTATAAAATCGCGCAATGTGTAACAATAAGGTTTTTATAAAAATAGTCAAAGAATTGAGTGTGGTTAGGCAATATAAGCACCTGTTAGACTGACAACTGGAATGATTGACAGCAGCAACACATATGGAGTCTTAGCCTTCACCTCGAACAATAGTAATTGAATTTTTTGTTGTTTGCTGATTGAACTGTACGTTATGTAGTGCACTACAGTTCTACAGTAAACTGTAAATCGTGGATGAATGATTGTATGTAGATTTGGTGAAGTGAAGCGAAATAAGCTCATATAGTATAATGAGTAGGAGTCCGTTAAAATGAATTTGGAATGGCCTCTGACCTTAGCCTAGCACAGCGCAGAGCGCAATTTTCTTTTGTGATGATTCCAGTTAGATGTGTGGAATTTAGGTCAGAGTCACGAGCATAATACGTTTTTGCGGATACATACATACGTAGATATACAGGGTGGGCAAGTTAAAAGAGAGGTTATGACTGTTTTTTACAAGATTATGAAGTTACGAACAAGATTATGTCTGTTTTTCACAAGGTTATGACGGTTTTTTACAAGGTTATGACTGTTTTTTACAAGATTATGAAGTTACGAACAAGATTATGTCTGTTTTTCACAAGGTTATGACTGTTTTTTTACAAGATTATAAAGTTTTTCACAAGATTATGTCTGTTTTTCACAAGGTTATGACTGTTTTTTACAAGGTTATGACTATTTTTTACAAGATCATGAAGTTTTCCACAAGGTTATGACTGTTTTTTACAAGGTTATGAATGTCTTTTACAAGATTATGAAGTTTTTTACAAGATTATGTCTGTTTTTCACAAGGTTATGACTGTTTTTTACAAGGTTATGACTGTTTTTTTACAAGATTATGAAGTTTTTCACAAGATTATGTTTGTTTTTCACAAGGTTATGGCGGTTTTTTGCAAGGTTATGACTGTTTTTTACAAGATTATGAAGTTTTTCAAAAGATTATGTCCGTTTTTCACAAGGCTATGACTGTTTTTTTACAAGATTATGAATGTTTTTCACAAGATTATGTCCGTTTTTCACAAGGTTATGACTGTTTTTTTACAAGATTATGACTGTTTTTCACAAGGTTATGACTGTTTTTTGCAAGATTATGTCCATCTTGTGTTAACAGTCATATTGTGTTTGTCAGTGTTGCGTTGTCAGTTGTTAATGGTCGTTCTGAATGTTCATAATATTCTGTATTTACTACTTTTAAATAGAAATTATAATATATTAGTAATATACTTTTCTGTAAGTATTTGTACTTCTGTATTCATACCGGGCCTCTTTTATCTTGCCCACCCTGTATTATGTCTGTCTCTCTTTTATGTAACATTCTCTCAACTAGTGTTAGTTAAGTTTTCATGTCATATATTATCCGAAGCGTTCAATCTTAAACGTCGCCTCGCCTTTATGCAATTCTACTCTCTATGTAGTTAAATGACATCTATTCACTTTTATCTTCTAATACGTTGATATTTTGTGGTTTATACGAGAAATTCCAACATTCTTTTTAAGATTATTTTATAAAACACAGTAAAGTGTTACTATCCCGTATTTTATTTGAGAGTGTTGGGACAGATAAAGAAAAATTTAATCTAGATAAAGATAAAGTAATCTAGATAATAGATAATAAATAAATTGCGAAAAAAACAACGAAATTAAAAAAAATAATAGTAACATTTTACTGTAAAAAATCAGTAATTTTATTTTACTAAATTATTCCATTAACATACATACATACATACATACATACATAATCACGCCATGTACCCAAAAGGGTGTGGCACAAACTCTTTTTATCATCTCGAAATCAGTCGCCTCCAAACATTCCTATCCAAACAAGCAACTTTTGCTTCATCCACATTCATAATTTCTCTCATACATGCTCTTTTATTTCTACTACTTGGAAACTTTCGCTCACGCAAAACACTCTCAATCATACCACTTCAACTACTCATCGGACGTCCACGCAAACGTATACCATCAAAATCATTCAAATAAATCTTTTTAACCAAACGTTCATTAACTGACTAACAGTAAATAAGAGAGATCCGGTACGAAATAGATTAGAGTATGATAAGTGTGAAATTGAAAAAAAAAATGTTGTTGCAAAAGTTGCCGTGTTAGGTCAGTTAAGATGGTTCGGACATGTTGAGCGAATGTCTAATGAACGTTTGGTTAAAAAGATTTATTTGAATGATTTTGTTGGTATACGTTTGCGTGGACGTCCGATGAGTAGTTGGACTCGTATGATTGAGAGAGTGGCTTGCGTGAGCGAAAGTTTGCAAGTAGTTGGAATAAAAGAGCATGTATGAGAGGAATTATGAATGTGGATGAAGCTAAAGTTGCTGGTTTTGATAATAGGAATGTTTGGAGAAGACTGTACCACACCTTTTTGGGTACATGGCGTGATTGTGTGTATATGTATGTAGACTTGAATAAATGTGTTTGATTTAGTTTAGCTTTTGAGTGTTTGTCACGTAATTGAATTACAAATGATAAGAGAGAGCCAGAGACACAGAAAGATGGAGAGAGAGAGAGAGAAGTTAGTTGAATTTCTATGTCTTGATCTTTGCTAATGAAACCAGGAAATTATCATCCACCTGTTTCAGGCAGCCTAAACTCTAACAGAGACACTTACATTGCATTACAACAATCTATTCTCAAATTCTACTTGAAAATTACGGAAGCCTTTAGTCGCTTTGTCAGCGCGCCTTAATACATTATTTTATATAAAATTTAAAAATAAATTGATTACAATTAATATATATCATAGTGTCTCATAATTTGTAGGTAAAATTATATAATTTTTTTAGAGTGTAGTATATATACAGTGCGAGTGTAAAGTCTGGAACTATCGCAATAAATCTTTTATTAAACGTTTTTGAAAAAAATTCTTGAACACGTCAATTTTTATCTTAAATGTGACATATTTTTACTGTAATCGTCACTTAAAGATTGTCTTTTGTTTTTGAGTTATGAGGTAAGCGATAATTTTTTTAAATGGAAACTTATATTTTTTATTATTGATTTTGGTAGTAGGTACTTTTTATTCCGTTTCCAACCATATAAAATTTTAAATGTTAAATGTTTTGAAATGTAATAAAAATCGAAAACAACAATAAATTATATATTATTTTATGTAAATTTACATTTTTTCTAACAGTGTAGTAGAAGTAGCAGAAAAAATTAGTTTAATCGAATTTAAAGAGGATGGATGATTTGAGAAAAGCGCCACACATGTAGAGGTTACTACTTTAGAGAAGTATAGATAATATCTGCAGGCTGCAGTTGAAATGTGAAACGGTCTCGTGTGGTTTTATTTATTAGAATTTTTCTGCATTGTACGCACACATACACACACACACACACACACACACACACACACACACACACACACACACACACAGACACAGACACACACACACACACAACGGCACACCAGCTAACTATGCTTATTCGCTTAATTTAATCATCTAATTGCATTGTAAACCTATATGCTATATCTTATAGCTTACCTTATAAGTATATTATAAAAATTACGCTGTCTACAGCTTTATATGTTATTATATATGTTAATATAATTTAATATGATAGTTTTAAAAAATAAATGAATTTTAATTTTTATATAAATTAAAAATTCGATTTATATATTTTCTCGAAGTAATTATTTTAAAAGATTGCTTCTTTTATTAAAATAAAAAAATGTTTAATATAATGAGTTCTGAAAGATTTTTTCTGCGTTGCTTTTTTTATAATAATATGTCATTATATAATAACTTATTTCTTCAAGCCTATGTAGAAGGAAATCATTATATTACTAGTACAATAATGAGAATATTATTATACAGTAGTTATAGTTACTTTTAGTAGTTTACAGCTACTTTTAGTAGTTTGTAGCTACTTTTAATAGTTTACAGCTACTTATATGAATGATTATGAAGGTATACGTTTACGTGGACGTCCGATGAGTAGTTGGAGTGGTATGATTAAGAGAGTGGCTTGCATGAGCGAAAGTTTCGAAATAGTAAGAATAAAAGAGCAATTATGAATGTGGATGAAGCTAAAGTTGTTTGTCTGCATAAGGATGTTTGGAGGACACTGATTTCGTTATAATGGAAAGATTTTTTATACACCTTTTTGGGTACATGGCGTGATTGTGTATGTATGTATGTATGTATTCACAGCCATTTTTCTATACTTAATCATTACTTTTTTTAACGCAGTTGCTTTTATTATTACTATGACTAAAAGGAAAAAATATACGGTTATCAGCACGGTGTTTGCATTATTTATATTCATACATACACAATCACGCCATATACCCAAAAGGGTGTAGCACAAACTCTTTTTATTATCCCGAAATCAGTCGCCTCCAAACATTCCTATCCAAACAAGCAACTTTTGCTTCATCCACATTCTTAATTCCTCTCATACATGCTTTTTTATTCCCACTACTTGGAAACTTTCGTTCACGCAAAACACTCTCAATCATATCACTCCAACTACTCATCGGACGTCCACGCAAACGTATACCATCATTTACAAAGTAGCTTAAAAATACTTTACAAAGCTGCTTAAGATTTGACAGCTACTTTTATAGTATCTTCCAGCTGTAGTTTAAGCTATTTATGGAAAATGTAGCCGTATCTGTAGCTTTATAAATTTTTAAAGAATAGATTGTAGCTGTAGCTACATTAATTGAGTAGCTAGCTTGCTTAGTTGTGAATAGTACCTATGCAATGCAGTGCTATGTTAATGAAGAAAAATGTTGTGCTGACAGGAAAAAAAAAGTTTCTATTTATTTAAAGATTCCGATCAATCTTAGTCGTAGTGTGCTGTACCATGCCGTGCCGTGCCGAGTAACTTTTATCCCATTAAAGTCCGAGAAGGATATTGCTCAATTAATTATCTCTTAAGCTTTGCTTTAGCTTTTTCTTTAGCTCTTCTTCTATTTGTTTTCTGTCTTTTGCAGATCGCAGCCGAATACCCGTCTACACCAAATTAAATCGTGCCGTACATCAACTTTCTCAGAAAAATATCTACCTGCAGAATGGATATTATTGTAAGTAATTTTCGTATTTATAACAAATAATACAAATTATTAAAACGTTTTGCGGAATTTTGTAAAAAGTTTACAGTACTACAATGTAGAATCTGAAATAGTACCTATATTATGATAGGAGGACTAGAGGTGTCGTGTCACTTGCGTACGTGTCACATGCGTACACACATTATTTAGTATCACTTGCGTACAAATAAGGGTCGGCTCAAGCCCAGGTAGTGAAGGTAATTAGGCCGAGTGTCAGATTTTAAAAACACATTTTAAAAACAGATTTTAAAGCGGAGCTTATAGTACTAGTCATTGAGTATAATAAACAAACTTGAGAATTAATATAACTTACACTGTAAAAAATGTTATATATATTTATGTAATTTTACATTACCATTAACAGTAAAATAGCAGCATTTTGTAATTTTTACTGTGATAATTTTCGTATTATTACATTTTTTTGTAGAAATACATTTATAGAATATGTAAATTTATTTACATAAATTTTTTTAGAGTGTAGGATTACTTGGATAAATTTGGATGTACCTATATCCATATACGTGGGTGTTATTGAAAATTCTAAAATGTTTTTTAGAATTTTTAATAATTTTTCCTGCCAAACCAGCATGAGTTTGAGAAAAAAGTTACTTAGCTATTATGTAGCTAATTTTTTTTTTCTAGTTTACTGAATTTTTTCAGTTTTATTTTGAAAAAATCGCCCCCCCTCTTGAGAGATTTTCAAAAATTCAGTTTTTAATTTTTTTTTCTACTAAACAATGCATCCTAGAATAATGATTTATCTACTAAATTATAGTACTCATTATTCCGCATTTTTCTATATCATGCTTATTTTCCTACACCTCATAGTTTTTGAGAAAAAAAATAAAAACCAAAAAATCAAAAAAAAATTCTAGCGTCGAAACGGCACATGCTAGCAAATTAAAACTAAAACCAAATTATAGATCTTTTTATTTCCTATCAAAAAGTATTCTAAGTATTTCTCCGAATTTAACTCGAGAAAGTAGTATATCGCAAATTATCGAAATTGCATGTTAAACGCTATGTTCGTAAACCGAAATGTTCGTTAACCGATCATTTTCATAATATTACCAGATTTTCTAATATTTTTATTTTTATTTTAATTTATTTTTTTTATAAGGAGTTTAGAAAAGTTTGTTATCCAAACATATGTTTGTTGTCCGAACACAAAAATTCTTCGTAAAAGTGTTCGTTGTCCTAATTGTTCGCAGTCCGAATTGTTCGTTAACCGATCACCCACTGTATATGCATAAATCTATCTATAAGTAGTTTATAATTTGTAAATAAAAATATGAGTGTGTTGAGGAGAGTATACATTAGATTAGAGTTGAGTAAGTATCTTATAGATCTAATTAAAATGCCATTAAAGACGGATGATAAATTAATCATGAGTAGAAAATATTCTCTAGTGTAATGTGTAATATGCAAGATATTTTAAGTCATCTTTGCCGCACGCCAATTTTGCCGTAGCAAGCGGTAAATGCCCCCAAGCCTCAGCAGCATATCTGATTACGCACTTTGTAAACCTTCATTTTTCTACGTAAACTCGATTCTCGCAAAATACTTTGTTACATTTTCATATCTTATTCATTACCAAACACTTTATGCCACGCATAGACAACACAGTTTTTTTTTTTTTTTTTTTTAATAATTTTCTTATCTACAGAGTGGCGCTTAAGTTTAGAACCGGTTAATAATCTCAAACAGAAACTATTTAATACGTTAACAAGAAATTTCAAATGAATATCGACAATATTATAATCTATCTCCATAAATATTTTCAATTTTATAGCTATTTGTATCTAATATATATAAATGGTTTTTCAATAAATTTGGGTTTTTTTTATATGTTAACCTAAAGTTAAAAATAGGATACCCGTATAATAATAATAATAACAATATTAATAATAATAATCGTTTATTGCCCAATAGTTTACAAACCAATTACAGGACAAGTTATATATATATATATATATATATATATATATATATATATATATATATATATATATATACCCTAATACCCTTAACAGATTTTCAAAAATTCAGTTCAATTTTTTTCTACTAAACGGTGCATCCTAGAATAATAGTTTCTTTACTCCATTATAGTACTCATTATTTCGCATTTTTCCATACCACGCTTATTTTTCTACACCTTATAGTTTTTGAGAAAAAAAATAAAAACCAAAAAATCAAAAAAAAAAAAATTCCAGCGCCCAAACGGCATTTGTTAGTAAATTAAAACTAAAACCAAATTATATAACTTTTTATGTTCTATCGAAAAGTATTTTTCCGAATTTTACTCGAGAAAGAAGTATATCGCAAATTATCGAAACTGCATGTTAAACGCCCATACGAACTTGACGAACGAACACCCGGTATATAAATACAATACGTAGAGGCGACACATAAAGGCGATTTTATTAACAAATTAGTTTTTGGTACAAGCAGAGTAAGAATGTAATTGCTTTGCGAGTTTAATCTCGGAATATGAAAATATAAGCTTTTTTTTAGCAATTCACTACAATCAATATTAAAATTCATTAATAATAAAAAATTTATTAAAAATATCAAAGTTGTCTTTTTTTTGCAATATATTATGACGTCATACTTACACGAAAGATTAAGTAAGGTCTTTTCTGAATTAGATTACGACTAACGAACTAGATATTTTTTATATTTAAAATGTTAGATAATGTAAAATATTAGTGGTTACATCATTATTTTTAGTACTAAAAAAAGGAAAAAAAATATTTTTTTGTTTGGGTGATTTTATATTTTTTTAACAAAAAAAAATTGACTTTTTTGACATCTCTGATATTCACATAAAAATACATGTCAATACAATTTAAATGTTTTCAAAACAGCATAGAATTAAACAAACATAAGTAAAATTACCGATAATTATTTTAAATACAACAAAACTGCCGAAGATCTATTTTTAACTTTACCTCATTAATGTACATATATGAATATATTTTAATTTTACTGTTACAATTTTATTTTATTGTAGTAATTTTAAACTGCATAATAAATAATAAAGAAATTTATAATGCAAAAAAAAAAGTTGAATGTTTCATATGAAGTTTGTGAGAAAAATGCAAAGAATTCTTTCGTATGAAATAATAATAATAAAATTAACAGTTATATTTTATAAGCTCATAATTTTCTCACTTTTGTTTCATAATTTTTCTATGTATTATATAAATATAGATGACGTTTAATCATATACGTAAGTGTAAAGCGTACACATTAATTGACGTTTTTTTTTTCTTTTTCGCTTTAGTTTCGTATCATAATGAATACGAATACAATGTGACCTAGCAGGCACAGCACAATTAACACACTATATGAATTTGCGATGTGCCGGTTTTTTTCTTTTTTTATATATATATATATTCATGATTATTATATTTTTCTCATCTAACTACGAATATGTGCGTATATATGAATGCATCAAATTGAAAATAAATTAGTATGTTTTATAAATATTTATTCTAATATTAATGAAGTACAAATTTTCGCACTGTTCCGTAATAAGTGACATATATATATATATATATATATATATATATTTTGAAAATTTTGTTTTACATTTTGAGAATAGTGGAAATATTATATATTATTATGATATGTAAGTAATAACTACTTGGTTTTTGTTTCAAAAATATTTATTTTGGTGACTATAGTTTCGTTATACAATAGCTTCGTCAAACCAATAGTAACTTAAACTAGATATAGTGGCGACAAGATTAAAGGATAGGGACGTCATCAATTTTCGTCACTAGGCAAATAACGTCACTCACTACTATGATTATATGAGCTTCACGCGTACAGCAGAGAGGGGGCATTAATGGCCCATTATTTTTATTTTCTTGTTCAAAATATGAAATTAAATTGCCAACTAACTGTTGACAACGCCTAGACTATCATTTTGCTATAATAAATTACAAAAATACACATTCAAAATATAACGTCAAATGAACTAATATAAACGTACTGCGACTTTTGACATTGAAAATCAATGCTGCCAAATATAGTTAAGAAACTCAGTCATATTTGCGTACAAAGTATAAAATACAAAAATTGTTGTTAAATAGATATAAATAAATGTAGATGTTTTCAATTTACTTAACATAAAAGCCAGCTAGACGATAAAAACAGCATCAGTGTCAAATCAACATACTGATGAGCTTCTAAAGAGCGAAACGAATGTCTATGGTTAACTGGCCAGTCATTAATGCATAGCTTAACAAATCGATTCAATGATTGGGTAATATGTGAAACATATCAAAATTATTTTTTTTTAATTTGATAGAAAACTTTTAACCAATCTGACAATATCGATATAAGATCATGGTGTAATAACTCGTGTGTCACTGGCCAAGCAGTGACATGTTGTACATGTAATTGATGTTTTCTGAAAAATACTATAAGAATTGTAAAAAGAAATTTGTTTCCTGTTTTGTAAAATCGCGTACAACATAGCGCGTAGAAAAGGACAGGTTGTCCCAATGTCATGTTTAGTACAATACTGATTGTGAGTCAAACCAGTTATATCGACATTACAAACTGTGCTGTACCTTGTCTGTAACTGAAAATTAACTACGACTATTTATAGCTATAATAAATTGTAGAGAATGCTCATCCAATTGCTTCGTCTCGCCGGCATCTTTACCTCAAATAACAACAATATCTACATTTTTATTATGAGTTTATTAAACTAGACAGCAACAAAAATCGGTTGAATTTGCTGTATAGAAAATGTTACGATATTTATCTACACTGTAAAAAAGTTTGTGAATTTACATATACATGTTTTTTGTAAAAATCATATAATTTTCTCTGTAATGTAAATTTACTAAAATTTTTTCCGTAAATTTTATGAAACTATTATGAAATTAAAATATTATATAATATTATATATGTAATATTATATTATGTATTTTTCCATATTACTTATGTAGCATTTAAATTATACTAATATAAATTTTACAAAATATTTTAAGTAATATTACAGATAATATTCGGTAATATTGCAACTTCTGTAGAATTACATTATATGTAAAATTACACAGTAAAATTTGTAGTGTACAGGCTGTCCCACGACAGGCTTTCGTTATCCGTATTTTGAAAACTATATAATATACATACATACACAATCACGCCACATACCCAAAAGGGTGTGGCACAAACTCTTTATTATACCAAAATCAGTCGCCTCCAATCATTCCTATCCAAACAAGCAACTTTCGCTTCATCCACATTCATAATTCCTCTCATACATGCTCTTTATTCCTTCTACTTGGAAACTTTCGCTCACGCAAGCCACCCTTTCAATCATACCACTCCAACTACTCATCGGACGTCCACGCAAACATATACCATCAAAATCATTCAAATAAATAATATAATATTATGTTAAAAAATCCAAATTATATATTTTTCTATTACTAAAAATGTATCAACTGTCAACATAGATATATTACATAAACTTACTATTTTTTAACGTAAAATTCATTAAAGTAGTAAAAAATGAGCTTTCGATTTTAAAAAGAAAAGAAATTTTAATATATTTTGAACTTCAAGTTTACAGTAATATTCTAGATATATTTTTAAATAGTTTTAATTTATGATTTATGAAAAGATAGTCCAAAGCGTCCTTAATAAGACTCCATTTACAAATTGCAAATATTTGATTGCATTTTTGAGATATGGACCCTGAAATTTGTTGCAGATTTCAAATAAAAAATCAAAAAAGTTGAAAACAGTTGAACTAAAGTAAAATGATTTAATGTATCTTATATAAAATTTGCTTCCATACATACATACATACATACATACACAATCACGCCATGTACCCAAAAGGGTGTGGCACAAACTCTTTTTATCATTCCGAAATCAGTCGCCTCCAAACATTCCTATCCAAACAAGCAACTTTCGCTTCATCCATATTCATAATTTTTCTCATACATGCTCTTTTATTCCTACTACTTGGAAACTTTCGCTCACGCAAAACACTCTCAATTATACCACTCCAACTACTCATCGGACGTTCACGCAAACGTATACCATTAAAATCATTCAAATAAATCTTCCAAGTTCAATAAAATAATAAAATGGGATATTTTATTTAAAATTAAGAAGTTAGGGTTGATTTTCGGTTAAACCTAATATTAAAAAAAAAATTCTGAAATATAAAAAAATAGTTAAATTTTTTTGCTTCCGGAAGCAAAATAAGATTAGTTGACAGTATTTTCTGTTTTGTTTGTTTTTTCAATAATCTAACAAATGTTTGTGTTAGACAATTTGAATGAAATTTCAAGTTTTTAGTGCGCATTTTCCGTGCAATGTTTTGTAAGTTCCGGAGTCGTGTTCGCGTTTAACCGCAACTAGACCAGCGTAATGTAATAAAAAGCTAGCAACGCGGTTTTACTCAAATTCCTCAACTATTCTAAACTACGCTAGCCAATTACATTACAACTTACAAAATAAACACGGAAAAATTCTGAAATATTTTTTTATGTCTTTTTTTCAAAATTTCTCCAAATTTCAAGAAATAAGTTACACACATAATAAAGAATATGAAAAAAAAAATAAAACTACATGACCATCTTGGGTGCTAGACAAATTTATCCTGAAAATTTCATTATAATCGGTTGAACCGTCTAGGAGGAGTTGCGGCCAGAAAATTTTGATTTACGACCGTGCGAGCTGATGACGCACGTCTATACACCCACATAAACTAAGTTCAGATTCGTCATCTAGTGGCTATATGAAGGATTTCTATACACAATTTTTTTTTTGAAAATGTTACAGACACCGTACCAAACGCTATACCACTTTTTCCTTGCAGTCAAAATGGTAAAAAGTACTGAAGTACTCAATTATGTTTCAATATATGTATTATTTTTTGTCTGAAATGGCATTCGTACATTATTATCTATCACGGTATTTTTAGAGATCAAACTATTTTGAACTATATTAGTTTTTAAAGCGTGCCGCTTAATACAATACCGGTTAAAACAACTTTTACTATACATATAGGTAATATAAATTGCATAGTTGCTAACGGAGAGAAATTTCGGAAAATTTCGAAAACAAAGAAGGCATGTATAATTTTCTCGTTGGTTAAAACTGGCCATCTAATGTTAGGTTAGTATGAAAAGGTCAAAGGGGTCATTGGGTTATCTTGGTTCTCAGGTCTTCGACGAACAGTTCATAACCTAACTGCCACAGCCATAGCACACTATACAACTTATAGTTTTCCTTCTCTGACGCTAAAGAATATGACTGCACTTGGACTTGGGTTATTAGCCATCACCCAACATCCCAACAGCAATCTTTTGCTAATTACTTTCATTACTGCATAATTGCATTCCTAAATTCAAATACCTTAATTTTATATTTGTTAGAGCTTGTTGATTTTGCTGCATTGTAAAAATCTGTGTAATATTACACTGTAGTGGTGGTGTAAATTTACAATAACAATCGTATTAATTTTATTTTGTATTTAATTATATTTTTTTCAATTTCTTGTCAATTTACTATAAATCTGCAAATATTACAAAAAAATAAAGTAATTTTGGAATTTATAATTTTTATATACAAACAGCAAATACAGAGTTACAGCTCGGTCAGATAAAATATTAATATGTTTAGGCCATTATATGAAAAACGACTAAAAAATGGCATTTTTGAGCGCTCGGTGCGCTATCTACATCGTGTTTAATATGCGAATCTGCTTGCGTAAGAACTTTTCTGATCAAAAACTTCAATTTTTTTAACTTTATATATATATATATATATATATTTAGAGTGTCCGTAAAAAAAAATATTTTTCAGTTAGGCTAAAATCGATAATTTTACATCAAAAAAACATTAGAAATAATGGCCCGTATTCTCACCTCACTTTTTCGTGAAAAAGTGCTTTTATCATTAATTTTAAAATAAGTTTTTGCTTCTGTTTTTGATCAAATGTGAATAGTTTTTCTATTTTTGATCATTTTTATTAGATTTGGTATTATAAAATTTATATAAACTATTATAAAGTGCTTAATAAGTAATTTTAAGTAAATGTCAAAAGCACTTTTGGCAAAAATCACTTTTATAAATGATTTGAGAATACGGGCCAATAATTTTTACTTGTTTTTATGAAAGTTACAGGTTCTTCTACGTAACTTAAATTTTCGGAAAACGCGTGTAAATACATAAATATCGTTTATATCGTGTATGTATTAACACGCGTTTTTCGAAAATTTCAGTTGCGCATAGGAACCTGTTACTTTCGTAAAAACAAGCAAAAAATATTATTTCTGATGTTTTTTCGATGTAAAATTATCGATTTTTAGCCTTACTCGAAATTGTCTTTTTACGGACACTCTAATATAATATATATATATATATATATATATATATATATATATATATATATATATATATTAATTCGTGCTTATCTGCAAAAATTTCGATATGTCATATTTGATATAATTATATAGGTATAGGTATCATATGTGATATAGTAAAAAATCTAGATAAGATTGTCATTGTTTTGTTGAAAGAATTAGACTTGATTATCAAAATTCATGTACTAAGTATTTTTGAAACGTAACTATGTACAATATTGTAGTTGTTTTAGCCTAACCTAAGCTGACCTAACCTCACATATACATAAAATTATAGCTAAGTTAAGAATGTAGGTTAAAACGTCTTGTTAGCATGCTAAACTTCCTAGCAGAATTTTTCCCTTTTATTTTTCAATTAGTTCTGAGTTTACAACCGAAGTTTCTCAAAGCACAGAAATTCAAACTTCACTTTTTGCTATGTGCTTTCAATTGGTTAAACCAAAAATAGTATTTCAAACATGTTGATTCAAACGAGACTTGTAAAACTAATTTAATTAATCCAAATCATTGATAATGGTTTTCCAAATTATTTTAGTATATTAAAATTATTTTTTTTATTTAAATAATTATTTTCTGCTTTTTAGTTTTGTGTGTGTGTGTGTGTGTTCTGTATTGTGTATAGTTGTTTTCTGTAGTTTCTGTGTTTTGAAAAAAAATATTTGCTAAATACGGAATTCGTCAATATGGTACAAGTTAAAAATTAATATTTCTAATATTGTTAATTATTTAATTAATTATTTAATATTGCATTGTCATCCAGTTTAAAGTTTTAAGTCTCTAACTCATCGGAAAGTTAGTTTAAAATCGATTGCAAAATTTGTATCTAAAGCTCGAATTACATTATACTTTTTTCGTCTAGATTCGTACTAGATTTCTAGTTCAATTTTCGTTCAAGATTTGTTCAATTTTCATACTTTTTTCACAATCGGTCGTGTATTGTCGAGTTTCTTCGATTTTTTCCGATGTATTGCAGTACGCCAACTTAAAATTATAAAGTACTTAATTTAACAGATATTGAAAAACACATTTAAACAAAAATGGATACATATAAGGTTGGTACAATTGCGTGCACATTCGTATAATGTATCTAGTATAAAACTTGAATAGGAAAATAGAGCATGTTGTATATTTCTATACTAGGAACCTTGAAAGAAACTTGGATGCAAAAATCTGATTTACATTATACTAGAACTGACTATTTGTACTTGAACGAAACTTAAACTAGAAACCTAGTATGAATCTAGACGAAAAAATTATAATGTAATAAAATGTTAATAATATTAATAAAAACATATGTATTAGATTTGCATTTTATAGTAGATTAAAAAAAAAAATAATAAAAATTAGCGGATTTTGCGAGTAATATTTATTATTTCTATAAACATGACGTACAAATACTAGCAATTTTATACTTAAAACCATTTAAAAATGTATTTCGTTTATATATTTCTATATAATAATAACTGTTATAGTGTTTATTTATAATCTTAAGTCTACTTCACACGATATATAATTCTCTACAGAAATAATGCGTTAAAGCGCGTTGCAGTTAAATTTTTAATTATTTTTACAAAAAAAATTGAGCTATTGCGCGATCTAACGCGTCGTTATGTGTCATGTTATACGGATTTAAGTTGAAACCTTTAAGTAATAATTTGCATATTATTAAGAAGCTAATTACAAAATGTATTTTCAAATTATTTTGCCTTTTACGAAATTATGAATAAATCTAACCAAGTGTGTATTTTAATTACATTTGTTAGAAAATCTAAAATCACAGTTGAAGCTGAAAATAGATGAAACAAAAACTATTAGTTGGTATGTCAGTATGAAATAAATATACATAATAAACTAGAAAAAAAAAATGGAAAGAGGAGGTTGCATAGCACAGATGGCACATTGCTAAGTTAACTTAAGTTAGCTTAGCTTAAGCTATCGGATACTGTTAAAACTAGAAGGTGTAAGAGAGTTTGATAACCTATATAGCTAACAGTACATAACAGCATTTAGTAGGAGCGGCAACGCAACTGCACAGCGCACATATTTAAATCATGTAACTAATTTTTTTTTCTTTCCGATATTTATGTTTCAAATTTAGAAACATTAGTTTTTTTTTAGGTTAATGTTATTCAGTCAGATATATTTCATTCTCGCCTTCATTCTGCAATTTGCAGAAAGTAAGCAATTTACATACTTATTAGGTTATTTTTACTTACTTTATGTGATTATTATCAATTATATAAAAATTGCAGAATTTTGAGATAGAAATACAGAATATTTATGGTAAAATGAAATTACAAATTTTTTACAGTGCAACTATCATAATTCTATATAAAAATATGCATTTACACAAATATGGTTTTTAAATGACAATATAATTTATGAGATAAAACCTTATATAAAATTGAATATGAAAAGAAGTACTGTTAAATAATTTGTATGAAAACTCAGCACAGTAGAATGATAAAGGAAATTTATTTGCATTCTGTGCTACATTAATATATAAGTAAATAATTTGCGTTCGATTTAAAGTTTACCATAAATTCAACATTATTAGATAGCGCGATAAAATAAATGGGATTGAGGCATAATTTGAACAATATCGAGATGGTATCTGTTTATCTGTTTTGTGAGCTTGAGAAATAAGGTTTGAAATAAGATGGGCACGTTTTAAGGCCTAACCTGAACCGTAAAACGATAAGACACGTTTTTGTTGTGCTGACCGCTGGAAGGCACAGAGAACATCGCTGACCTATTGACATACACCAAGCTCAACGGCACACACACCACAAAATTAAAATTCTGCAAATTGTGCAATATCAATCTTCATCTTATCTTTAAACAAGGCTCAAGTCTATATTCTTACAATGTTACTATATTATTAAAAAAAAATAATTTATTTTTTCTTCAAGCGTATCATTATATTCTGTTAATTCTGTTTTGTTATTTAATAATTTGGCTCTATGTTCTATTTATTTATTGTAAATGTTTTTGTATTATTTATTATTATTATGTTTTTTGTATTATGGTTTTATTTTACATCGATTATTAATAAATATTAATACAGAAGTACAACCTAAAGCCATTTTATTTTAATACAATGAATTCTGAAAGATTTTTTACTATCTTAATTGTTATGTTTATATAAATATAGTAATCATTTTGTAGTTTGCTTTGCATAAATTTTTATATTAAAAAAATAATCAATATGACTGTATTGGAGAAAAATAGTATATTAAAAATAAATTTCATGATTATGCAACTCATAATGGATCAATATAATACTACTATGTTAAATCGCAACTATAGTCGAATGTAAACACAATAAAATCGACGCAATCTTCATATAAAAATCGAAATAATAATATTTATATTTTGTAATTTTTTAATTTATCAAAAAGTCAATTTTTCTTATTTTTTTTTTATATGATTATCTTCTTATATCTAAATATAGCAAATTTAATAACATACATTAAATAAATAAAACTCTTAATCACTTTTATTCCCAAAGTAAATTTTTCGAAATAATTTTGTATTGATGTATAATAATTTCTTGATTTACCGATAAGTCAAATTCCTTATAATATTATTTTCTCTATATGGTTATCTTCCTAAAATATCTAAATATAGTGGCACACATTTAAATACATAAAAGTTTTAATCAAAGTAAGATATTTTTTTCAAAATATATCATTAAATTGTCAACAAAAATGATCATAGAATTATATAGCTATATTAAGATAAAATGCATGAATTTTATTATTGATATTACGAAGGCGAGAAACCGTTTAACGAGACAGACAGGCCAGGCATGCAAAACAACTTGAATATTTAATCAGAATTTTTTCCTATGAACACAATTTTTTTTTCGTTTAGGCTGGTAATATCCGTCCGTATATATATATATATATATATATATATATGGGGCATAAAAGCAATACGGTATAACGGACAGCTTTGTGTATTCTTCTAGTGTCAAATCAGTCGAGTGCAAAGAAATAATTGATCTTATAGCGGTGACCTTCAAATTGAATACATAAAACCAAAATTTCAATCATATTTATCTTCAGTGCCTGTGCTGATTTATTTCGATTTGACAATTTAGTTATTTTTGTTAGTGAAGAGAACTGTGTCGATTACGGTAAACGTGTATTATAATATTATTATATTCGTTTTATTTTGCTACCTGGTACTTTGATTTCTATGTCAAGAAATAAATAATCATTATATAAACATACATTACACAGAACCGTATTTACAAAATTGGAGACCCACTGAGTAAACGGTTCCAGGATGCTATCTTAGTGTAATAAACATAAATTTGAGGATGAGGCTATTTATACATACGGTATGTATACACAATTGGATATTTATACATAGAGTATGTATATGAAATTGGCTATATACACATATATTATGTATACGCAATTGGCTATTTATACATACAGTATGTGTATACAACTGGCTATTTATACATACGATATATATTTGCAATTGGCTATTTATACGTACTTTATGTATATGCAATTGGCTATTTACAGATTTACATATACTGATTGTATGTGCTATTATTACAATTAATATTTTGATAATAACTACACAATTATAATATAATTATAGTTTTATTAATTAAAATTTATTTACAATATTGTTCAATAAAGTAATACATGTACTATAAAGTATCAATAAATCAGAGAAATAAATATAAATAAAAATAAAGTAAAATAAATATATTATTTTTTATTCTGTATTTTAATTTTTTTTGTAAAAACTGGGCTGCTTAGTCTTTCTCTTCGGACGTCCTTTGGATTTAATTTTGGATGAGGCTATTTATGCATATGGTATGTATACGCAATTTGCTATTTATACATACTAAAAAAAAACCTAAACCAATTACGTAAAAATATTGTATGTATAAATAGCCAATTGCGTATACATACCGTATGTATAAATAGCCACTTTCTAAATTTATCGTATATAGTTGGCGTCTCTATATTATTTAGTAGGAACTACATTTATGACATCGTCAATGTTGTCAAAAATTTAAATTTATTACCGTGAGTTTGTCACATGCCAGTAGTATATGATAAGCAGGTTTTGTCTTGTAAAACATATATATTTTTGCTGTGAACTGTCAACTCATTGCTTAGTTTACGTTGTCGTTGTATAATTTGTCCTTTTTTAAAATTTTCCGAATTGTTTTATTTGTTTTAAACTTTTTTATCTTAATTATTTTCCATATATGAGTCGTATAGATGCAAAACTCACTATTTGGTAAATTTTATGTTCTAAGATATTTGCAAAAAAACTGTTATAGCTGGGTGTAATTGTATTTTGATGGTAAAATCTTGTTACTAGATGGCATTATTTATTTAATAAGTGCCATCTATTAACAAGATTTTATCATCAAAATGCAATTACACCCAGCTATAACAGTTTTTTTTGCAAATATCTTTGAAAATAAAATTTACCAAATAGTGAGTTTTGCATCTATACGACTCATATATTCTATACACTTACATCATTTAAAATTTAAAAAAAAATTTTTTTTTTTATTCGATATATATATATATATATATATATATATATATATATATATATATATATATATATATATATGCTCCTTTAATGATAAATACAGTCCTGTACATATATACGCCTATACACATCACTTCACAAAATAAATACTTTATTACATGAAAGAAATTTCCTAGCAATTCAATCAAATATACATAGTTTTTATGGCATTTTAATACTAACATATTTACGTCGTCTATATTTTAATTTCAGTTTTTTTTTTGTTTTTATTATTATTATTATTGCTATTGAAATGAAATCTATGTCATATTAAAATTACTATGTTATTTATTATGATTTATTACATTTTTGTTCAATTTCATGTACATGCATAAATTATTATTTATTATTAATTAAAAAAAATTTGTTTGGTTGTCAATCTCGTAATTTTTGTTTTTATTGATTATGTTCGATATGTAAAATAAAATAAAAAGTTAGACGATACTCCATTTCACATTATAAAATTGTATTTAAATAAAAAAATTTAAGGTAAAAGACTTATATTTAAATGGGTTAACTGCACTATAATTTAGAATATATTCACGTTAATTTAGATCATATTCACTTTGATAAAAACAATTTGTACTTATAACAAATATATTGCACAAAAAAAAAATATTCCACTATAATTAAATTTATTTAACTTTTAAAAAAATATTTTAACTTTGAAAAAACATAATGCACAAAAAAATATTATCATTTTTATTAATTACTTTTGACTATAAAACGGATACTATCCACTATAAAAACGGATACTTTCCACTTTGGGGGCTGTCAATTATTTACGCCAGTCGATATCTATCATTTGCGCCGATGAGATAAGCGCCTATATTGAATAATAACATAACTAACCTAACTTATCCTAAGCCAACAGACCCTAAGCCAACAGTGGCGCAGATGATAGGGTTACGTAACGTTTAGAGTGGAATGTATCAAATTTGTAGGGATGAGGCTATTTATACATACGGTATGTATACGCAATAGGCAAATTTATACATACTAAAAAAAAAAAAATTTAAACCAACCTACTAACCTAACCTACCCTAAATAGCCAATTACGTAAAAATACTGTATGTATAAATAGGCAATTGCGTATACATACCGTATGTATAAATAGCCACTTTCAATTTATAGTTCAAATTATTCAAATTAAAGTTTAGGTTGTACAAAGTGCAAAGTATCTAATTTATAGTGGAAAGTATCCAAACTAATCAAATGTATACTATTTTAATTCATCATTTAATTAATACATCATTATCAAAAAAAATTACACAAATGACATTACAGAACATAGAAACAAGTTACTAGATAACAAAATAAGTAACTAGATTATAAAATTAATAAATTATTAATTAAAAAAAGTCAGTGCCTTGACACTGATTGATATTATCTTTTTTTTTTCTTATAAATTTTTACGGTTTTTTTTTTCAATCTACTGTTAATGTTGATAGGTTTTGCAATTATTACAGTATTTCGAATTTTGCATTATGAAGATTTTCTAACGCATGTTGTGCCATATTAGATTTATCTGAATTATTTATACATATTACCGCGTATGTTCTGTCAATCTAGTAGGAATAATTTTTACCTGTCTCTCTAACATAAACCTTACTGCATTTGTAGGGAGTTCTATATATACCCAAAGTAGAATAAATTTTGTTTATAAATATGCTAGTTAAATACGTAGCATGTGTTATATTCTTTCACTAGTAAAAACACAGTAAATTCATTTTCCACTCCTCTTTCCTGACCTATGTCACGCTGTACACTAAAAGGATTTTATTATCATTTTTTTTTGCTATTTATTTTCCTTGCTTTGTTTTAGTTGAAAGGAAAGGAAAACTTAATAGCTTTTTCCTTCAGCATTGCTCTATTTTTCTAATCTATTTTCTAACAGAACTATGGCTTTTATATTTATGTTGCATATTGCGTGGTTAGTGACTTTATTAAAACTAAATCACGGAAAAATAAAACTAAGCTTTATTTCATAATATTATTATTATATTTGATGATTTTTTTTTGAACTAAAACATGCTGTCAATACATATACTGTTCATATTTTGCAAAATATTGTAAGATAATACATTTATTTTTAAAATATCACATTAAATTAAAACTAAATACAGTACCCATCGCTTAATATAAACACATCGGGAGTCAAAGTTTTCTATAACAGTAATCGATAATAATATAAAAAAAAAATAAACACAGATTTTTATTGACGTGAAATATGTAAAAATAAACAGTAAAAATTTTTAAAATAAACAACATTCTTTCAGTTAAATTTGAAAATAAATATGTAAATAATTTTGGGAAAAATTTAAAATCTCAATTTTGAGTATTATTAAATAATTAGTCTATACAGGGTGATTTATGACGTCCCCGTCGGGGGAAAACTACACCAGATGATTCCTATGAGTAATCTAAATAAAAAATTGCAAATAAACATATGTCCGAAAATGCTTTCAATGGAACTGTAGCCGTTAGAAGTTTATTACATGTAACATCAATCACATTAGCCTTATTTATTATATCAGGAAAAAAAAAACAAGTCATAAACTTCTGAATAATGTAAAATTACAGATTGATTTTCTTTTGTTTAAACACTAGTAAACCAATTTACTAGTTATAACTTACTGGGTCCCGACAAAAATTGTCTTCGATTTTTAATTATTACTAGTAAATTGGTTTACTAATGTTTAAACATAATGTTAGAAAATCAATCAGTAATTTTACAATTATTCAGAAGTTTATGACTTGTTTTTTTCTGATATAATAAATAAGGCTAATGCGATTGATGTTACATGTAATAAACTTCTAACGCTTACAGTTCCGTTAGAAAGCATTTTCGGATATGCGTTTATTTGAATTTTTTTTATTTAGATTACTCATAAGAATCATCCGGTCTAGTTTTTCTTCGACGTCATAAATCACCCTGTATAGAGTTTTTTAAAAGTATTTGCTTAATCAGTTAAACTTCTTAAACATGCAAATAAAGTTATTGCTTGTGGACGAAAACAATCTTAAGAAATAACTGATAACATAAATAAAAATTATAATTACTAAAAACAATATATTTTTTAGGTAGTTTTTTTTTATTTTTCGCAATAGTGCTAACATGTTTCTCTAATTCCAAAAAGCGGATACACTGTAATTATTACATTGGATTTATTCGTTATATAAAATAAATAAAACGTTTTTATAAAGCAGTGAATACATATAAACTATAAGTAAATTAAATTTTTTATACTCGTAGATACATTTAAATATAGATTGCCGACAAATTTTTATATCTCCTCTTTATTGTTTTGACGATGTAAAACCATGTAATACGACACCGAACCTCGTACAATCTGTAAAAACAAAAGGGTATAATGCGAAATTTTTATATACTCTATAAAATTTTCTTATAAAATTCAAATCAAAATAATATGATCGCCTTATTTTTATGGTCAAATT
Organism: Clivina fossor; assembly: GCA_963966155.1. NCBI lineage: Eukaryota > Metazoa > Arthropoda > Insecta > Coleoptera > Carabidae > Clivina > Clivina fossor. The sequence continues at coordinate 11,574,603 of OZ014564.1, read as the reverse complement.
ATATTTCATAAAATTTATTAACAATTTTATACTCGTCGTTTATAGTTTCTAATAAAAACCTTATTGAAATTTAATATACCAATGTTAAAAGCGTGTCTTATACACTTAATATCATATTGATTCGAATAATAAAAAAAAAACATTTATTTTAGTAAATGGTGTCCCTAAGCTACCGGGATTTTTCCTCGGTAGCTAAGTTGTTAGAGCAGCCACCCGGCAAGTAGAGTGACCCAGGTTCGATTCCAGGCCGAGGTGATATGAGTTTTTCATTTTAAAATTAGAAAGTGGCTATTTATACATACGGTATGTATATGCAATTTGCTTTTTATACATACAGTATTTTTACGCAATTGGCTATTTAGAGTAGGTTGGTTTAGTTTTTTTTTTTTTAGTATGTATAAATAGCCAATTGCGTATACATACCGTATGTATAAATAGCCTTATCCTTAAAATTATTAGTTTAATCTGTGCTAATATTTGAATTCTCACATATTTTTCATTACTTCGGCTTGCAGTTACTTCTTTATAATTGTAAAAAATCTTTCAGAAATCATTAAAAGATACATAATGGTATGTTTTAAAGCTGGTAAAGAAACACTAACATTAATAAATTAAATAATAATAAAGTGAAAAAAATATTAGATAAGTACATCGTTAGTCTATTTCTTGTTTGTTCCATACGCCATTTTTAGTCAAATTTAATTATTGTTTATTTTGGCAATATTAGTTTGTTTTCTACTACTAGTAAAATTTTACTATGAAAAATCTGTAATTTTATTTTAATATAAATATTCTGTGTTTCTATCTCAGAATTCTGTAAGTTTTACATAATTCATAATAATCACATAAAGTAAGTAAAAATAACCTAATAAGTATGTAAAATTGCTTACTTTCTGCAAATTGCATCACAAACTTAACATAGAATTATATATTGGTGATAATATTGCAGCTTGCATATTAATATCTGTAATAATTTCATGAAAATAATGAGACTTAGTACATATTTTGTGTAATAATGCTAACAAATGTGTAAATCATTCATTTCAAAATACATCGTTTATGCAAATTTAGAAATATATGTAATTATATCAATAATAATATTACCAAACTAAACAAATTTACTAAAAAATATTATATACCTATACATATGTACTTTTCCATTCCGTTGGTAATATCATATAAAATAATGTTTGTAATTGTTCTGATATTTTGTATTTTTAAACAATTATGTAAACTTACAGAAATTGAGTAATTATAATTTAGAAATACTGGGCATGATAGTGTCTCATAGTTTATAGATAAAATTACATAATTTATTTTAGAGTGTAATTTTAATAGTTTCGAAAATATACAGTATAATTGGTTCCATATTCTTACTATAAACAATTTATTTCAGAAATTTTCAAACATTATTTTTCGCGATAGTAAAGTTTTGTGATATGGATATGAATGTTGATACTTGCATTAAGAAATGTAGCCAAAGAGAGGAACGCAAATTTCCCGGCTGACATTTTGATGGGACGTTGGGCACGTGCTATCATCAATACCAAGTACTTTTTGACGCGATTATTAGCAGCATACCAATCGCAATTGTAGGCAGCTTTTGCAATATCCTCGCTTTGCACGGATATTTCATTGCCGTTGTAACAATAGATACCCAATTGAAATAACATCAACATTAAATAAAACGACATACTGATGAAACGTATATCAAATAAGGGCATCTAAAAATAAATGGAATATTTATTTAGAAATGTTCAGGCTTTCATGGTCCGGTATCCAGAGAATTTATAGAATTATCTCGGCTATGGTATACCATGGTCGATCTATTCTCATTGCAGACGTATCGCCATACATCGTTGATTAGCAAGCACTTAAAATAGATCGACCACAGCATACTAACCCAAATTTTTTTATAAATTCAATGTTATTTGAATTTAATTAAGATGTTTTAATTTTTTTTAATTTTATTTTATTTCGTATTTTTTCGGATCAGATATTAAGACTCTTTAGACCACAGAACCGAACCGTCATTGTATTAAATAAATTTATGGAATAGAAAAATTTGTATAACAACTACTGTAGTTATGGTAACCAAAAACGAAACTCTCTTGACCTAAATATGCCACCTATTTACTGAATTATATACAGTGTGTCTACTTAAGTTGGAACCATATGGAAAACTTTTTTATTATTGGTTTTGTGAAAAAAATTATTCTTGATAAAAAGTTGTGCTTGGTCCAAAACTTAAAATGCAACCAACAGATATCAATTTTTTGAAGCCGTATACGAGGTTTGTCAAAAAATATTAATTTTACTCAAGAGTAAAGTACCTTAATTTTTTTACAATACAGAAGAATGTTATAAAGTAAAGTTATTTTGAATTATAAGTTATATTCAAATATGCAATTGCAGCCATTTAGAATAAATAGATGTTTGAAATTGAAATCATTGAAATTGAAATTTATAACTACAAATAATTTATAATGTAGAACGTAAATATTCACCAAACCTTTCGGTCTTTAGGACCTCGTCAGTATGGTGCTTTGGTCAGTTGCTGAAAGTAACTTGTGAAATTTTGAGAAAATGTCTCAACTTTAGAATATTATTATATTAATTTCACCAAGTGACATTCATGAACAATTTTGTTCGATGTTATTTATTATCTGTAAAAATCGCGATATGTCAAATTTGGTAAGATTACAATACCTGCCTTATCATATGTAATATGACGCTCGGTGAAAAGAAAAGTTAATATAAATAAAAATTAAAAACATTTTTCAATATTTTAACGATCATTTTAACGACCGAAAAGTACTTACAAAAGATAACTGAACCAATTGCATACAAAAAATAATCGTACTTCCCAAGATTTGTACTAGTACCATTATATTAAATTGTTCTTCAACGTTATCGGAAAGTTGAATAATTTGGATATGATGCTTTAAACAATTTTTCATGCAATGTTCAAAATTTTTACTTAGCAGTGAATCATGCTCGTGAATTATTTCCCAACCTTCGTCTGATAGATTATTTTTATTACCATCTGTTAATAGCTCTATACTGTTATTTATTGTTTGATTATTTTCTCTATTACTACGATCCTAAAACACATAGAAACAAGATTAGAAGTATATGGGTAAACCCATATATAGACTACTTTGACATTTCTCGGAAAGTTGGCAACACTGTATTTTAATAATATTATAATTTATGTGGGCTCTAGGAGATACTTTTTTGAAAATTTGATCAAAATCGAATAAATAATGTAGCCACAATGAATTTTTAAAAAATTTTGTGATTTTTTTTCTCGATAAGTTGGCAACACTGTATTTTGTTAAAATTGCATAATTTATTTAGGCACTAGGATAAACTTTTATAAATATTTGATTAAAATCGGTTAAATAAAATAGTCAAAATAGATTTTTAAAAATTATACTAATTTTTTTCTCGGAAAGTTGGCAACACTGTATTTTGTTAAAATTACATAAATTATATGAATACTAGGAAAATCTTTTGTGAAAATTTGAGTAAAATCGGTTGAATAACATAGCCATAATAAATTTTTTAAAACTTTAGTAATTTTTTTCTCGGAAAGTTGGCAACACTGAATATTAATAAAATTATGTAATTAATGGGAGCATTAGGGAAATCTTTTCTGAAAATTTGATCAAAATCGGATAAATAACGTAGCCAATATGAATTTTTTAAAACTTTAGTAATTTTTTTCTCGGAAAGTTGGCATCACTGGAAAAAAACAAAATCACATGACCATCTTGGGTACTAGACAAATTTATCCTGAAAATTTCATTAAAATCGGTTGAACCGTCTAGGAGGAGTTGCGGCCACAAAATTTTGACTTACGACCGAGCGAGCGAGCGAGCGAGCTGACGACGCACACACATACACCCTCATAAACTAAGTTCAGATTCGTCATCTACAGGCTATATGAAGGATTTCTATACAATTTTTTTTTTTTTTTGAAAATGTTACAGACACCGTACCAAACGCTTTACTACTTTTCCTTGCAGTCAAAGTAGTAAAAATACTACATTTTCATGTAATTAAATAATATGGTTAAATTCTGGTTGTAAAATGCTTAGATGTTTTAAGAAACTCTATCTGGTAATAAATATACAAAAAATGGTTTTCTTTTCTCACCCATTAAAATTTAAGACAAATCTTATGATATATTAATAAATTATGTCATTTTATTAAAAAACATCTGCGATGGCCACCACAGAATAGATACAGAAAAACGTGGGGCAACGACAGCTACTCCCTACACTCTTTATTATTATATATTTCATGCGCCTCACGCGTTTCTGTATGAGGTTATAAATCTTTATGAGGCTAGAAGAAATTATTTGAATACTTTTTAGTTCGTGTTAAAAACATGATGTATTACAAATGTTTTTTTTTAAATTTAACTTTAACTTTAACCTAATTAATTAAGTTAATTAATTAACTTTAATTTAATATTTCTAATATTATTAATTAATTGGTTAATATTGTATTGTTATCCATTTCTGAGCTATATTTAATGTCTCTAGCTCATTGGAAAGTTAGTTTAAAATCGATTGCAAAATTTGTATCGAACAGACAGGTAAGGAAATTTATAGAAATAAAAATTAAGTTTTTACGAATAAAGTAAATCTAAAGAACAGTGCTTCCAAATAAAGGACTGTCCTTTAGAATAAAGGACGTACGGTCACCGTACGTATAGCATATCACAGATTATAAATTGAAGAGTAGACTTTCAAATTGCGTTTTGTCCAAAATATACATTTTTTAGTTCATTATAATATTACATTCTATGCGCAAAGACGCGTCTTTTAAAGCAAATTCAACATTCAAAACACGCATATTGTCCCCGTCTGAAATAAATATTGAAAGTTACTTGGATATTCAATACACATAATGCATAATGAATTTTGCTTCTTTCTGAAAATTATGAAATTTTTACGTGGGGTATGTAGTGTAAATAGAAGAGATCGGGTACGAAATAGATTAGTGTATGATGAGTGTGAAATTCAGAAAAAAATGTTGTAGCAAAAGTTGCCCCGTGTTAAGAGTCAATTAAGATGGTTCGGACATGTTGGGCGAATGTCTAATGAACGTTTGGTTAAAAAGATTTATTTGAATGATTTTGATGGTATACGTTTGCGTGGACGTCCGATGAGTAGTTGAAGTGGTATGATTGAGAAAGTGGCTTGCGTGAGCGAAAGTTTCCAAGTAGTAGGAATAAAAGAGCATATATGAGAGGAATTATGAATGTCGATAAAGCAAAAGTTGCTTGGAATGTTTGGAGGAGACTGATTTCGGAATGATGAAAAGAGTTTGTGCCACACCCTGTTGGCTACATGGCCGTGATTGTGTATGTATGTATGAAATTTGGATTAAACGCATTTTGAAACTCTGCCCTTCAAATCAATTGTAATCTTCAATTGTAAATTACCATGTTTGTAATAAGAGCAGCCGATGTCATCTGTTCAGCGCGCTGTTTAACTGTGAGTATCGCATTATGCAGAATGCTAAACTGTGCATTTAAATGCACCAGAATTCCCGAGATGAGCGTGTCAATGATGCCGATTTCGACGCCAAACAACGAGACACACCACACCTGATAGAAGAAGGCGAACTGATAGTTGGGCGTCGGTTTCGTATCGAAGAAGAAATACGAACCCCATGGTAACGTACGTTCAATGATCGTTCGCGTGGTATTCGTGAGTGTATCGTACTCCTCGTAGACGAGTGGTTCGTCACGTATTGCGAAAACTACCCGTTGTATTATCAATGTTGCAGCGACAAAATAGAATGTGTTCGCCTGAAATATTACTTTTCAGCTATTTCGAAACAAAAATCAAACTAGCTAAATTAGCTCTACTAGTTGTATACTGTAATAAGTTTTTCTGAGCGAAAATTTCCAAATCGAAGAGACAGGTATGAGACAGGTTAGATGAATGTGGATGAAGTTAAAGTTGCTTGTCTACTTAGGGATGTTTGGAGGAAACTTATTTCGGGATAATCGAAAGAGTTTGTGCCACATCCTTTTGGGTATATGGTTTGATTATGTATGTATGTAGATTAAGATTTTAGATATACTAAATGCCCCTAAATTTTGCGATATATTTCTTAAGAACCGTCTGTATATATAAACTGTAAAAAGTTTTTCTGCTAATTTTACAATAAAAGTTATGAGTAATAAAGATGCCCTGGATTATTATGTTAATCTTAAATAGAACTTAATTTTAAATACGATACTATGTAATATTTAACAAAAAAATATGTAAAACTAATTTACTTTTTATGTAAAATATTTATATTTATATTTTAATTGATTATTACTAAAACAATATAAGCGATAGTTATAATACTAAGAAATTAAAAAATTACAATTACGATTACATACATACATACACAATCACGCCATGTACCGAACAGGGTGTGGCACAAACTCTTTTCATCATTCCGTAATCAGTCTCTTCCCAACATTCCTATCCAAACAAGCAACTTTCTCTTCATCCACATTCATAATTCCTCTCATACATGCTCTTTTATTCCTACTACTTGGAAACTTTCGCTCACGCAAGCCACTCTCTCAATCATACCACTCTAACTACTCATTGGATGTCCACGCATACATATACCATCAAAATCATTCAAATAAATCTTTTTAACCAAACGTTCATTAAACATTCGCTCAACATGTCCGAACCATCTTAACTGACTAACACCAACTCGTCATACATTAATCTATTTCGTACCCGATCTTTCCTATTTACAATTGTAATATATATGTATATATATATATACATATATAAAAAAAAATTACATAACATAAAATTATAATTAAATAGAAATTTGGAAAATTACAGAAACATTTTGTAATTTTGTGTAACAATAAGTAATTATTTATAACAAGTACATATTATAAAATATTACATATTACTGGTATTATCATATATGTCTCTATGTAAATTTGTTTTTTTTTTGTAAATTTTTATAATTAATGAGGTAAAGTCATTTTAGATATAATTTTATAGTAATTTTTACTATAAAATTTTTTGTATATTTACAAAACTTTTCACAGTGTAGCTTACTATTATTATTAGTGAAAATTACGGTTAAGCGTGATAACAAACCGCGATTAACCGGTTAACCACGATTAAAAGTCAGTTACTATACTTTTCCTCTCGATTCATATTATGAATGAAAAAAAAAACAATTAAAATTTTTTACTGCAAAGTACTCTAATACTTTAGTATATTATGTTTTTAAAATTTATTTGAAGTTGATAAATTTGAGATTTCTCATTAGCTATTTCTATAATAAACATAAACAATTACGCCGTGTACCCAAAAAAGTATGGCATAAACTCACAAAATTATTTTTTCCAAACATTCTTATCCAGACAAACAACTTTACATGACACCTCTCATACATGCTTTTCTATTCTTACTACTTGGAAACATTCGTTTACACAAGCCACTTTCTTAATCATACATCACTTTAACTGCTCATCGGACGTCCACCAGCAAACGTATATCTTCAAAATCATTCACATATATTTTTTTAACTAAACAACAATATTTTTTTCAATTTTACACTCATCATAGACTAACCTATTTCGTACCCGATTACTTCTAGTAACAAAAGTATTCAAACCACCCAAAATCTTACAACCAGCATTAACTATTCGTTCAAAGTGACCATCCTTAGACAATAAACTACCCAAATCCACCTGCTCTAAACATACACTATGAACAGATACATTACATTCAGTCGTTAAATCATCTTTCTCAAAAACTTATCTACAACAAACTTAAAATCTAAGAAAAGTCGAAATAATTTGCCTGTGTTTTAGCAACGAACATAGCTCGTTTGATAATTTTAATCTCTGCTATACCACCACGTTTAATGTCCGGTATAAAAACGCCTTCTTCAAAGGTTTTCAAATATTTTCGAATATTTTTCTTATTGGAAAGAAATAGAATCATTTTCAAGCAACCTTTAAAATAAATTTAATTTTAACATAGTAATTTTTCAGAACTCATTATATTAAAATAAAACGGCTTTAGTGAAATGACAGAAAAATAATAGTAAAATTTTACTATAAAAAAAATTTGTAATTTTATTTTACTATAAATATTTTATATTTCCACCACAAAATTCTGTAATTTTTACATAATTCATAATAATCACAAAAATAAAATAAAAATATAAAATTGCTTACTTTCTGCAAATTGCATCACATACTTAATGTAGAATTTCGGGATGATTTCTTAAATTATGTAAAATTACAGCTTGCATATTAATATTTGTAATAATTATAAAATACATACTTTATTTAAATTTTCAAATGTATGTAATTCTACGAACAATAATATTACAGAACTAAACAAATTTTACATATTTATGAAATATTCTTAACAAAAAATCCACTGAAGTTCTGTAAATTTACTAAAAGAAACTTTACTAAAAAAAAAAACTGTAACATTACATACATGTGTACTTTTCCATCTCGTTGATAATATCAATATTACATAATGTTTGTAATAGTTGTGATATATATTTTTAAACAATTTTGTAAAATAACAGCAGTTGAGTAATTATACCTAGAAATACTGGGCAATATAGTGTTTCATGGTTTGTACATAATTTTAATTTAGAGTATATTAAATTTATTAACTATTGGTGTACTCAACGTATGTCAATTATTAATAAATATTAATACAGAACTTAAATCTGAATCCGTTTTATTTTAAATTTGATTTTAATCAATTTTTTTATACTTACAGGGTGATTTATGACGTCGGAGAAAAACTACACCGGATGATTCCTATGAGTAATCTAAATAAAACCTTCAAATAAACATATGTCCGAAAATGCTTTCTAACGGAACTGTGTATCCGTTAGAAGTTTATTACATGTAACATCAATCGCGTTAGCCTTATATATTATATCAGGAAAAAAAACAAATCATAAACTTCTGAATAATTGTAAAATTACTGATTGATTTTCTAACATTTTGTTTAAACACTAATAAACCAATTTACTAGTGATGACTTACTGCGTCCCGACAAAATTTGTCTTCGATTTTTAATTATTGTAAATTGTTTATTATATATTTATTTATATGTGTAAAAAAATTTATAAACTAATAAATTGGTTTACCAGTGTTTAAACAAAATGTTAGAAAATCAATCAGTAATTTTAAAATTATTCAGAAGTTTATGACTTGTTTTTTTTTCCTGATATAATAAATAAGACTAACGCGATTGATGTTACATGTAATAAACTTCTAACGGCTACAGTTCCGTTAGAAAGCATTTTCGGACATATGTTTATTTGTAGTTTTTTATTTAGATTACTTATAGAAATCATCCGGTGCAGTTTTTCCCCGACCTCATAAATCACCCTGTATATAACTATATAAAAATGATAAGAAAATTAACCTACCCATAAAATGCGATATCCAAAAGCATAATACAAAGGACATACGATCTAGATCTTTTCGGTAGTCCCAAACGGCCCAAAGTTCAGCTGCAGTGAATCCGACAAAAGAGAAAAACGTAAAACCAAATGCGTAAACATTGTATAAAAGACGTAAAAATGGATTTTTGATATCGTATATATTGATGCCGACCAAACGCAATGTTGTCAAATGGAATGAGAAATAATCTTTTGGAATTTTTACTTTCTTTCCGCCATTTTCCGCATTGTCAGACGACTTTTCATTTGCTGACATTCTGTCAAAATAATCGTACCACTTTATGTTTTTTACTTATTATTCAGTCAATATATAGACTTGTATTCTGTATGATAATCAGTGATATTCAAACTGTTTTTTTAAAAAGTATTTCTGTTATTTGAATTTACAGAAAATTAATTGTAATAATAACATTGAACAAAAAATATTTATGTTAGTGAAATTAATATAATGTTGAGATTTTTCTCAATAATTTCACAAGTTACTCAGTTATTGAATCGCTCGCTCGGTCGTAAGTCAAAATTTTGTGGCCGCAACTCCTCCTAGACGGTTTAACCGATTTTAATGAAATTTTCAGGATAAATTTGTCTAGTACCCAAGATAGTCATGTGGTTCTATTTTTTTCCAGTAATGCCAACTTTCCGAGAAAAAAATTACTAAAATTTGAAAAATTCATATTTGTTATGTTATTTATCCGATTTTGCTTAAATTTTCAGAAAAGATTTCCCTAATGCTCCCATTAATTACATAATTTTATTAATATCCAGTGTTGCCAACTTTCCGAGAAAAAAATTACTAAAGTTTTAAAAATTTTATTATGGCTATTTTATTTAACCGACTTTACTCAAATTGTCACAAAACATTCTCCTAGTATTCATATAATTTATGTAATTTTAACAAAATACAGTGTTGCCAACTTTCCAAGAAAAAAATTACTAAAATTTTTAAAGATTCATTATTACCATTTTATTTAACCGATTTTAATCAAATTTTTATAAAAGTTTCTCCTAGTGCCTAAATAAATTATGCAATTTTAATAAAATACAGTGTTGTCAACTTATCGAGAAAAAAATCACAAATTTTTAAAAAAATTTATTGTGGCTACATTGTTTATTCGATTTTGATCAAATTTTCAGAAAAATTTCTCCTAGTGCCCACATAAATTATAATTAGATCACAGTGCTTCTGGGCTACAATTTATAGACCACCCTTTAGCTTAAATAAATAATAATTACCTACAGATAGATAATGGTTTATTGTTAATAATCAAGCAATTTCTGATTTCACCGAACACAAATTTTCTTTTATAAATAAAATAATTACTGAAAAAATACAGAAAATAATAATTAGGCATCTTGAAAATTGAAAAAAGTGCGAAAATGAGAGATAATTTATCTATAAAAGCAAAATATTAATGTTTTAAGGCACGCAATTTGTATCAATGTTACACTGACATACTCGTAAAAAACCACATACAAGAAAAAAAAAATCACTTGTTTGGAAGCACCTAGAAAAAGTTGTCCCAGTTTTGCAAAACTCATTTGTAAAGTCTTTATTATCTCACAATTTGTACATACTCACACAACATACAATAAGTTAAGGTAAGGTAACTACTTTTAAATTATAGGTGTTCCTATTGTACAGAAACTCAAATGTCGGATACGCAACACATACATACACACCTATACTTACTAGCAATTTTTTTTTTCTTTGCTATATGCTACATTTAGTTGGACTTTTCTTACAGTAATTACGTAAAAACCCTGTTGTTAACTTAATTAGAAGTTTTGCATTTTTCATATCTTACTATATACTACATAGTTTCAAATGCAAATTGCTAAAATTATTTCTAACGTTCAAAATATATATATTAGCATTTTTAAATTAAATATTATGTTAATGCCATTTTAGAATAAGTGGTTTTTAAATTCTTAGTCAACAATTTGAAATAGATATCTACAGAATGATTAATTTTTCTTGTCTTTTAATGAAAAATTTAGTTATTGTAACTCAATTTTTACCACGCTTATATTAGCTCAAACTGTTGTTGTCACAGTCAGTCATATCTTGTAACCAATTTTTAGACCACTTCCTATCATCTGATCTCACTGAAATTTTGTCTAATATGTTCTTAAAAATTATTTGTTATAAGTATTTAAATAGGAGAGATCGAGTACGAAATAGATTAGTGTATGATGAGTGTGAAATTGAAAAAAATGTTGTAGCAAAAGTTGTCATGTTAGTCAGTTAAGATGGTTCCGACATGTTGAGCGAATGTCTAATGAACGTTTGGTTAAAAACATTTATTTGAATGATTTTGATGGTATACGTTTGCGTGGACGTCCGATGAGTAGTTGGAGTGGTATGATTGAGAGAGTGGCTTGCGTGAGCGAAAGTTTCCAAGTAGTAAGAATAAAAGAGCATGTACGAGAGGAATTATGAATGTGGATGAAGCGAAAGTTGCTTGTTTGGATAGAGGAATGTTTGGAAGGGACTGATTTCGGGATGATGAAAAGAGTTTGTGACACACCCTTTTGGGTACATGGCGTGATTGTGTATGTATGTATGTACGTATGTAATTTTTAGCACGCTTATATTATCTCACACTGTTATTGTCACGGTCAGTCATATCTTGTAACCAATTTTTAGACCACTTCTTATCATCTGATCTCACTGAAATTTTATCTAATATGTTCTTAAAAATTATTTGTTATAAGTATTTTTGAAATTTTCTAATATTTTTTCTGTGCGATTTCTTTTATACGGTCCCTATCTACCGCACAAAAACAGGTTTAACTATATATCATAGTGTATTTATTTTGATAGTATTTTTTCTTAGATGTGCGTAAATATTTATATAATAATTTATATAAAACTTTAAAGGATATTAATTCTATAAAATTATTCAAAATAAAGTTAAAGCTATTTCTAATAGAAATATTTAAATTTGTAAATTTGTAATTATTTAATTATGTAAACATTTGTGACTGGTTCTATACCTATGTATCTTGGTCAACAGAATGAATAAAATATTATTATTATTATATTAGGATAGTTATATAAAGTCGTCAACCTTATGCGTTCACACTTGTCTGTCTGTCTGTCGTTCGATTCAAAATCCTAATTAAGTAAAAAGATTGTTTGCAAAGTGTACTTTGCACATTAACGACTAGCGCATTTTCAGTCTGCGTCTTGTAGAAAATAATTAATATTTATAGAAGATAATTAATTTTTACGGCATTCTTTTCTACTTAATTTACACTATTCGCTTCCGTAGATCTTAACTAACGCAAACTACAATATTATATTTTTTAAACTCCCACGCTCTACGCTTATAATACCCTATATATATATATAATATTATAACAACGTAACAACTTTTATTATTGTTATTTCTGCATCTGCAGCTACATTGAAATTAATCATAGAAAATTGTACCTTGAATTTTATTTTATAGTAAAAATATCTATTTATAACAGTACAATACATCGCCTAAAGATTCTATTGTAAAATTAATTAAATTTATTTTCCTCGATTAATTAATAATAACTGTTTCGTTTTGTGACTACGTGTACTTAGAAGTTCTCGCGGTAAATATTTGCTAATTATAAATGATAAGTCATTACAAGTTGTAATTCATTTTTATAAAATAAACATGATCATTTACGAGTGGAAAATGTTTAGATAACAGCTTATAAAACATGAAGCTATACAGCTATATTTTATAATTATATCTAAAAGCATTCCTGAAAAAAACTTATTTTATAAGATCTAATGTAATATGCGATAATGCGTAGGTATATAAATAATTTAAAAATATTACTTATTTCAATTAAGTTGGAAGTTTTTCATTTAATCTATTTTTCTTAATGCAACAGTGTCAAAAATATTTTTTTTACAAATAAGATGAATGGTTTTTGAAATACATTATTTTTTTTATTTGAAATATAATATTTTCTAATACATTATTATTATACATTATTACATTATTATACATTATTATATATATATATATATATATATATATATATATATATATATATATATATATATAATATATATATATTATACATTATTTTTTTCAAATGAATATTTTGTTTATATTTTCTTGTAAAACAACTAGTCAAATATTTTACACTATTTTATTTCACTTAATAAATCTGTTCATTTGTTGAAGTTTTATTCAAATTTGTCAAACCAATTTCTTTAAATTTTTGCATATATGTTTACTTTTGATGACAATAAAATATTTTATTATAAAAATTAACAAAATTTACAAAAAAAATTGATTTTCGTTGCACAATTAGCAAAATATAAATGAAAACCTTCTGTAAAAATATAAATTTAGATGAAACAACATTAGCAGCAAATTGATATTAGAAGCAATAAAAATTTATAAAGAAAAGATACGACACTGATTGTGAGTTAAATAAAATTTGGCTTTCATTAATTAAAAATCTATAAATTTTATGATTTAGTTACTTATTTGTTAACTTGTTTCTATGTTCTCTTATTTACTGTAAATGTCTTTTGTATTATTTTTCTTGATAAAGACAGACGTTGAGTTTGTCGAAACGTCGATTATAAATAAACATTAACGCAGAACGTAAATTTGAAATTGTTTTATTTTTGAAAGATTTTTTCTATGTTAAAAGTTATAAATACCAAATTAAGAATTTAATTAAAATCATGATACATTTTGTTATAAGTCAAAACAAAGTTAAATAATTTTACCCAAAAACTAAATTAAAGTTTACAAAAGTATTTAAAAGTTGTAGTAAAAAGACAGTACAATTCAGTGGTAATGCGATAGTAGAATATTTTAACTTAACAACCCTGAAATAATGCAAAATGATCAAATAATTTACATTACATTGCAGACATTGTAACAGAATAAAAGATTACTCGAAAACAAAGACATACATATGTACAATACGAGTTTGTTGTAAAGTTTACGATTTTTCATTATAGAGAACAGCAACAAAGTTTGTTGCTGCTGTTGCTGAAGCTGAAGTTATTTTCTTTATATTATTTTGTGCACGACTAAACATTTTTCATACATTGTTCCTTCATCTAGAAATCATTACTCAAAATATTACGTTAAAATGTACCTACATAACTAACTCTGTATTTTTATACAAAAATACTTGGGCTCGTATTCTTACTTTTAAAAATGATATTTGTCAAAATTACTTTTGACGTTTACTTAATATTAATTATTATATTTGAATTTTATAATATTATATAAATTATATATCACAAATTATCATATTTTATATTTTCTATAAAAATAATATAATTCCGTAATTTTAAGTAAAATAATTAATACTTTACCATATTATATACGATTTTTTTTAACCGAAAACTAACTAAACTTACATAAAATATACGTATTTTATATTTATGTTACGTCAAAATTTTCCTATGATGTCTGCAAATTTACATATTAAACTAATGTAAGTCAGTCGCCTAAAAGTTTTTATTTAAAATTATCGAATTTCTTTAACAGTTTAGGCATTTTAAACATTTTTTTTTTAAAGAATTTAATTAATCATATAGGACCGATTGCGCAAAACGTTATTAACTGAATCAATTAATTAACTAAGTAATTTGATTTTTAACTGTCAAATTAATGATTGTTTGGTAAGATAACGAATTGGTTAACTTACAAAGCGTTTAACAATGCTTTTTGCGTTAAATAATTCTTAAATTTAAGAAAATAATTTATAACCTATAATTAAATTTAGATTTTCTAAAAATACAAATGGTATGGGAAAAAGTCAACAAGAAAATATATATATATATATATATATATATATATATATATATATATATGTACAGCTTCCTCTAGTTTTGTACTAGTATTGTTTTACGAAATATTTATTAGAAATATGAATGATATTGAAATAAAGCGCTTTAAAAATTTTACAATTTCTACTAATTATTCATATTACCATTCAATATTTTTCAAATGTCTACTAGTACAAAATTCGTATACAATAAAAGCTATCAATTGATACAATACTCAATATAATTACGTTCTTAATTAATTACAATTTTAACGATTTATATTGAATTTATTTGTTTAATATATTCATATATTAAATAAATTTAATAAAAAATAAAAGTAATAGAGATATTTATTTATTTATTCAACTAAATAAATAAAATTCCATGTCTGGTACTTGTCTGACTTGTTGTATTTTTACTTAATTAATATGCGTAATCTTGTTAAATTTTGTCTGTTTTGTTTCTATAAGCAAAACAATATTTATACCTGTAAACAAAGCATTATAAGAATTTTAAATAATTGAAATATTAACCAATCAGAGATGAGCAGCAAATTGATACAAGATAATTTATGTTTTTAATAAAATTTAGTTGTGAAAAATTAGTCTATTTTGTTGCATCAGATCGTAAAAATTTCGCGTTTTTCACAAAAATATGGTATAAAATTTAGTGAATTAATGTTTTGTGGCGAAGTTTAATAAATATATTTGTATTTTGTTTATAAGAAGTGCAACAAATATCGGATTCTAATTGATACAATTAACTTTGTGGAATTTTATATGATAAAAGTGGACAGACAGTATTGATGTATGTATTTCATATTATATAGACATAATTTTGAGTGAAGAATATTACAATTACAATTGAAGCTATAATAATTCTGCAATTAAAGGTAAGTAATAATTTTGTAATATCATCATTTTATTTAAACTATATTGATATACTAGGACTGTTTACGGGTGGGGAGGCTACAGCTAGAGATTCTTAACATTTTAGGGCCTTATATAGATATAACTGTTTTTCTAATCAAGATAATTTGATAATTGTTTTTGCCACAATTAGATAATAACATAGTTTTCATTTCAATATAAACCATATGGTATAGGAAAAGTCAATTAGAAAAAAAAAGAAAAATACATAAAAAATAAAGTGCATAAGACTTACATTGTAATTGAAGATTAGAACTTGTCGCTGAGATAGTCATTAAACTTTTTTTCAATTAAAAATTTCTTTAAATTAAATTTTGAAATTAATTTTAGATTTTATGTTACTAATATGTTTTGGTAAATGATTATAAAAGATTAGACCAATGTGATTTGGGTTAAATTTAGTTTTATTTAAATGTGTAATTGGGATAGTGAAGTTTGATTTATTTCTTGTATTATATTGATGCAGATCGCTTTGAGTTGATAAATTATTTTTTATATTATGAATAAACAAAATAACAAAATATAAATAAATACATGGAAACTTTAGCATATATTCATTCTTAAAGACGTCTTTACAGGATTTTCGTTTGCCAAGTAAAAAGTATAAGTTTCTATTTATGTTTTTAAATATTAATATTTTTTATATAATTATTTTTACTTATACCATTACGTGTTACATATTATGATTAAAATTATAATTTTCAAATATACATTATGTGTAAAAATAGGATATATGTAGATATGATTAGCGAATTCAAGGCACGTTGAATATGCAGTAATGTCATCAAATTGTTGTCATTATGATAGTAATTGTGAGTGAGAAGAAGACGAAGAAGAGATGCTAAGTGAATAAATGATAGGCGTTTAAGAGCATCTGTGCTTCATGTACGCATCTCTCTCTCTCTCTCTCTCTCTCTCTCTCTAACTGAATAATACCGTTTCAACTAATGACCAAAATTTTCTGATGAGTTGAACTGCCGTACATCACCAGATCAGCTATCAATTAACTGTCATTAATTTACCTATATTATTAATTCATTTACTCATTGAATCAATATGACTTAATGCATATGCAAAACTAATTGCATCAGCCTATATTTATACGTATGTATACAACGGCGACGATTTATTTATGCAAAATAAATTTATTATTTTCAATATACTGCTAATCCAACAAACATTCTGCATTTTTTCTTTCTCTCTTTCTCTCTCTCTCTCTCTTTCTCTGTCGCTTCGCACTGTCTGTATATATATATATATATATATATATATATATATATATATATATATATATATATATATACACAGATATAAATAAAATGGGAGCTAGAAAGAGAAGGAACAAAAATTGCGAGTTGAGAATAAGACCAACATTAGTTGCATCCCAAGGTATACGTTAATTGCATTCCAAGACATACTTCAATTATCACCTGAGAACAGGTTAAGATTGTTATTGTTATTGGTCACAGTCCCAACTGATGTAATAACGATTCACCGTCCAACACGATTTTTGTGTTTCAGTTCTCTTTACAAAAACCTGATTTAGATTAACCTAAAATGAAGGAAAATTAACGTCAAAGTCATACTGATTTGTTTTTACGAGCAGGAAATCAATTTTATGGAACTTTAAGATTTATTTTTATGTTTTACGCTATGGTTGCTTTGGATGACTAATAAATAGTTGTAAGAGTTCATCATAAACACCTTACGATTAGAAATAACACAATAGATCCGACGCTGAAGGAAAATGGCTTTATATTTAAGCTAGAGCGTTTTAAAAATATGTTTTTTTAGTGATTTTACCTGTATTTTTCGATAAAAATTGCGCGCGAGTTTTAAACTCAATTAATATCAGTTTTGAGACTAAATTTCTTTCTGATGATTATTTTTACGTTTATTTAAGTGAATTTAACATTAATTGTTTAAGACATAAATTTATTAATTTATTTCACATTAACTAATTATAATTATTTGTTTTAAATAATTATGAAATACTTAAACAAAATACTCTAACAAAATTAAATGTAAATTGATGGGTATCGCTTTCTATTGATTCATCCATATAAAAAAAGTATAAATGTAATGTGCACTATATTATAATAATGTTTTACATCAATAACGGTTCCAAAATATACCTAGAAAGATTTTGTTTTTTTTTGCGAGAAAAGGAAAATCGAATAAAAGCAATTTTCATCGAAAAATACAGGTAAAATTCCAAAAAAACATATTTTTACAACTCTTTAGCTTTATAATAAAGCCATTTTCTTTCAGCGTCGTATCTATTGTGTCTTTTCTAATCGTACGAGGGATTAATGATGAAATTTTACAACTATTATTGGTTATCCAAAAGTAACCACAGCGTAAAACATAAAAATAAAGCCGAAAATTCCATAAAATTGATTTCCTGTTCGTAAAAACAAACCAGTATCACTTTGACGTTGATTTTCCTTCATTTTACCTAACTTAACGTAACCAATCTTAACCTAACCTAATCTAATCTAACATAACCCTTAATATTAATAGAAATTTTCCACATTTTTCACTACGCATAAAATATGAAAAATTGTTTAGTAACTTTTGTTAAATAAATATATATATTTGTTGTGAAATATTCGTAACACACACAAAAGTAATGTCAGTAAATTATCACTTTCGGTTGGTAGATTTTTACCAAAAGTTGATCAAATTAAGATACTCATTTCCAAAGTTAAAAATAAAATATTATAAGCCGCTACTCGTGTTCACAGACCGACAGACAGCTAAAAACAGTTGATTAGTGTTACTATAAATCTAATTCGTAATTTTCTATAAAAATCTCGATATATCAAATTTGATATGATTACAATACCTACCTCATCACGTATGATATGACGGTCGATAAGAACTATATTACAATAATTTAAATTTATTTAAAAACTAAAAAAAAATAAAAACAAATATTTTTCTAAATAAACGTATAACTATGAAGTAATAAAATGAATGTAATAAAAAGCTGAATACATAAATTTATTTATAAATTATAGGTAGGATATGTGTTGATTGAAATAATAAAAATAAACTAAATAGAATATAGACAATAAAATGCGGTAAAGTAATTGAACAGTAAAATGCTGCATGCTGATGCTGTAAATACTTAAAAAAAACTTGATTTGACTGCGAGATGATGCTGCAAACACAGCAATATAGTTAGACACCATATTATACAGACTGTTTCCTTTAACTGGACTCTCATTTATTAATTAATTAAAATATTTTTATATTATTTATGATGAAAGTTTAGCTTCCGAAATACATATTTAGTTTTACTTTAATTAATTTTGTAAGTTTTAGGATTTACGAAAATTCTTCTTATTTAAATTTTCGCTGCAGTTGATCATATTACAATTTAATATAAATTGCTTGATAATTACTTTGACTGCAAGGAACAAGTAGTATAGCGTTTGGTACGGTGTCTGTAACATTTTCAAAAAAAAAAAAAAAAAATGTATAGAAATCCTTCATATAGCCTGTAGATGACGAATCTGAACCTAGTTTATGTGGGTGTATGGATGTGCGTCGTCAGCTCGCTCGCTCACTCGCTCACTCGCTCGGTCGTAAGTCAAAATTTTGTGGCCGCAACTCCTCCTAGACGGTTCAACCGATTTTAATGAAATTTTCAGGATAAATTTCTCTAGAGCCCAAGATGGTCATGTGGTTTTGTTTTTTTCCAGTGATGCCAACTTTCCGAGAAAAAAATTACTAAAGTTTTTAAAAATTCATATTGACTACGTTATTTATCCGATTTTGATCAAATTTTCAGAAAAAATTTCCTTAATGCTCCCATTAATTACATAATTTTATTAATATTCAGTCTTGCCAACTTTCCGAGAGAAAAATTACTAAAGTTTTAAAAATTTTATTATGGCCATGTTATTCAACCGATTTTACTCAAATTTTCACAAAAGATTTTGCTAGTATTTATATAATTTATGTAATTTTAACAAAATAGAGTGTTGCCAACTTTCCGAGAAAAAAATTAGTAAAATTTTTAAAAATTTATTATGACCATTTTATTTAACCGATTTTAATCAAATGTTCATAAAAGTTTTTTCTAGTCTCTAAATAAATTATGCAATTTTAACAAAATACAGTGTTGCCAACTTACCGAGAGAAAAAAAATCACAAAATTTTTTAAAAATTTATTGTGTACATTATTTATTCGATTTTGATCAAATTTTCTGAAAAGTATCTCCTAGTGCCCACATAAATTATAATATTATTAAAATACAGTGTTGCCAACTTTTCGAGAAATGTCAAAATAGTCTATATATGGGTATACCCATATACTTCTAATCTTGTTATATAAAGAATTTAGTTCAGAAACACTATTTTTCCCAATACAGTGAGGTTTTGTGATATGGAATATACAAGAAATCGATGATATGCAAAATATTATAAATATGTCGATAAATTTTTAGTTTTTTAGTGTGATAGTAAATGAAAGAAAAAAAGTTATGAATTTGAAAAGAAGTGTATGTATCTAGTGAGCATGTATAAGTTGGAATGTCTTATTCGATTGTATTATAATGGCATAACCGTTCCTTGAACCGAATCGGAGCGGGACAAGGTCGCGTGTGCATCTTTGCTGTTTGCCTGCACTAGCTCTGCAACTACAAACTAGTCAGCCCCCTCAGGAGCATCGTGATGCACACAACATTCTCAGATCTTTGTTTTTTTTTCAACAAAACAACGCTCGCTTTAACTGCCATGCATTTTATTCAATATGCACCTAGCCGAACTGAACCAAGCCATACAACAACTGTTTCAATTGTTAGTCGTGATCTATGAAAATATGATAATAATACGAATTCTAAATCAGATGTTAGAAAACTACAGGTTTTAGTTTTTACACTGTTTCTAACACTATACACTACAGATCGTTCTACAACTTGTAGCTACTTAAATACTAGATATTTATGTTATTTTACAAATCAATTATTTTATAGATATTATTCAATAATTAATATTACAGTAAAAGCTGCTTTAGGCTAGATGCAAAGCCTGACACAAATCTCAAAATTGAGCTTCTAAAATTTTTCTAAACAATTTTACAACAAAAAAATTTGAATGTGTTTTTTTTTCAGTAAATATATTTATATTAATGTCAAAAGATAAACTTTTGTTCTTGGGTCCTGAACTTGCGATATGATTAATTATAATGTTATTAAATTCCCTATCAGGTTTGTTATTGTTTTTAGCAATGATGCGTTTCGACTTTTCAGTCATCTTCAGATTTTCTGAGTTTGGTCGATCAGAAAATTTTGCTGTGCACTATTTTATATCTGTATTTATATAATTTTAAATAATAACACGTTAAGATACAACAAAATAAGTGAAATAAAGTACAGCTTTTTTAACAATCTTAGAAAAATAATATTACAGTACAGATCAGTTATTTTTCTATTACTTTATCGCTTTTCACTCTCACATATTTATATATTTTTTAACTGAATACTTAATGAAATATAAATTTGAAAAATATTATATTACATTAATATTTAATTTATTACAAAATAAATCATATCAATCAATCAATCATATCAATTATATCTACTATGCACTTATCGTATATAACTTTAGTAAGTTCAAATAATATTTAAAAAAAATAATAACAAAATGCATTTTGATTATAAATTCGTAATTATATAATTAGAACACTTTTAATACTGAAAAGATATACTATAATAAAATATTGAAAATTTTGCACTTATTTCAATTTTCCATTATAAGTACGGAACAATATTTATTCAATTCAATTTCCTCATTTGTTTATTATAAAAATGTTTGGACTATAATATTTCTATTGTTACTTTTATTATTTTTATATATTAAAATATAATTAAATTTTTAATTATATAAGTATAAGTATATAAATACACAATATTTATAGGATTCTTTGATATTATATATATATATATATATATATATATATATATACAGGGTGTTTCACAACTTAGAGCAAAAAATTAAAAGGTATATTCTGTACGACGTGCTGATCATGAAACAAAAAGAATTTTTTTAAAATTTGCAAAAAAAATTGCATCGTATTTCAAGCAAACATTTTTTTTGCCACTGGTCGATAGTTATTTTTAATAATTGTTTTCAAATCGTCTACAATGAAAGTAATTGTTTACGTAATATCTAATACTAATAAAATGTGTAATAGTTTAATTAATAATTTAATTTAATTTGATAGGTAGTGGGTAGGTAGTCTTTCGTCGACATTGCTGTTAATTATTATTATCTTTGCTGGTGCACTGTTCTCATTTTACAGTGAATAGCAGTGTAGTGTAGTTTTTGTTAAAATGAATGCATTTAGTAACAGTGAATTAGTGGACATGATGTCAATTTATGGCGAAGCACGGCAAAATTCGTTATTGGCACGACGTCTGTATGCTGAACGTTATCCTTTACGCCGATTACCCACTCCCCGTTCGTTTGTGAGGATAGTCCAGCGCCTTCGAGACACAGGATATGTGCAACCTAATCGTGGGAGAGGTGGTGGCCGCCAGCATCAACACGACAATATGGTTAATGATATCTTAGATGCTGTACATGCTGAACCAACTATTAGTACCCGAAGAGCGTCTCAACAATTAGAAGTATCACATAGTTCAGAATGGCGAATTTTAAGAGATCAAAACTACCACCCATTCCATTTTCAACGGGTACAGGGGCTAACAGAACCTGACTATCAGTTTAGAGTACGATTTTGCAACTGGCTTTTACAAAAACACACTGAAAATCCGAATTTCCCCTCGTACATCATATTTTCTGATGAGGCTACTTTTACGAGGGAGGGAATTCATAACTATCATAACTCTCATTATTGGAGTCAAGTAAATCCACACGTTGTTGTACGGGGCAGTTTTCAGCATCGTTTTTCGATAAATGTTTGGGCAGGTATTGTTAATGGAATATTACTTGGGCCGTACATTCTACCAAATAGGATGACTGGAGCTAATTATTTATTATTTTTACAAAATACTTTGCCAGAACTACTTGAAAATGTGTCTTTAAATGTGCGTCAGCAGACATGGTTTCAGCACGATGGTGCGCCATCACACTATGCTCTAAATGTAAGAGAACATTTAAATCAAGTATTTGAGGACAGGTGGATTGGTCGCGGGGGACCTGTAGCTTGGCCTGCTAGATCCCCTGACCTAAATCCGCTGGATTTTTATTTTTGGGGTCATTTTAAATCCCTCGTCTACGACAACCAAAATGCGCCGGAAAACGAAGAAGAACTTAGGCAGAGAATAGAAAATTCAGCAGAAATAATACGAGAACAAAATTCGTGTCAAGACTGTACTAGGTCATTAATTCAACGTGCTGCAATGTGTGTAGGGATGAATGGTGCAAATTTTGAACAGTATTTGTAGTTTTGCGCTTCAGGTATGTTATTTCCCAAATTATCTTGATATTAAATAATACAATGCATTAATATTATAAATTATTTTGTATTCAAAGCAATTATTGTCTCTAAATAAAACTAACATTACATAATGTTTCTTTGATAATTAATTTCATTTAATATTTCTTTCTATGACGTATGCTACTCCAGTGGTTCAAAAAATGTCTATTTCAAGTAAACTACCCTTAACTTTGCGAATTTTAAAAAAATTCTTTTTGTTTCATGATCAGCACGTCGTACAGAATATACCCTTTAATTTTTTGCTCTAAGTTGTGAAACACCCTGTATATATTCTCAACATTAAAAATAAATAAAATTGTTATTAATAACATAAAAACTTGTATTACATACATATACTACGGAAATATTGCTTTACTAAAGCATAAAATTGTAAAATTAATTATAGGTAATAAATATTAGTAATAGGTTTTAAAAGACCGTAAGAACAAAAGAGTATGGTTAAGAAATTTCAATTTATTTATTATTATTATTATTATTATTTGAAAAATATTTTATTTTACAAATACTAAACATAATATGAAATATAAATTCATTAAATACCAATCATTTTTAGGTTATAGAATTTTATAGCTTAAATCGCCATTAATTTATCTTGATGAACTAATTAAATCATTAGTTAATTTTTAAATGAAGAAAAATGCATTGATTTTGCCGATTATTTTTATCTATTTTCAGTAACTTTTATAATAAAAATTAAAATATTTTTTACTAAATGCAAATAACTATATATATATATTATATTTTAGAATAGCAAAAAATCTTTGAGAACATATTATATAAAATAAAACTGCTTTAGGTGTAAGTTCTGTATTAATATTTATTAATAATTGACGTTTCGATGAACTCAACGTCTGTCTTCATCAGAAATACTGATACTGTATCAGAAAATGTAAAAACTTGTTATATCCGAGCAAGTTTATCTGTTTATAAATTATATTATTGGATGGGCTTTTGAGGAACTTATTAATAAGATACAATCTTAATTATTTAAAAAATATATTGGACATTTCGATTTTTAAATTTGATACAAGTCATCATCAGCAATTAAATCAAGTTTGGAGGATTTAATACATTATAAAATTATCAGTTTGCTATGTTAAACATTGTTAGAAATAAATAGAATCCAAATTTAAAAATACATTAAAAATTTGTACATATTATTTTAAAAATAAAACATGTGTAAATTATTGATAAGTTCCTCAAAAGCCCAGCCAATAATATATTACCAAAGGAACATTATTGAAGAATTGTCTATAAATTAATATATATATATATATATATATATATAATGTTGTAGCAAAAGTTGGTGTTAGTCAGTTAAGATGGTTCGGACATGTTGAGCGAATGTCTAATGAACGTTTGGTTAAAAAGATTTATTAGAATGATTTTGATGGTAAACGTTTGCGTGGACGTCCGATGAGTTGTTGGAGTGATATGATTGATAGTGTTTTGCGTGAGCGAAAGTTTCCAAGTAGTAGGAATAGAAGAGCATGTATGAGAGGAATTATGAATGTGGATGAAGCGAAAGTTGCTTGTTTGGATAGAAGTGTTTAGAGGTGACTGATTTCGGGATGATGAAAAGAGTTTGTGCCACACTTTTTTGGGTACATGGCGCGATTGTGTATGTATGTATATATATATTTATATTTATATTTATATTCTGATTCTATAGCAAGATAATAATAAAAATGATAATGATGATGAATAATGATTTTAAATAAGCAAGAGTGTTTTGTAAAGTAGTATTTAATAGAAGCGGACATCTTTGTAGCCTATCATAGCTGTATAGAACACAAACGCAAGAATAGAGCATTGACTTTTCATATAAAACAGCGCACACTGCTGGAATACTGTGGCTCGTACGTACAACTAAACTAACACATTCTGCGAAAATGTACGTACGGGGCGCTACGCATTACTAAACGCATACCTACATATAAAATACATTAGTTAAAAACATTCTATTTATGGAATGAGAACAGAACATTATTGTCAATATTATTACGTTTACCACTGCATTACGTCGTACGTTACATACCTACGTTATGTCTAAATTCACATCATTCTGTTATCGTTTCAAATAGGTTTCATTCAGGTCTATCTAGTATATCTAACAACTGTTGTTTGTCTCTCAAACGTTCATTGTTTTATTTGCTCAAATATGTCAGTTATTTCTGGAATTTAATCTATCATATTTGTTGTACTAATGCCAATGTATAAGATATTCAGATTTTTTATCTACAAGAAATAAGATATTTCCAATCGAAACAAATGCTGTTATTACCACTTTGACTGCAAGGAAAAAGTGGTATAGCGTTTGGTACGGTGTCTGTAACATTTTCGAAAAAAAAAAAATTGTATATAAATCTTTCATATAGCCTCTACAAGACGAATCTGAACTTAGTTTATGTGGGTGTATATGTATGCGTCGTCAGCTCGCTCGCTCGCTCGGTCGTAAGTCAAAATTTTGTGGCCACAACTCCTCCTAGACGGTTCAACCGATTTTAATGAAATTTTCAGGATAAATTTGTCTAGTGCCCAAGATGGTCATGCGGTTTTGGTTTTTTCCAGTAAATCTCGATAAGTTTGCAACACTGTATTTTTTAAAAATGCATAATTTATTTAGGCACTAGGAGAATCTTTTATAAAAATTTGACTAAAATCGATTAAATAAAGTGGTCATAATAAATTTCTAAAAATTTTAGTAATTTTTTTTTCGGAAAGTTGGCAACACTGAATATTAATAAAATTATATAATTAATGGAATCATTAGGGAAATCTTTTCCGAAAATTTGATCAAAATCGGATAAATAATGTAGCCAATATAAATTTTTTAAAAATTTAGTAATTTTTTTTTCGGAAAGTGGGCATCACTGGAAAAAACTAAAACCACATGACCATCTTAGGTTCTAGACAAATTTATGCTGAAAATTTCATTAAAATCGGTTGAACCGTCTAGGAGGAGTTGCGGTCACAAAATTTTGACTTACAACCGAGCGAGCGAGCTGACAACGCACATCTATACACCCACATAAACTAAGTTCGGATTCGTCATCTAGAGGCTATATGAAGGATTTCTATACATAAATTTGTTTTTTTTTTTGAAAATGTTACAGACACCGTATCAACGCTATACCACTTTTCCCTTGCAGTCAAAGTGATAAACAGTTTATATTTTAATACAATGAGTTCTGAAACATATTTTACTACGTCAATTTTAAAATTAGCCAATAAAATATTGTTGTTTATTCTGATAATAAATTTTTAGCGAATTACATACGATTTTGTACCTATTTTAAGCATAAAAAGAATTGGAAATACTGACTCCCCCTAATGAGTGTTTGGCTAGAAAATTGAAACAGTTATAAATCCGGTATTCGGATGTCATCCGTCGCCATCTTGTATGTCACATGATGTCACAGCCGAGCACAGGCAACCGGAAATAGTTTTGCAAACTAACTAACAAACTACAAGTTTAAAAGGTATTTGCGTTACGTGTTTGTGTTTTGAAGCGCCAATGCGCTATAACAGTTCAACTATGTATAATTACAGCTAATTAAAGTGTATATCTGTTGCGTTGTGGCTGCCGCTGCTGCTGCGTTTTCCACATGACGTTCTCTAACATATTGTCTTCGTAAAATTAAAAATAAATAAAATAATATTAAGATAAATAAATAAAAATAACTTTGTTATATCACTAAAAACTTTTATATAACAAGATTAGAAGTATATGGATAAACCCATATATAGACTACTTTGACATTTCTCGGAAAGTTGGCAACACTGTATTTTAATAATATTATAATTTATGTGGGCATTAGGAGATACTTTTCTGAAAATTTGATCAAAATCGAATAAATAATGTAGCCACAATGTAATTTTTAAAAAAATTTGATTTTTTCTCGATAAGTTGGCAACACTGTATTTTGTTAAAATTGAATAATTTATTTAGGCACTAAAAAAAACTTTTATGAAAATTTGATTAAAATCGGTTAAAATGGTCATAATAAATTTTTAAAAATTTTACTAATTTTTTTCTCGGAAAGTTGGCAACACTGTATTTTGTTAAAATTACATAAATTATATGAATACTAGGAGAATCTTTTGTGAAAATTTGAGTAAAATCGGTTGAATAACATGGCCATAATAAAAATTTTAAAACTTTAGTAATTTTTTTCTCGGAAAGTTGGCAACACTGAATATTAATAAAATTACGTAATTAATAGGAGCATTAGGGAAATCTTTTCTGAAAATTTGATCAAAATCGGATAAATAATGTAGCCACAATGAATTTTTAAAAACTTTAGTAATTTTTTTCTCGGAAAGTTGGCATCACTGGAAAAAACCAAAACCACATGACCATCTTGGGCATTAGGCAAATTTATCCTGAAAATTTCATTATAATCGGTTGAACCGTCTAGGAGGAGTTGCGATCACAAAATTTTGTCTGACGACCGAGCGAGCGAGTGAGCGAACGAGCGAGCGAGCGAGCGAGCGAGCGAGCTGACGACGCACATCCATACACCCACATAAACTAAGTTCAGATTCGTCATCTAGAGGCTATATAAAGGATTTCTATACAAGTTTTTTTTTTTTTTGAAAATGTTACAGACACCGTACCAAACACTATACTACTTTTTCCTTGCAGTCAAAGTAGTAATAAATAAAATAATATTACCTATCAGTTGCCGGGAGCCTTACGAGCATAGGGGCGCCATGTTTATTTGTGTAAAGTAATTGACTTGGTTATAAATCTGTATGGGGCTAGGAAAAATTATTTTATACTTTTTAGTCCGTTTTAAAAACGTGGTATATTAAAAAGAAAAAATTTATTTAAATAATTATTTTCTGATTTTTAGTCTTGTGTGTGTGTGTGTGTGTTCTGTATTTTCTGTAGTTGTTTTCTATAATATAATATAGTAATTGGAGTGGTATGATTGAGAGTGTTTTGCGTGAGCGAAAGTTTACAAGTAGTAGGAATAAAAGAGCATGTATGAGAGGAATTATGAATGTGGATGAAGCGAAAGTTGCTTGTTTCGATAGGAATGTTTGGAGGCGACTGATTTCGGAATAATGAAAAGAGTTTGTGCCACACCCTTTTTGGTACATGGCGTGATTGTGTATGTATGTTTTCTATGGTTTCTGTATTTTGAAAAAAATTTTTGCTAAATACACGAATGTACAAATTTGTGAATATGGCACAAGATAAAAATTAATATTTCTAATATTATGAATTAATTAGTTAATTAATTGATTAGTTATTATGCATTATCGTTTAGTTTTGAGCTATATTTAAAGTTTCTAGTATCTAGCTAATCGGGAAATTACTTTAAAATCGAATGCACAATTTGTACATACCAGTGGCGTAGCCAGAAACTTGTCATGGAGGGCGGGTTACAAATATTAATCAATAAAGATAATACTATAATTTGTATAAAAAATAAAGAGTAATAAAAATTATTTTTATTAAAATGAAAGTAAAATAACATATTTCATATTTTGCATACATATGTTTTTAGTCGTTTAGGTTCTTGGGAGAGGTTTCAACCCCCTAACACCCCCCTGGCTACGCCACTGGTGCATACAAACAAACGAAAAAAAAGCGAGTTAATAAAAATGTGTTAAAATATAAATTATTATTTTTTTAAATATTATTTATTATTATTTTAAACAATTGAAATAAATAAATGCGATTACAGTAAACAGTCCCATTGTACGTGCATTTTCAGTATTTAATACATACATAATTATTACTATACATAATACAATTCTTAAAATGACGTTACTATAATATAAAAAATAAATAAAGAACAGAATAAAAATTGTAATGTAAATGTGAAATAAAGTAGAATAATCTATTTATAGAATATAACATTACATAGTTGGTTGCAGTTTGCAATGCAGTGCAGTGCACTGAAAAGGAAAAACAACAAGAATCGGCCTTCATAATTCAAAGTCAATGTCAAAGAATGCCAGGCACTGGTTTTATTATTTTTGCGTTTTGTTCTGTTCTTCTTTTCTCTATAGCATCATGTTTTATGCATAATAGTCAATGACAAGTAGTATTTTGAAAATTTTTCAAATTCAACTTCGCTGCCTTCAACCGCCAACCATAGCGAAATTATTCGCAACACAGTTTTAAACTTCTCTCTCTACATACTTTTACATTTGCAATTTAAAATATATTTTGTTCTGTTCAAATGCTGGATATTTTCTATACAAATGCACTTCATATTTTACTGTTTCAATTAGAATTTTCTTAGAATTTTTCATATTATTATTATTTATCGTTAACATAGTAAAAAAATTTCAGAGCTCGGTATATAAAATAAAATTTCTTTAAGTTGCAGTTTTGTATTAATATTTATTAATAATCGACATTTCGACGAACTCAACGTCAAATATATAACGTTTCAAATATAAAGTATATTTTAAAATAAAACGGCAAACTCAACATCCGTCTTCATCAGGATAACTGATACAAATGACATTTACAGTAAATAACAGAACAAAAAATTAATATTTTTGTATTAGTTGTTTTAAATATAAAGTATATTTTAAAATAAAACGGTGTTAGGTTATAGTTTTGTATTAATATTTATTAATATTGACGTTTCGACGAACTCAACGTTCGTTTTCATCAGGAAAACTAATACAAATGATATTTACAGTAAATAACAGAAAATAGACACGTTACTCGACGTAAGAAATAAGTAACTATAGATCATAAAAAAAATTTAATAAATGGAAGCCAAATTTTATTGAAATACATACATACATACACAATCACGCCATGTACCCAAAAGAGTGTGGCACAAACTCTTTTCATCATCCCGAAATTAGTAGCCTCCAAACATTCCTATCCAAACAAGCAACTTTCGCTTCATCCACATTCATAATCCCTTTCATACATTCTCTTTTATTCCTATTACTTGGAAACTTTCGCTCACGCAAGCCACTCTCAATCATACCACTCCAACTACTCATCGGACGTCCACGTAAACGTATACCATCAAAATCATTCAAATAAATCTTTTTAACAAAACGTTTATTAGACATTTACTCAACATGTCCGAACCATCTTAACTGACTAACGCCAACTTTTGCTACAACATTTTTTACAATTTCACACTCATCATACACTAATCTATTTTGTACCCGATCTCTAATATTTACACCACATACCTCACGTAAAAGTCTCATTTCCACAGCAGTCATTTTTATTTTCTTTTTTATTGAAATCACTGATTTATATAAAATTTGGGTTCCATTAATTAAAATTTTATAAATCTCGTTACTTATTTTGTTAGCTAGTAACTTGTCTCTATGTTCTGTTTATTTACTGTAAATATCATTTGTATCATTTTTCCTAATAAAGACAAACGTTGAGTTCGTCAAAACGTCGATTATTAATAAATATTAATACAGAATTATAACCTAACCTAAAGCCGTTTTATTTTAAAATACGCTTTATATTTGAAACAGTTAATACAAAAAAAAAATCCATATTAAAACAACGAGTTACTGATGTCCAAACCATCTTAACTGACTAACACGGCAACTTTTGCAACAATATTTTTTTCAATTTCACACTCATTATTTTTAAATAATTTTGTTAAAATTACAGTACTTAGTTGAATAATTATATGTCTCATGGTTTATAGATAAAATTATATTTATTTTTTTTAGAGTGTACCGACATGCTGAAATGTTGTGTTAATTGTAAGCGATTTAAAATAAACTGTTAATAATATTTCCTGAAATTTTTCATTTTCCTGCAAAAGAAAATATGTAACACGTCAGCTATAACACCAGTAGCAGTTTGCCAAGCTGTGCGCAAAAATGATTGATGAAAGCTCTTCTCCAGATGATCACGTTGTTAAATGGAAATTTTTAAGTCCCGAGCTTTTTCCCCCCCCACCATTTTTCTATCATGCTGAAAATTGGAATAATAAATTTTTCTTCATTTTTACGTTTTCCTCTCAACTCACATATACATAGGTATATATTTTATCTTACATTTAATAGCCTTTACTTATGTATACAGTTTGCGAAATTTTAAATTATTTTTTTCTCGCTTCACATAAATCATCTGTTTTTCCTTCAATTTGATGAAAAATACGCACTGAAAAAATCAGTATTAACACTATAAATTTATTAAAATTTCTAATAGAAATGTTGGGATTTATTAACTTTATTTTCTTTAGATAATTTATCTTTTAACATATTGACCATTATCTATTATAAACCTAATCTATTATTTAAATTAGGTACTAAAAATAATAGTATTTTTATCTATCATAATATTATTGCCAAAATATTGGCCCATTAATAATAGTAATATATATTAAAGTTGAAAGGACATTTTTAAAGCTAAGCTGCATTATTTCACGAAATGCAATACAGAAAAAAAAAATTAATGAGTGTGCAATATTATAATAGCCTTTATTATATTTATTTATATTTTTGTTAATAATATAATTACATCAAATGAGTAAAATTCCAAATTAAGTTACATCAAAAGTTACATAAAATCAATTGTTTTAATTATCTATTAGTAGGAAAAATATTATTGACCTTAATAAATGAGATTTTTACGTGGGGTATGTGGTGTAAATAGGAGAGATCGGGTACGAAATAGATTAGTGTATGATGAGTGTGAAATTGAAAAAAATGTAGTAGCAAAAGTTGCCCTGTATTAGTCAGTTAAGATGGTTCGGACATGTTGAGCGAATGTCTAATGAACGTTTGGTTAAAAAGATTTATTTGAATGACTTTGATGGTATACGTTTGCGTGGACGTCCGATGAGTAGTTGGAGTGGTATGATTGAGAGAGTGGCTTGCGTGAGCGAAAGTTTCCAAGTAGTAGGAATAAAAGAGCATGTATGGAAGGAATTATGAATGTGAATGAAGCGAAAGTTGCTTGTTTAAATAGGAATGTTTGGAGGCGACTAATTTCGGGATGATGAAAAAAGTTTGTGCCATACCCTTTTGGGTATATGGCGTGATTGTGTATGTATGTATGTATCTATTAGTAGGAGAAAAATTATTAACCTTAGTAAATAATCGTACGTTGTTAAAATACTTCTATATTAATTACCAATTAATTTATTAAACCAACAAAAATATTAAATTTATATTTTCTAAAGTATTATATTGAAAAGTATCCTAGCTTATCTTATTATACACTTAAAAATACACATAAAATACAAAGTAAAAAGTTATAGGTTTAAATAATTTTTTTAATAATGTTAAGATAATGATTTATTACGGCAGAAGCTGTAAAATCTGATAACTTTGTTTTCAAAGTCATCTGCAGCGAAAGCAGTAATTACAACTAATTATATTCTAAATTATACTTCACAAAAATCTATTTCACTTTCTCAACAGACATCTGTCAATCAATTCATTTAAAATACCAAAAACAAATGAGTTTTTTATTCATAGCATTCTTCGTATATATGTATAATAATAATATTTGAAATTGGTGGCCTTCAGCAAGGTCTAAATGCATGTCTAAATATACAGAGAGTCAGTGGCGTAGCCAGAAACTTGTCAAGGGGGGGTGGGGTTACTAATATTAATCAATAAAGATAATACTATAATTTGTATAAAAAATAAAGAGCAATAAAAATTATTTTTATAAAAATGAAAGTAAAATAACATATTTCATATTTCACATACGTATGTTTTTGGTCGTTCAGGTTCTTGGGGGGAGGGGTTTCTAACCCCCCTTAAAACCGCCCGTGGCTACGCCACTGCAGAGAGTATACTCTTTATATTACCCGGAAATTGTATACAAAGCCCGCTGAATTGTAATTAGTTTTTGGATTCTTATTTTATTTGAATTTAGCTTATAAATTAAAATTAATAACAACATAACTTTGAGTCATAAGATCATCTTAGACGTAATAATTTGTTAATAATTTATGAATAAATATTTACAATAAATCATGAATAAATATTTGGGATTGATTTATTTTACTAAATATTTGGAACAGATTTGTGAGGATATGTCATCTATCAGTGCTACCAACTGACAGCTATTTAAATTTATAAACTTGGCTTTCTTTAATTAAAAATTTATAAATTTTAATGGTCTAGTTACTTATTTTGTTACTTAGTAACTTGTTTCTATGTTCTGTTTATTTACTAGAAATGTCATTTAATCTCTCTAATTGTCAAATGTTTGTATGTATGTATGTATGTATATATTTTGGGAAAAATATAAAATCTCAATATTTTTGAGTATATTATATATGTTTCTCCAGCATCTCCTCCTAAACCCCTTAACCGATGTTGATGGGAGTGATGTCATTTTAATTGGTTCATTCCCTATTTGAGAATAGGCAAGTTTCAACTTTCTACGATTTCATCTTGCTTTTCAAAAGTTTGAAAAATTATGTTTATAATGCAAATGTCAAAAATGACAGCTGTGTAAAGTTATGTACACTACTGATAGAAGTGTTGCTTTTGAGTAATATATAATAGTGCAATTGATATTTTATTATTATTATTATTTGTTTATTTATTTATTTTTATTATGTTTATATGTTTAATTACTATTTTCGACTTCAAACGTGACCCTTTAAGGGTCACGCGATTCCCTAGTTTGAATTTGACGGTACGTTGATTATTAATAAATATTAACACAGAACTGCAACCTAAAGCTGTTTTATTTTAAAATAATTACTTTTAAAAAAAAATTTTATCTATGTTATTAATATACCAATTCATATTTTTATTAATTAATCAAAAATTAACTTTATTTTAATTTTATCCTTGGCAGTTTCTATATGGCTCTGTCCTCTGGTATCTTGTGCCCTTCCCTAGTGGTTGGTTCTATTCGTATATGATGCCAACACGTAGGGTGTAAAAATTCTCCATCGTTCATAATTTATACGAAAGTCATTAGTTCACAATAATGTCTCATTACCGACCTTGACTAACGTATTTTTTCCTTTTTCGTACAAGGGAAATTTCAATTATAATTTATTTATTTTTTATTGTAAATTATTATCATATAAGAGTACCTATATTATATTTTTTTAAAAATTGACAAACAGTTAGAAAATGTAAAATTAATAGTTTTACAATAAAACTTTGCTTTAAAATAAATAATTATTTTTTAAAATAAAACGGCTTCAGGTTATAGATCTGTATTAATATTTATTAATAATTGACATTTCGACGAACTCAATGTTCGTCTTCATCAGGAAAAATGTTACAAATGACATTATTTTATAGTAAATAAACAGAACGTAGAAACAAGTTATTAGGTAACAAAATAAGTAACTAGATCATAAGAATTTATAAATTTTTAATTAAAGATAGCCAAATTTTATTTGAATCAGTACTTCTTCTCATTGATTGATATACGGAAAATGACTGCTGTGGAAATGAGATTTTTACGTGGGGTATGTGGTGTTAATAGGAGAGATCGGGTACGAAATAGATTAGTGTATGATGAGTGTGAAATTGAAAAAAATGTTGTAGCAAAAGTTGCCCTGTGTTAGTCAGTTAAGATGGTTCGGACATGTTGAGCGAATGTCTAATGAACGTTTGGTTAAAAAGATTTATTTGAATGATTTTGATGGTATACGTTTGCGTGGACGTCCGATTAGTAGTTGGAGTGGTATGATTGATAAAGTGGCTTGCGTGAGCGAAAGTTTCCAAGTAGTAGGAATAAAAGAGCATGTATGAAAGGAATTATGAATGTGAATAAAGCGAAAGTTGCTTGTTTGGATAGGCGACTAATTTCGAGATGATAAAAAGAGTTTGTGCCACACCCTTTTGGGTACATGGCGTGATTGTGTATGTATGTATGTATGTATGTATGTATGTATGTATGTATGTATGTATGTTATAAGATTTTACTTACACCCCAAACGCGGTATATTGTCTGTAATTTCGTATATACTTCGGCTATGTTCGGCATTTATTCGTTTTTTACCTGTCTAACTGAAACAATTGAATTTGAGCAGTAAAACAATGAAGCAATAAATTTCAATTAAGTTAATTACAATTAAATTAAAATTTATATTAGTACATGTTAAGGTTATTATCCGTGTGTGTGTTTTTATTTTATTTTATGTAAATATGATGAGTACTGCATAATATATAAATGTAATAATATAAATTCTCTGTGTTCTGTATTATAAAATGAAACATAAATAACTCGACGTGACGAGTAAAATAAAACAAAATGAATATAAGAATTGCATTTGCAATAATTTAAAGTAAACATCATTTAAGTTGAATTTGATTTATGTTGTATGTGTGGTTAGAACAGTACGATGTATGAGTGGTTTGATGTTTATAGATAAAATTTAAACAGCAAAATATTCATTATAGATTTTATCTTCTATATACATACATAGATACATACATACAAAATCACGCCATGTACTCAAAAGGGTGTGGCACAAACTCTTTTCATCATTCTGAAATCAGTCGCCTCCAAACATTCCTATCCAAACAAGCAACTTTCGCTTCATCTACATTTATAATTCCTCTCGTACATGCTTTTTTATTCCTACTACTTGGAAACTTTTGCTCACGCAAACCACTCTCTCAATCATACCACTCCAACTACTCATCGGACGTACACGCAAACGTATACCATGAAAATCATTCAGATAAATCTTCATATTCTTTTTTGCAAAAAATTAAGTTTGTTTTATGCTAATATTTCAACAAATTAAAATTTTACAAAGTTACAAATTTTAAGATATTCAAAATACTTTAAAATAAAAAAGTTTTTGGTTTAAGTTCTGTATGTTATAATTTAAAATCGACGTTTTAATATACTTTGCGTATCATCATCAGGATAAAATATACAACTGACATAAATAATAAACAAACAGAACATAGAAACAAGTTACTAGGTAGCTAAATAACTAGATTATTACATTAAACTAAATATAAATTATTAATTACAACAAAATTAGAAGTATATGGGTAAACCCATATATAGACCACTTTGACATTATCACATAAATGATAAGAAATAGGAATAAAAAAATTTTCCACTGAAAATTGGCAACATTGTATTTTGCTAATATTTAATATTATGGGCGCTAAGGGTATCTTCTGTAAAAATTTGATTAAAATCGGATAAATAATGCGGGCCTAACAAATTTTTAGAAAATTATAAATTTTTATTTCGGAAAATTGGCAACACCGTGTTTTAATAAAATTATAATTTATGTGGGCACTAGAAAAAAATTTTCTGAAAATTTGATCAAAATCGGATTAATAATGTAGCCACAATGATTTTTTTTTAATTTTAGTAATTTTTTTTCTAGATAAATTGGCAACACTGTATTTTGTTACAATTGTATAATTTATGCGGGCGCCAGGAGAATCTTTAGTGAAAATTGGCTAAAATCGGTTAAATAACGTGGTAATAATAAATTTTAAAAAATTTTAGTAATTTTTTGTCAGAAAGTTGGCAACACTGTATTTTATTAAAATTACGAAATTTATGTGAGCACTAGGGGAATCTTTTCTGAAAATTTGATTAAAATCAGATATATAATGTAGCCTCAATAAATTTTTAAAAACTTTACTAATTTTTTCTCGGAAAGTTGGCATCACTGGAAAAACCAAAACCACATGACCATCTTGGGCACTAGATAAATTTATCCTGAAAATTTCATTAAAATCGATTGAACCGTCTAGGAGGAGTTGCGGCCACAAAATTTTGACTTACGACCGAGCGAGCTGACGACGCACATCCATACACCCACATAAACTAAGTTCAGATTTGTTATCTAGAAGCTATATGAAAGATTTCTATACACAAATTTTTTTTTTTAATGTTACAGACACCGTACCAAACGCTATACCACTTTTTTCCTTGCAGTCAAAGTGGTAATAAATATGAGTAGAACGTTGTTAATAAAACAAACAAAATCAGTGTAGGTAATTTAGTTAATTTTATTACGCACAAAAAAGCAGTGAGTGAAGTGTAAGAAGAAGAAAAACTATCGCAAAAACTTTGAATGGTAGTAATAGTGTTTGGACAAATGATGTTCATCCCACTTGGGTAAATAGGCTTGCTTGCACAGTGTGTCGCTGCGCATTGCCTAGCGTCTCGACGCCGGGCCCTTAGATAATCGAATCTGTTCCCTGCAGCGTCTAGGCCCTTCGTTATTTATATGCCTCTCACTGAACCGAACGAAGGGCCACTGCCGCGACGCCTATTGGCAAAAAAAAGACGCTTACACTTACGTTAGGCCGCACCATTCCATAGATTTCGTATTCAATAGAGCTATGAATTATCTATGGCTATGCCCGGCTTTCCAGCAAAAACAGTTCACTCACTTGGAAAACAGAAGATTATTATATAAAATTCACGGCTCGGTAAATTGGATTTTTTTTCTATAATATATTATAATTACTTACTAATATCTAACTAAATACATTGGTTGATATTAAAAGCTTGGTTTTAGTTCATTTGTTTAGTCCAGCTTTTATGACAGTTACGTTGTCGTAAAACCGAAATTAGTTGAAAACTGAGATTGTAATTTGGGCCATAGGGTGATACTCAGTTTTCAATTCAGTTTTAATTTATACATACATACATACACAATCACGCCATCTACCCAAAAGGGTGTGGCACAAACTCTTTCTATCATCCCGAAATCAGTCGCATCCAAACAAGCAACTTTCGCTTCATCTACATTCATAATTCCTCTCATACATGCTCCTTCATTCCTACTACTTGGAAACTTTCGCTCACGCAAGTCACTCTCTCAATCATACCACTCCAACTACTCATCGGACGTCCACGAAAACGTATACTATCAAAAATCATTCAAATAAATCTTTTTAACCAAACGTTCATTAGACATTCGCTCAACATGTCCGAACCATCTTAACTGACTAACACCAACTTTTGCTACAACATATTTTCAATTTGACACTCATCATACACTAATCGTATTTCGTACCCGATTTCTCCTATTTACACCACATACCCCACGTAAAAATCTCATTTCGCACAGCAGTCATTTTCCGTTTATGCTTTTGCAACCAAAACCCAACATTCACTACCATACATCAACGTAGGCACCAAAACTGCATTATATATAATATACCCAAAAAATATTGGTTCTAAAGCAAAATTGTTCTCCATTGTACTCTGATACTAACAAAATATGTGTTTAATGTTTTTATTATTACCATAAATATTCACTTGCTTGTCCAATAATTATATTTAATAATATTGTTAAATTTTTGGAAACTTAGTATAAATGTGCACTTACCGTATTGTTTACAAACAATTAATCTTCTAGGATGTGTATAATCAAAGTTAGAAATCTTTTCAATAAAAATAGCCAACTTGCGTTTTTCATTTGATAAAGATGCAATTAGTAAATAGCATATTGTTGTTGGAGTCATGCAGAGTTTGACATCAACATATAAACAACGTACGTTAATACGTTACTTTATTGGATGAACCGAAAGAATCATCAGATCGAAGAATACAGTTTACTATACACATGACTTGTCTACCTTAAAGATTTAGCGAATAGAGTCATTATTAATCATTATTTTATTCAGAAACTTAAAATATTTATAAATTATAAATATATGCATTAGCAGTTGTATCTAGTTGAGTAATGGGTTAATAAAGATTTTCGCAAATAACATTAAGTAGGAGAAATCGGGTACGAAATAGATTAGTGTATGATGAGTGTGAAATTGAAAAAAAAATGTTGTTGCAAAAGTTACCGTGTTATAGTCAGTTAAGAAAGATGGTTAAAACGTTTAGTTAAAAAATAAAAAATATACATAATTGTTTGAAAATACATAATATCAGAACTATTAGAAATATTATGTAATATAATATTACCAACGGGATGGAAAAGTACATACATATATATATATATATATATATATATGTAATATTAAAGTTTTTTTAGTAAAGTTTCTTTTAGTAAATTTATAGAATTTCAGTAAATTTGCTTTTAAGAATTTTCCATAAATAAGTAAAATTTGTTTAGTTCTGTAATATTATTGTTGGTATAATTACATACATTTCTAAATTTACATAAAGGATGTATTTTGAAATGAATGAATTACACTTAAAATATTTTATTAGTATTATTACACAAAATAAGTACTAAGTCTCATTATTTTGATGAATTATTACAGATATTAATATGCAAGCTGCAATATTAAACAATTTAATCTCTGTTATACCACCAATATGTAATTCTACATTAAGTATGTAATGCAATTTGTAGAAAGTAAGCAATTTTACATATTTATTAGATCATTTTTACTTACTGTAGGTAATTATTATGAGTTATGAAAAAATTACAGAATTTTGAGGTAGAAATACAGAATATTTATGGTAAAATGAAATTACAGATTCTTTTATAGTAAAATATTACTACTATTTTCTGTAATTCCGTAATTTTTCTGTACAGTGTAGTTTTAAAGTTTGTACATTGTTTTCTAAGCTAATGAGCTTATACATATTTTCAAGAGATTTGAAGCTAATTAGTGAGAATAAAAAAATATTCTCTCTATTTAGTAAATCTCTGTTGACTAGGTTTCTCGGCTTTTTCTCGATTGGCAACGTACGATAGCAAAACAATATCGTTGCTTAGCTATGTATATTCGCTCTTGTTTTTGTTTTGAAATCGTGAGCCAAGATGGTAGATAATGGCATCTTGCTCTTACTGCGACTGTAGCTATTGCCTTGTTCAAAACTTATTTGCAAAAATACCAAAAGTTTGCAAAGAATGCCAAAAAGAACATTTTGTTATATGTGTTACGTATATGCATTGTGATGCAACTACTGCGACAAAATCTGATTTTCGAAAAAATTTCAAGCACTATCTTTTTTTCATATGACTTTATTGCAATTTAATCGCAAATTGAAAATGAGTTTCTTTTGACTTTTAGATTTCATTTATTTGTTAATGAAGTATTTGCTTTTATAATATTTTAGAAAAATAGTATTTATTTAACTCTATGTCGCTTGAGAGACGCCAAACTATTCTTTATATCAATTTTAATGAAATTTTCAGGATAAATTTGTCTAGTGCCCAAGTTGGTCATGTGGTTTTGATTTTTTCCAGTGATGCCAACTTTCCGAGAAAAAAATTACTAAAGTTTTTAAAAATTCATATTGGCTACATTATTTATCCGATTTTGATCAAATTTTCAGAAAAGATATTTCTAATGCTTCTATTAATTATATAATTTTTTTAATATCCAGTGTTGCCAACTTTCCGGGAAAAAATTACTAAAGTTTTTAAAAATATATTATGGCTATGTTATTTAACCGATTTTACTCAAATTTTCACAAAAGATTCTCCTATAGTAATCATATAATTTATGTAATTTTAACAAAATACAGTGTTGCCAACTTTCCGAGAAAAAATTTACTAAAATATTTAAAAATTTATTATGATCACTTTATTTAACCGATTTTAATCAAATTTTTATAAAAGATTTTCCTAGTGTTTGAATAAATTATGCAATTTTAACAAAATACAGTGTTGCCAATTTATCGAGAAAAAAATCACAATTTTTTTTTAAAATTTATTGTGTCTACATTATTTATTCGATTTTGATTAAATTTTCAGAAAAATTTCTCCTAGTGTCCTAGTGTCTACATAAATTATAATAATATTAAAATACAGTGTTGCCAAATTTCCGAGAAATGTTAAAGTGGTTTATATATGGGTTTACCCATATACTTCTAATCTTGTTTTTATAATATTTTAGAAAAATAGTATTTATTTAACTCTATCTCGCTTGAGAGACGCCAAACTATTCTTTATATCAATTTTTTTTTTATTTATCATCTGGACACTACATGTATTTTTTCTTTATAGTTTTAAGTATATGTAGCAATAATTTTATAACATACATACACAAACACTCTATATACCCAAAAGAGTGTGGCACAAACTCTTTCCACTGTCCCGAAATTAATTTCGTACAAACATTTATACTATTTGGATATTTTTGTTATCGCTTCATACCACTCCAACTACTCATTGGATGTCCACGCAAACTTATATCTTCAAAATCATTTATATAAATTTAAAAATACATATATGCTATATACTGTAAACAAAAATTCGGTAATTTTACATAGAAACCAGGCGCAACTGATTTACATCAGTTTAATATATAGATTTACAGACATCACAGAAAAATGTTTGCGTAATATGAATATAAAATACATATATTTTTGTAAATTTAATTACTTTTTGCGTAAAAAAAAACATACATAATATTGTAAATTAATAATAATACTTAAAATTATAAAATTATATTATTTTTACAGAAAACTTTTTGTTTATATATACATACATACATACACAATCACGCCATGTACTCAAAAAGGTGTGGCACAAACTCTTTTTATCATCCCGAAATCAGTCGCCTCCAAACATTCCTATCCAAACAAGCAACTTTCGCTTTATCCACATTCATAATTCCTCTGATACATGCTCTTTTATTCCTACTACTTGGAAACTTTCGCTCACGCAAGCCACTCTCTCAATCATACCACTTTAACTACTCATCGGACGTCCACGCAAACGTATACCATCAAAATTATTCAAATAAATCGTTTTAACCAAACGTTCATTAGACATTCGCTCAACATGTCCGAACCATTTTAACTGACTAACATCAACAGATACAGAATATACTATGGTGAAACTAAAGCTGTCATTTTC
Source organism: Clivina fossor (assembly GCA_963966155.1). Taxonomy (NCBI): domain Eukaryota; kingdom Metazoa; phylum Arthropoda; class Insecta; order Coleoptera; family Carabidae; genus Clivina; species Clivina fossor. The sequence goes on along the minus strand of OZ014564.1, from coordinate 11,532,201 downwards.
AAATGTATTCAGTTGTTTAATAAAAAAATTAAATTTAAAAAAGTCTATAGTTTTAATAGATATAAATAAAATTTAACATAATTTTTGTAGATCAGTTTAGTTTATTGCTAAAAATATACGTTATTAATCTAATAAGCTGTAATGATAAAAACCGGGGGCTTTAGTATGTTTTTAGCACACACCCCTTAATTTATCAGTCCGTCCCTGGTCGTAGATAAATTACTATTTATATGTGTATTGTTTCCTATACATAGCTGGAACATTTTTAGTCATTATTGTAAAATATGTATGCAAAAAATGTTGATTAGCTAATTTCAAATAAATAACAACAACTGCTATAGGGAAATATGTATTTTTTTGCATAATATAGAGAGAAATCTAAAAGAAAAAAAATGCAGTTGCGGTAACAGTAGTTTTTGACAACAGACAAAAGCTATATTTTATTTATTTTGCCATAAAATAAAAATTGCATTTTTCTCGCTGTCGTTTCCATTTCCCGTGCTGTTTGCAAAAAAAAAAAAACGATTTTAAGAGAGAATTTTCAAACACATGTTTGTTTCCTTGTATAGTTCAAGTTGCAACACCGTTCAACTACACTGTAAAAAATCGGTGTAAATTTATAATGATAATCATAGTAATTTTACAATAAATTTCACTGTAATTTTCATTTTTTAAAATCTGTAAATATTACATAAATTTTATAATATTATTTGATTTTTACAATTTTTATGAATTTTTACATTTGAATACTTATTTTATGTAATTATACATATATTTTTATATAAAAATGTAAAAAATTATAAATGTAATAATGACATTAGTAAATGTAATAATTACATTATTAAATGTAATATTTATGTTAATCAATGTAATATTTATAACAGTAAATGTAATTGTTACATTTATTAATGTAAATATGTACGCATAAATGTAATATTTACATTCAAAAATGTAATAATTACTTTAAAAAGTGGAAATATTACAAGTAGTTTATAGTAGATTATAATATTATTTGAATTTTACAATTTTTATGTATTTTTACATTTGAATACTTATTTTATGTAATTATACATATATTTTTATATAAAAATGTAAAAAATTATAAATTTAATAATGACATTAGTAAATGTAATAATTACATTATTAAATGTAATATTTATGTTAATCAACGTAATATTTATAACAGTAAATGTAATTGTTACATTTATTAATGTAAATATGTACGCATAAATGTAATATTTATATTAATCAATGTAATATTTATAACAATAAATGTAATTGTTACATTTATTAATGTAAATATGTACGCATAAATGTAATATTTACATTCAAAAATGTAATAATTATTTGAAAAAGTGGAAATATTACAAGTAGTTATGTAAATTTACTTAGCAAATGTACTATTAAAATGTGTTACATATTTTAATTGTAATTTTATAAAATCATATAAAAATAATTTTTGTAAAAATACATTTTTTTTGTAAATTTACAATGATTATCGTTGTCAACAAAGTGTCCAATGATTTTCATTGTAATTTTTTTTACAGTGTACAACTCAACCCAACTCCAATGTATTGTTAAACAGTCTGTGTCATGAATATTTTAACAAATCTGACTCTTGCTACTTGGCACTCGCCACTTTATGTACACATGTTTTACAAAAATATATTTTATATTTATTCCACTTTCAAACTGAATATTTACTTTATTTATAATGTTACAGCGTAAATTATTCATTAACAGAAAGATTACTGAATTATTAAATGTATATTTATGTCTCTTTTAATCAATGTAATTCATTACTTACGTTAGTGAATTTTTTTATTATTATTTAATAACTTTTGATCATTGAAATTTCATTTGAAATTGTTGATAAGTTATCGTTGTTGTTCAGATATAGTTCAATTATTTTCAAATATTATATCAGACCAAAAAAAAAATGGAATTTTTCTTTGGTGTAAATAATGTATTTATATTTGAAAAACCTAATTCAGGCTCATTCATTAAATCGCACTGTAAAAAAAGTTTAAATTTTACATAAAAACCATAGAAAAAAATTACATATTATTTCAGCCAAACGATAAATTTTCTGTAAAAATAATATAATTTTGTAATTTTAAGTAAAATAATTTATTTATCATATTATACGTTTTTTTACCAAAATAGTAACTTAAACTTACATAAAATATACGTATTTTATATGTATATAATGTACAAATTTTCCTGTGATGTCTGTAAATTTACATACTACATACATACATACATACACAATCACACCATGTACCCAAAAGGGTGTGGCACAAATTCTTTTCATAATCCCGAAATCAGTCGCCTCTAAACATTCCTATCCAAACAAGCAACTTTTGCTTCATCCATATTCATAATTCCTCTCATACATGCTTTTTTATTCCTACTACTTGGAAACTCCAGCCACTCTCTCAATCATATCACTCCAACTACTCATCGGACGTCCACGCAAACGTATACCATCAAAATCATTCAAATAAATCTTTTTAACCAAACGTTCATTAGACATTCGCTCAACATGTTCGAACTATCTTAACTGACTAACACCAACTTTTGTTGCAACATTTTTTTCAATTTCACACTCATCATACACTAATCTATTTCTACATACTAAACTAGTGTAAATCAGTTGCCTCAGATTTTTATGTAAAATTACCGAGTTTTTTTTTACAATGTACGATTAATATATTACATGAAGCGGTTGGTAAAATATTAACGTATTTGAAATATGTTATAAATAATTAAATCATTTGATTAAGTTGACTTAAAGAAAATGGAATAAAATATTTATCTTAATAATTTCGAAATGAATGAATTATAATTAAATATACATACATACATACACAATCACATCATATACTCACAAGGGTGTGGCTCAAACTCTTTCCATTATCCCAAAATCAGTCTCCTACAAACATTTTTATCCAAACAAGCAATTTTATAAATAAATATAAGTAAAATAAATAAGAAAGTTTCATATATTTACTTGATTTGATTGAAACCTAAATTTTATTAAATTTTTTGTTTACGAATAGTAAAAGTTGCACTTGGTTCAGCGTCCCCTTCAGTGTGGCCCTGTTTATTTAATGTATTTAGATATTTTTCTCTAGTTTGTCGTATATTTATTTTTGTTTGTTGATTTTGCCTGCATTTTTAGATTAATTGTTTAAACCTTATTTGAAATAACAATATACATACATACACAATCACGCCATGTACCCAACAGGGTGTGGTACAAACTCTTTTCATCATTCCGTAATCAGTCGCCTCCAAACATTCCTATCCAAACAAGCAACTTTCGCTTCATTCACATTTATAATTCCTCTCATACATGCTCTTTTATTCCTACTACTTGAAAACTTTTGCTCACGCAAGCCACTCTCTCAATCATACCACTCCAACTACTCATCGGACTTCCACGCAAACGTATACCATCAAAATCATTCAAATAAATCGTTTTAACAGCAAACGTTCATTAGACATTCGCTCAACATGTCCGAACCATCTTAACTGACTAACACGGCAACTTTTGCTAGAACATTTCTTTCAATTTCACACTCATCATACACTAATCAATAACAATATGATTTCAAATAATTTGTATGTAGATTTAAAATTTAGTTATCATAAAATAGATATTTTGTTGTCTATATTAATATACATTATAAAAACTAAAATCTTAAGTGCAGATTTATTGTAATAAAATGTAAATTTAATGTAAGTACCTCTGATGTAGGACACAAATCTAAGTATTAGACATAGAGACAGGATTACTATTTCATGTTAAAGCAGGTATACATATGTATCGGATCTAAATCGGTAAATTTTATTAACTTTCCGTTATCTGCATTTCTTTTTAAGTAAAATCTGTTCAAAAGCGAGCATTAATGACAAAAAGGAAATAAATTTTTGCAAATGAAATTGCTTTCGTTTCAATAACGGCTTCATTTTCGGTAAATTTGGTGAAACACAATTTCGGTTTTCTTTCTCTAGGATGTGTTTAACATGTAAATGATATTAAAGGTGTAAACATATGTCAGAGCAAATGTTTTACATTTGCTGTCCGGTTTGGAGTTCCGCTACGCAACAATAGTTCGTAGTCTCAATCGCAGCGCACCAAGGCACTTTGGATGCATTGCATGGCGGCATTGATGGTATGGATGGTACTGCTGGTACAATGACCTGAAGCTAATGTCATAGCCGCAAGCATCCATAAGCTTAAGACCTAGAAAATCTATACCCTGTGTAGGTATAGTCGCGACAAGATAAAAAGATAGGTACGTCATAATCACGTGATAAAACTTAACAACATGAAACTCACTAATGAACAAAATTAATTTTATTCTATTCTACATATAATGAACTAAATCTTTTTGAAACTATTTACGTATGTTATTTTAGTCAAATTAAACTGTAATATATACAAATATATCGTATATTGAAAGGAGAGTAAATGCTGGTTGTAAGGTTTTGGGTGCTTTGGGAACTTTTGCTAGGAATGTAAATGTTTCCAAAGAAGCCCGTTTGAGTATATACAATGCAGTTTTGGTGCCTACGTTGATGTATAGGGTAGTGAATGTTGGATTTGGTTGCAAAAGCATAAACGGAAAATGACTGCCGTGGAAATGAGATTTTTACGTGGGGTATGTGGTGTAAATAGGAGAGATCGGGTACGAAATACGATTAGTGTATGATGAGTGTGAAATTGAAAAAAATGTTGTAGCAAAAGTTGATGTTAGTCAGTTAAAATGGTTCGGACATGTTGAGCGAATGTCTAATGAACGTTTGGTTAAAAAGATTTATTTGAATGATTTTGATGGTATACGATTGCGTGGACGTCCGATGAGTAGTTGGAATGGTATGATTGAGAGTGTTTTGCGTGAGCGAAAGTTTACAAGTAGTAGGAATAAAAGAGCATGTATGAGAGGAAGAATTATGAATGTGGATGAAGCAAAAGTTGCTTGTTTGGATAGGAATGTTTGGAGGCGACTGATTTCGGAATGATGAAAAGAGTTTGTGTCACACCTTTTTGGGTACATGGCGTGATTGTGTATATATATATGTATGTATGTATATCGTATATTATTGGATTTTTTATCAAAAACAACTTATTTATTTTTGCTATATTTGGCAGCATTGATTTTCAATGTCAAAAGTCACAGTACGTTTATATTAGTTCATTTGACGTTATATTTTGAATGTGGCAATTTAATTTCATATTTTGAATAAGAAAAGGAAAATAATGGGCTATTAATGCCCCTGTCTGGTGTACGCGAGAAGCCAATATAAACATAGTAGTGAGTGACGTTATTTGCCTAGTGATAAAAATTGATGACGTCCCTATCTTTTTATCTTGTCGCCACTATATCTATCTGTTTCTAGTGTAATAGAAGCGATATGCATTCCATTGAAATTACTATTAGATAAAACATTCATATAATACAACTATATAATGGAAGACAAACTTGTTAAATATGATTGTCATAAAAAACGTTTTCAATTATTTGTAAAATACGGGCAATGCAGCTATAAAAGAGATAGACACTCACCGTAAATGTTAGTGTATTAGATATTTGTATAATATTAGTATACTAGTTAGATCTTAAGAAATTTAAATTAGTGTTAAAGCAATTTATGTTACATACTAATTAAAGTCACTAAAAAGCAGAAAATAAAATATATAAAAAAAACTTTTTAAAAACCACACTTATATTTAAATGCACTAAAAAAAGGAAAATAATTTTTTTTAAAAGCGTGGAGCGCCAGGAAACTATATATTTCGAAATGATGATTAAGCGCTCCACGCTTTTAAAAAAAATTATTTGTCATATCTTGTAATCGGTTTTTTTTTTAAGCTTTTTTTAAACCTATAGTCTGTTTTTGTTTAACTAGAAGGAGTAAATGTAGAAATGAGTTTTACACTATTAGAAAACATCAGAAAAATTACTAAAAATATTTTTACATCAAGTTAAATTTACAACGTCTATGATCTCCAGATTTGGTTTATTTAACTTTAATCTAAGGCAGGTTTATTTTAATATAATGACAGCCAGTTTTATAATAAACAGTTTAATTAAAGTCAACTTTAAGCTATTAAAAAAAGTTTTGTTTTATTGACAATAAATAATTTTATGATTAGAAGTGTGAAAAGTTGATGAAGAAGCATCGTTTTATTAACAACAATAATTATTATAGTAGAATTTAAAATCGATGCTTTTCGGTCGATTTAAAGTCGACTTATTTATTATGAAACCGATGGTGAGTTCTGAAAGATTTTTTACTATGTTAACTAAAACATATTTTAGTTATATCTTCAAAAAAATAAAAAATTCCGTCATTTTCTCGCTGCGAAAATAAACAAACAGAATAAGTGATTTCTTAGAAAATTTCAATAGTGATTTGCATGCAGTAAGTGACAAGTAGCAGTTGGCAAGATATTGGCATGATTACGACAGTTCAATGCGCAATGGCAGCAGTATTAAAAATCGAAAAGTGCCTACTATCTTTAACTCGGCTAGTAACTATAGAATAGAAACGAGTTTGTCTGTACGCTCATTTGCACGACTTGCAATGCGCCATGCAAAACGAACAAACGACTATCACAAACGAGCCATCTTCGTCTGCTAACAGAGCAAAGCACAAAAATTAGCTCGGTTTTTGTATTGCACTTTAATCTTTACAGTACTAAAACCAATACGACTACTACAACAAACAAGCATTTTGCATCGTACTTAAATTACTAGGCTACAGGCACTCAACCAGAGATTGACAAACTTTTTTTTTATATCATTGAACAAATTTTTCCAATTTCTATGTTAACAAAAAATAACATATTAAGGGGAGGTTCTCCTTCTCTGAATGACTAAAAAGTACGCAAAGTTTGGAATTTTTTTATTCGCAAATGAAAAAACATAGAAGGAAACGGTTTGGGGATTCGACAAAATGTTATTTTGGTTTTTATTTTCAAAAATTGTCGTTTTATAAAAAACAAAATGGCGCCTGTGATTCATTGTTTTCGTGTCAGCGCGGAATCGGTAAACTGCGTGTATTGCAGCGTCTCTGGATTTATCTGTAACAAAAAATGAACAACAATGCCAAAAAGTAAACTAAATTTACGGTAAACTAAAGGTACGGTGTCTGTAACATTTTCGAAAATTAAGAAAATTTATATAGAAATTGCATCCGATTTGTTCCAAATTTTTAAGGTAAGTTCAGTTAGTGCCCAAGATTTATTTTTCTCCATAGTGTTACCACTTTACTAAAAATTTATTATGGCTATATTATTTATCCGATTTTAATCAAATTTTTATAAAAGATTCCTCAAGTGCTCACATAAATTATATAATTTCAGTAAAATACAGTTTTTACCAATTTTTACTAATTAAAAAAAAAATTATTATGGCTATATTATTTACCTGTAATTAATCAAATTTTCACAAAAGATTTTTCTAGTACCCACAAAAATTATATAATGTTACTACCGTACAGGGTTACCAACTTTCTGAGAAAAAAAAATAACAAAATTTTATTTTGACTACTATTTATCCGACATTTATTAAAATTTCACAAAAGGTTTCTCTAATCGAATGTAAAGCTATAGAAGTCTTTTAACCGTAATTTATATATTCGTTAATTTCAAAAACTTATATAGGAATTGTTATAAAATTATAAAAAATATTATAATAATAAATTATTATAATTTAAAAATGACAGTTTACTAGTTTCATTATGGGACATTCTGTATCTATCTCTTATACACGAAAAATTTTCTGTAAAAATAATATATTTTTGTAATTTTAAGTATTATAATTAATTTACCATATTATATGTTTGTTTTTTTTTAAATTTAAAAAGTAATTAAATTTACCAAAAATACATGTGTTTTATATTCATATTACGTAAACATTTTCCTATGACGTCTGCAAAATTTACATATTAAACTGATGCCTTTGATTGCCTTTGGTTTTTATGTAAAATTACCGAAATTTTGTTTACAGTATATGGTATATATTTTTAAAAATACTTGAGTGTTTCGCAAATTTGTCTGTCATGAAAAATTGGCTATATTCTTGTGATCATTTTTCTATCTCAAACACATTTATACACTGTAAAAAATATATCTTAAATTTATGTAATTTTACATAGGTTTTAACAGTAAAAATAACAACATTTTTTGTAATTTTACACATGATAATTTACGTAATATTACATTTTTTGTGAAAAATTACATTCACAAAACATGTAAAATTAAATAAACTTTTTAAAATTTAACAAACTAAATAGGACTTATAAAAAAAAAAAAATAACTAGTTAATAACTATTGAAAATAAAATATTTATTTTATAAAAAAAATGAGACTAGAAGGAATAGAAATGATAAATTATTTCTTTTTCTTTTTATCAGCTTTTCCAGTGGCTTTGAGTTTCGTTTGACCAGTTGGAGTTTTTGCCTTCTCAATTTCAGTATAGGCCTGTTTCTCATTTTCCATCTCCATTAACATATTTTCTGAATCCTGACATATATCTAAACATAGCACAACACAATCAATTTATTATTATTTATTTATAGTTTATTTACTTTAAGAACTAAGCGTTATAAAAGATGGGCTAATATTTTTCAACTTGTAATTTTCTGAAATTTGTAGCAAGTAAATTTAACAAAACTTTAAATGGTAATAAAGCAAAATTTAAATAAATATATATATTAAAAACAAATCTATAAGATTTTATTTAGAAGTATATTTTTATTTTATTTAACTACTAATTTTAATAAAATACAATAATTTCCAAAAAAAAACAGCTTTAGGTTAAAGTTTTGTATTAATATTTATTTATAATCGACGTTTCGACGAACTCAACGTCCGTCTTTGTCAGGAAAAATGATACAAAAAAAATTATTTTATTTTTTAATTTTTTGTATCGTTTTTCCTGATAAAGACGGACATTAAGTTCGTCGAATACAATAATTTTCAAAATAAAACAGCTTTAGGTTAAAGTTCTGTATTAATATTTATTTATAATCGACGTTTCGACGAACTCAACGACTGTCTTCATCAGGAAAAATGATACAAAAAATTATTTTATTTTTTATTTTTTTGTATCGTTTTTCCTGATAAAGACGTACGTTGAGTTCGTCGAAACGTCGATTATAAATATTAATACAGAACTTTAACCTAAAGCAATTTTATTTTAATATAATGAGTTCTGAAAGAATTTTCTTTACTATGTTAGAAATAATTTTCCTTAAACCACAAACAATAATTTAAAAAAAAGCTCTATAAATGTACATATTTCGAAAGCTAAGCTTTCATTATCAGCAGCAAAAGATAAAGCTAAAGTTCTAATCAGTGATCCAAAGTTACACAAATATTTAACATGTCCAGTGGTCAAAGAACAGTAATTTTAAGTAGATAATTTTATTGGTAAAAAAACCTTAGGTTACCTTTGTACCAAGTGTTAAGTCGATAATCATTTTTGATTTTTAAGTTATCTATATGTTTAGCCATAGTGTCTACATATTGACCATAATAATCTTCAAAATCATCTGCAGCATTAAGCATATCGTAAAATATATTTTCTTCTTTCTCTGGAGATAAAACTGACCTGCGACAACATTTTTACAATTGAATCAATAAGGGTTGTGGCACATTTTTTTTATATTTCTTTAATCAAAAATATACATTAAAATAACTAGGTAAATATATGTTTCCGAGCAAAATTTTTTATAAAAAAATAAGAAAATAAATTTTCAAGTTGAATGGCAAATTTGAATTTGTTCGTTGTGACGTAATAGTGTATCACAAGTAGTCAGTGCCTTTTGAGCTATAGTCGCGACAAGATAAATAGATAGGTACGTCATAATCACGTGATAAAACTTAACAACATGAAGCTCACTAATGAACAAAAATAATTTTATTCTATTCTACATATAAATTACTAAAGTTTTTAAAAATTCATACTGGCTACGTTATTTATCCGATTTAGATCAAATTTTCAGAAAAGATTTCCCTAATGCTTCTATTAATTATATAATTTTATTAATATCCAGTGTTGCCAACTTTCCGAGAAAAAAATTACTAAAATTTTAAAAAATTTATTATGGCCATGTTATTTAACCGATTTTACTCAAATTCTCACAAAAGATTCTCCTAGTATTCATATAATTTATGTAATTTTACCAAAATACAGTGTTGCCAACTTTTCGAGAAAAAAAATTACTAAAAGTTTTAAAAATTCATTATGACCATTTTATTTAACCGATTTTAATCAAATTTTCATAAAAGTTTCTCCTAGTGCCTAAAAAAATTATGCAATTTTAACAAAATACAGTGTTGCCAACTTTCCGAGAAATGTCAAAGTGGTCTATATATGGGTTTACCCATATACTTCTAATCTTGTTAATAATAAATATAAAGGTACCTTTCTGTCCATTCAATGTCGCTGACTTTATTAACTGAAAATGGTGGTAACATTTTGTGTACAGAAACAGGAGCAGTTAGATAAGCAAATGTTTCTGCTGTCATCTCTTTAGTACATTCGGGACAAACAGTTTTTGTCGATGCATTCAAATCTTGTGATTCAGGTGTGTCTTTTGATTTTATCGAATAACTTGTTTTCATTGCACTTGTATTTGTACCGTAATTGTAATCGTAATCGTAATCATAGAAATCATCTTTCGATGAAATACCTAGACTCTCTTCTTGGCTGCTACTTTCTGAATACCATTGCAGGTAGTTTTGTTCGAAGAAATCTTGTCGAAGTTCTTTACCTTCTTTGTATCGATGTGGATTATTTTCGAAACAATCCATTTTAATCTGTCGAATTTCATCGATTCTACGTAAATCGTTTTGTAAATTTACATACTGATTCGATTCGTTGATGCTAGATAATACCCAGTACGGTTTCTCATTTTCCATTTTTTCTATACTTTCTTCTCGTCGTTTCATGTTTTGCGATTGCAGAGATTTTTTCGATGTTGAGATTTTACTGTCTATTGTATGCAATCTGTAATAGTTTATTTAAAATTACTTGTAGAAATATGCACAGTTAGGAATGTAAATGTTTCCAAAGAAGCCCGTTTGAGTATATACAATGCAGTTTTGCTGCCTACGTTGATGTATAGGGTAGTGAATGTTGGGTTTGGTTGCAAAAGCATAGAACGGAAAATGACTTTTGTGGAAATGAGATTTTTACGTGGGGTAGCTGGGTGTAACTATAGGAGAGATCAAGTACGAAATAGATTAGTGTATAATGAGTGTGAAATTGAAAAAAATGTTGTAGTAAAAGTTGCCGTGTTAGTCAGTTAAGATGGTTCGGACATGTTGAGCGAATGTCTAATGAACGTATGATTAAAAAAATTTATTTGAATTATTTTGATGGTATACGTTTGCGTGGACGTCCGATAAGTAGTTGGAGTGGTATGATAGAGAGTGCTTTGCGTGAGCGAAAGTTTCCAAGTAGTAGGAATAAAAGAGCATGTAAGAGAGGAATTATAAATGTGGATGAAGCGAAAGTTGATTGTTTGGATAGGAATGTTTGTAGGCGACTGATTTCGAAATGATGAAAAGAGTTTGTGCCACACCCTTTTGGGTACATGGCGTATGTATGTATGTATGTAATTCGATTTAATGTTTTCATTATTTAATTTAATTTAATATTAATATATTTTTTAAACAAATAATTATATATGATTAAAATTAATAGAATGAAAAATAAAAAACATTCACATGTTTTACTTTATTTGTATAACACTTCATTTTTACCACTTCATTTTTATATTAGCTCACTTTGTTGTTGTCACAGTCAGTCATATCTTGTAACCAATTTTTAGACCACTTCCTATCATCTGATCTCACTAAAATCTTGCATGTAGTTTTATTCCAGGAGACAACGCAATATTATAAAAATACAAGATTACAAGATATGACAAGACGACAAGACTAAAAAGCAGAAAATAAAATATATAAAAAAAACTTTTAAAAAATCACGCTTATATTTAAATGCAATAAATTTTTTTAAAAGCGTGGAGCGCCAGGAAACTATATATTTCGCAATGATGATTAAGCGCTCCATGCTTTTAAAAAAAATTATTGTTCATTTAAATATAAGCGTGGTTTTTAATAAGTTTTTTTATATATTTCATTTCTCAATACATATAGTTGATTATTGACAATATTAAAAGTTTTATAGTTACAAGTTTCAAATATAATAATTTATGTAGTTTACTTGAACACAAATATAAGATTAACTATAATTTTTATAATTGCATAAATAAAAATAATATTTGAACAGAATCCAAAAAAATATTAAATTTATAGTGTAAAAAGTTTATTTTTATTCTATTTTCGTACGAATAAAACGATTTAGCTAGAATTCACAACGTAATTTTCATGAAATCAATATTTTAAAAAGTAACAAAATTGCCAATTATTTGTTTAAAATTTTTATTTTAATTTTTTAAATAAAACTTATAATACAGCAAATAATTAATTATATTCATAGTTAATAATAATTTTGCGTATAAAAACAAAATATAATCCATTTTATATAATAAAAACTTAAATTAATAAAATTAATATAAATATGAATTAAAACAATTAATATTATTTTGGTGAATTGCAATATTTTTTTAACAATTTCACTTGTCACATATTTTTAAGTTGAATGACCATTGCAATTATATATCTTGAAAGAACTTTTTAACATAGTATTTGAGTTGAAAAATAATATCTAAAATTCTAAAAAAGAATTGTATTAATATTGATTACAGTTTGTTTTTAAATCACAAGATAATTAAGAATGAACAACCGAAATTGTCTACTATTTTCCAATATAACTTACGGTGATGGTGTTTGTGTTTGTGCATTATGTAAACTAATCTCCGTACTAAAATTGAGCTCATTTTCAATATAATATCGTGTTTTTAAACATTCAGCCACATCCCATTCTTTCACCGTTAACGGCCATGAATTGTCGAGAACAAAAGCTTGCAGTACAAACACAGTACAATTTTCTTGCACGACTGATTTATTCCTGTTGTATTTCCAGGATTTACTAGAACGCAAACTCCTTTTCGAAATGGTACTGGTGCGCGAAGAAATGCCTTTCCTTCTGGACATTCTTAATTTCCTTTTTGATTTTCCAGACGTTGTAGACATTGTAGACATTTTAGACATTTTAGACATTTTAGACATTGTAGACATTTTAGACATTGTCATTGTCATCGTTTTGCCAATCACACTGTCTATTTGCGCTAAACTAGTTGTGCTATGATACTCGTTTTTTAAAATCACAATGGGTATAACAATTTCACTTGTACTAATTGTTTCGTAAATAATACTATCATGACTATCGGTAATCTGCAATCGTATTCTTACATTATCCGAGCTGACTTTGAAATGAAACGAACCAAGCACTGTATCGACAATTTCAATACGACATTTACAAATTTGATTTTCGATATTTGGAATATAATTGCCACGCAATTGTTTTGTACTCATAACGCCCGGTATTAAATCGATAAAATTTGCATCGGATATTTTTTCGATAGCCAACATTAGTTTCCAACGGAAACGTTCACAATCTGTTTCGTGTGTCCAACCGTATATCAAAATCGTATAACCTGTTTCGTTTTCTTTATACGGATATACAACAGCAGTATTTGTGTATCTCTGTATTTCTTTACCAGTATCATTGTCGAAGATACGTAGCCAGTAATTAGGTAATGGACAAAATGCATAGGCTCTAATGTGAACAGAATAGGTGCTTCTATTGAAAAATGTTTGTCGAGTTATTGGTATCCAGGTGTATGGTGCACGTGTATCTATATCGCCAAAAACGTGTCTTACTTCAATAACTGATTGCAAATCATTATAAAATGAAAAGTATTGCGCGATTGAATCTAATTTTTTGTTACGAACTAAATTCCGTAATAAGTCTGTGCATGCTGAACGCGTTCTTTCACTAAATATTGTCAAATATATATCTTTTAAAGTATTTAAAATTGTAGGAAAGCTTTTATGATTTGGTTGTTGTAAACTCTTCAATCGCTTTACATAATCCATTCGTAATACTGATTGTATTATGACAGCGGAATATTCTTTTAATTTTAACGTATCTATATCGATGCATTCGCAACTTGTTAAATCATCTTCGGAACGGGAAAGAGATTTATAGTATCTTAGTTCGGGTATTCGAAAATTTGGATTTAGTAAAATTACACGAAATGCACGAGAAATATTATAGTAATGGTCTGATGTGTAATTATTCGCTAAAATATTGATTAGTTCCTCAAGGAAACACTCGTGAATTTTTAGTAATTGATTTTTGCTTAATTCAACCTGCGGTATATATGATTTATAAAAACCATTTACTGCACTTGCAAAATCTGATGTACCAAAATATCGAACAATTTGACCAAATGCTGTACACATGTCGTAGGAAACTTGAGTGATAGTTTGACATTCTTCACTCAGGCATTCTAAAATTTCATCAATGGTACCAATTTTTATATCACTATCACATAGAACTGTTATCACGTATGGTGCATCAGCGGTTATCCATAATCTTTTAACATGTCGGCCTTTCTTTAGATTTACCATTAAACTTTTACTACCGTAGGTATTTAAATATAAATCTGTTTCGCCAATTTTTATATCTTGCCAATGAAAATTTTCTAATATAATATTTGATTTTGTTCTCGTATCAACAAATGGCATTTCAATTTCTTTATCAACTAATACTTGTTGACATATACAGTCATTAACACATTTGTTATTTACACAAACTAGTTTTTTACAAAGTAACTTCGGTTTAATCTCGGTTTTAAAAACCGGTAATGGAAAATCATTTCCCACATACGATAAATTGAAAACGGTAATTTTCACATCGATACTATCGGCGAATATATATAATGGTTCGTTATGCGATGGTTTTAGATCATTTTTCCATTCGATGTATTTGATAGGACCTTCATCTACTAGTGCTGGTACTTCTAGAGAAGTTGTCTGTTTCTTTTTATCGGTTTTTTTTCTTGCTTTAGCAGCTACAATAGAACTTAGTTCGATATCGGTAATGACAATATTAGTTCTAAATGCTGATGGTTTAAAATAGATTGATAAACTAGTTATATGTGTACCTAATTTATGAAAATTACACCACACACTAGGATCAACATATTCTTTCTTTTTCGTAACTGCTGCAACTGTATCAAGACAATTATTTTATTAAAATAAAACGACTAAATTTTTTATTAATATTATTGGGATTTAAAATGTTCTGAATGGCATCTGGTGGCGAAATGAGAAACTAAAACACTGCGTGCACTTGTGTCAACGATCAAAAGTGACAGCTTGCGGGAAAAACGCTATTTTCTAATAAATAATATAATAAATAAATAAATATAATAAATATTTAAATTCTAGATGTTACTGATTTGAATATGCGTTTGATTTAAAGTTCTGTTGTGCAAAGTGTCAACTAACCTATAACAATATAATAAGGTTGCGATGCAGTGTTTACACTTTTCAGCTAAACCAGCTTTGCAGGAACACACTACAGACTTAATCGCACCGTTTCTGTCAATTGCCATTGAGATTTCATGTGGAACATCTTTTAAACTTAACGTTTTCAAACACGGAGATGCGACTGTCATCTTGCCATCACATCACTTTTTTAATGATTTTCCACATTGTATAATATGTCCAGCGTTTAAAATACGCTCAGCTTGTGTAGAATTGTTTTGACATGGGTTTAAGCCGGCCCATTTGCAAATTTTTTCAAGAGTTAATAATATTTTTTAATTAAAAAGAAACAATACACTTTGATTGAGTTTTGACAAGTGCACGCTTAGGTCCGCCATATTGAATAGGCCACGCCCCCATTTTAGATTTCAATAATATTAAAAATTTATAAAACTACAGCTACAGCTACTTTTTTTTTCAAAAGTATTTTGAGCTACAGCTATATATTTCTAAGTCTAATTTATCTAAACTTTTTCTTACTTTTCTTTTTATTAGCTTTTGTTTTTTGTCGTTGTGATTCGTTTGCGCTCATCATATCTTGTATAAGCGTAACGCTAGTACGTATTTCAGAATCTTTTGTAGATTTTTCCTGATTAAGAATTTCCTTTTCGTTGATTTTTCTCAAATTACTGACAATTTTTAAGCATTTGATATTTTCTAAAAGTTCATCTTTTTCCCATATACCATGTGAAATAACCCAATCAATCCAACGATAATATTTCCAGGGTAGTACTGAAATATTTAATTCATTAAATATTTTACTTATATATAACCGAAATATATAAATATTTTTACGATTTGGTCGTTCTCTTTTGATGAGAGGAATATCTCTAGTTTGTTCTATCAGAAATTCATGTGGAAAACATGGAGTTACGTCAATAATTTCATTTTCAGCAAAATTTCTAAAAATTAATTAATTTTTACATAAATTGTAAAAAAGAAGAAATACTATGAATACTGAGGTAATAATATAATGATTATGAGGGTTTAAATAGGGTGGAAATGCATTGTAGGAGGCAAATTTAAGTAAGTTTGACTTTTAGATGCACTTGAATTGAAACACTATGAAACTCTATCATCTGCGCCACTGTTGGCTTAGAGTAGGTTAGGTTAGATTTAAGTTGTTCAGTTATGTTATTATTTAATATAGGCGCTTATCTCATCGGCGCAAATGATAGATATCGGACTGGCGTAAATGATTGACAGCCCCCAAACTGAAAACTATCAGATTTTATAGTGGAAAATATCCGTTTTATAGTGAAAACTAATTAACACATGTGATAATATTTTTTTTGTATATTATGTTTTTTCAAAGTTAAAATTTTTTTTTTAAAGTTAAATAAATTTAATTATAGTGATTTTTTTTTTGTGCAATATATTTGTTATGAGTGCAAATTGTTTTTATCAAAGTGAATAGGATCTAAATTAAAGTGAATATATTCTAAATTATAGTGCAGTTAATTCACAATTTAACAATTTAAACGTTTATAAATACTTGGAGAAAAAATAAAATATACGAATTGCAACTTCCAGAGTATTCGTAATTTCAAGACTAAATATTAGATTAAATGCCGTTTTCACCTTAAATCAGTACAAGACGCAAGAATATGATAATTAGTTACAGGAACAATCGTAGTTTTTGTTGTTTTAGTACTTTTAGCACTCTTAGCACTTTTATTTGTGATTTTGGACATTGTGTCAAAAGTCGATTTTGATGCTGGCTTGCCACGACTTTTCTTCGATTTGAAGTCTTCATATTCAAAATGATCGCAATAACTAGTGCACATCTCCCAAATATCGATCACATCCAAACCTAATTTACACAGTCTATCAATAAATATTTTTCTATTTCTTACTGAATTTGTGTGGGCCGCGTTTCACTTTCAAAAATACAAACTTTTGGCGACCTACTAGCTTTTGATGTATATTTTAAAAGAAAGAGAATGTATTTAGGGTAATATTGTGATGTATTATTACCTTTGGTTTGAATTTTTTCCACCATCCAACCAGTAAAACAAGAAATAATATCAAAATCAACAATTTCATTTTTATCTGTCCATGTGAGACTGGCAATTTTCAATAAAGCTTTGGCTAGCAAAATCGGCCATAGTTCAAATACGTTATCGCTGTTTCCTACTGTTGGTAACATTATTTGATCGTCTTTGTCTAATGGATATCGATCGTCTACTGTGATTTTACGCCAACAACCCATATAATACAAACGAACCAAATATTTTCCTAGCAATTCAAAAATTGTTATTAAAATATAGTAAAGTAAATACATAAACGAAATAAGATAAAATATTTCTGAGTCTAATATTTTTATTTGATTTCTTTTTTAGTTTAAAAACTTTACTACCAACTATAAGAAAACTAAGCCACACTTGACATAATAAAAAATCTTTCAAAACTCATTATATTAAAATAAAACTGATTTAGATTAAAGTTCTGTATTAATATTTATTTATAATCACGTTTCAACAAAACTCAACGTCCGTCGTCATCAGGAAAAATGATACAAATGACATTTACAGTAAATAACAGAACAGAATATATTTAATAAGAAGTCGAAGTAATTTTTTTTTTTAAAATGAAAAATAAAAGCACTTTTCCATAAACAAAAGAGGTGGGAATATGAAATATTGAATAAATTATGTTTATATAAAATAATTTCTTCTGGATTTTTTTTTAATTTTAGAAAAATGTGATTTTTAATATGTTGTTTCTGATACAATTTTCTTTTATATATCTTTTCCCTTTCCCCTACCATAGTAATGAAGAAATAAAATTCTATATTTAGCAGAATAACTTTTTTAAATGTTATTGTATATGTATTAACAAATTAACTAAAGCGATAATTATAACATTTATCAAATATAGTCAGTTCAGTGTACAAGCAGTAATTATTTCAAAATACTAAATATGTACGATTGATAATTCGCTTAAGGTAAAAGAAAAAATACTAAAAGAAATATTTCAAAATAAACCCGCTAGCGTAAATTACAACTGTAACAAATTAATAATCGGTTTTAAACAACTAACGTACGAGATAATAAATAAAACAAAGTTAACATCAAAAACTCATTCATTACTTAAGTATTTCTTTTCAATAAAATAATCAATGTACTGATTGTATCGCGAATAAAACAGGTTACATACCAAATCAAATCGATCTGAATCTAAATATAAAATATTGAAATTGCAATGCACTAAGCACTGATCTAGTTTACTTTTGTAAGAAATAACAATAAAGAGAAAAAAAGAACAGTCAATTCTAATTGTTGCCATATGTGAGAAAACATATGCTTGATTATGTTCCGACATTAAATTGTAACCATGACATTGTTACGTATATGTTAAGTCTGTTTAGTTGTAATAGTTTAATAAGTGTTACAGAAACTAGATTACATGTGACTATTGTACATACGTCGTATCTAGTTTAACATAACTTTCTACGTATGCAAATATTTTTGTTAAATTTATTATAAAATACAAGAAGTGCTTGTTAAGTAAGGTCAACAATTCTATTAAATATATTTAGGACTGAGCATAATAAAATACAACCGGTTTCTGTTAAAGTTCTGTATTAATAATTATTTATAATCAACGTTTCGACGAACTCAACGGAAAAATAATACAAATTACATTT
The DNA here is from genome assembly GCA_963966155.1 of Clivina fossor. Lineage (NCBI taxonomy): Eukaryota > Metazoa > Arthropoda > Insecta > Coleoptera > Carabidae > Clivina > Clivina fossor. The sequence continues at coordinate 11,513,005 of OZ014564.1, read as the reverse complement.
TTTAGAGTAAATAAGAGCCAATTTTTTTATTAACGCAAAATCTTTCAGAACTTATTATATTAAAATAAAACTGTTTTAGGTTAAAGTTCTGTATTAATATAAATTTATAATCGATTTTTCGACAAAATGATCGTCTGTCTTCATCAGAATGAATGTTACAGATGATATTTTCAGTAAATAACAAAACATAGAAACAAGTTACTAGGTAACAAATAAGTAACTAGATCATACAATTTATAGATTTTTAAATTAATCAGTGCTTTCACGGTGATTGATGTTATCCTTTTCTTTATAAATTTTTATTGCTTCTTTTATCAATCTGCTGCTAATATTGATTAGTCTAGCAATAATAATAATTGATAAGAGAAACAATAGAAATTTATATAAAAAAAAGGATAACATCAATCTCTGTGAAGGCACTGAGTTAAATAAAATTTGGATTCCATTAATTAAAAAAAATCTATAAATTGTATATGATCTAGTTACCAAGTAACACTCATTAACAATTTTGTTCGATGTAATTTTTATATTTTATTTTATGTATTTTCAAACATTATTTAAAAAGTTTTGCAAATTTACAAAAAAAAAAAAATAATGTACTTACATTTATTTAAATTAAAATTGTTTAAAGATAATTATTATTATTGTTATAAACACTTAATTTTTTGTCGGAATAATTTTGAATAGAATTAATAAAATACGAGCATAAAAGGCAGTTCCAATGAAATTAATTATAATTTAGCAAACACATAATTCGCAAAATAAAAATGTATTCAACTGCTTGGGACATAACTATACATTAATTTATTATTTTACTGTATAATTAGTAGCGGAAATTTATTTTTCAAGTTTCCGAAAGTCACTGGCTGCAAGATGAGTTATATATAATTAATGTCGGAGATTTGTTGTAATAAATATCATTCAAGTTAGTTAAGTTGATTTTAAAATCTATGTTTTGACGAATACGACTAACTGGTAATTAAATAATTATCATCGCTATAGTTAAACGCATTCTAAAGCCGGCTTAATACGAGGCGCTATCAAAAAGTTTCTAAACCCGAACTGAATAGGTTGACAGAGGTTACCAGATTTAGAAATTTCTTTTTTTAAAGCTAAATTTAATTTCACATTTTATTTTTTCCAAAGAAGCCCGTTTGAGTATATACAATGCAGTTTTGGTGCCTACGTTGATGTATGGTAGTGAATGTTGAATTTGGTTGCAAAACCATAAACGGAAAATGACTGCTGTGGAAATGAGATTTTCACGTGGGGTATGTACGTAAATAGGAGAGATCGGGTACGAAATACGATTAGTGTATGATGAGTGTGAAATTGAAAAAAATGTTGTAGCAAAAGTTGGTTTTAGTCAGTTAAGATGGTTCGGACATGTTGAGCGAATGTCTAATGAACGTTTGGTTAAAAAGATTTATTTGAATGATTTTGATAGTATACGTTTGCGTGGACTTCCGATGAGTAGTTGGAGTGGTATGATTGAGAGTGTTTTGCGTGAGCGAAAGTTTCCAAGTAGTAGGAATAAAAGAGCATGTATGAGAGGAATTATTAATGTGGATGAAGCGAAAGTTGCTTGTTTGGATAAGAATGTTTGGAGGCGACTGATTTCGCAATGATGAAAAGAGTTTGTGCCACATCCTTTTGGGTACATGGCGTGATTTATTATTTATTTATTATTATTATTATTATTATTATTTTATATACATATTTGAGAAAAAATAATTTTACACGCAACTTCAATCACGCTAAACTTTCCCATTCCATATTCCTGGTTAAAACTGAATCTGTATGATTTATCTTACGTTTTTGTCCAACGGTACAATCACGGCTGATACGGTTCGGTATTTTTTGACATCACCCCGTATTGTATGAAATGAGAGAAGCGAAAAAATGTACGTATATTTCCGTATTTGTTTGCTTATGAAATAATATATATAACGGTAGTGACAAAATCAGCAGACTATATACAGAAAGTTTCATATATAATGAGATAAATTAATAATGACAAGAGTTAACAGTAAAGCACCCAAATACGACCTAAGTAAATGAGTAGCATCAGAACGCGTGACGAACAAACGAAATATACCGTGTGTTTGTTAAAAACATCACTTTCAGGAAAGATAATTACAAAAAAAGAGAATGAAAAATATTGCTAGCTATTTCTCATTTGAAATAGAATACGACGAGTACAAGTGCACTTTCAAGATTTTTCTTGGCTATTGTATCTTTTGAAAATCATGTTTTTACTATTTTATTTTATAAAAATATTCGAAAGAAATATAGAAAGTAATATTGATGATAATGTTTTGTTAAATCGATATAATTTTTCTAAAATAAATAATTTTAAAATTTGTGTCTCAATCCGTTATATCACATATTAAGGGAGGTATTGCACATACATACATACATACATACATACATACATACATACACAATCACGAAATGTACCCAAAAGGGTGTGGCACAAACTCTTTTCATCATCCCGAAATTATTCGCCTCCAAACAAGCAACTTTCGCTTCATCCACATTCATAATTCCACTCTCATACATGCTCTTTTATTCCTACTACTTAGAGACTTCCGCTCACGCAAGCCACTCTCTCAATCATACTACTCCAACTATTCATCGGACGTTCACGCAAACGTATACCATCAAAATCATTCAAATAAATCTTTTTAACCAAACGTTCATTAGACATTCGCTCAACATGTCCGAACCATCTTAATTGACTCTAACACGGGGCAACTTTTGCTACAACATTTTTTTCAATTTTACATTTATCATACACTAATCGTATTTCGTACCCGATCTCTCCTATTTACACCACATACCCCACGTAAAAATCTCATTTCCACAGCAGTCATTTTCCGTTTATGTTTTTGCAACCAAACCCAACATTCACTACTATATATCTTTATTTTGCATATACCGAGTCATAGAGAAACTAGCATTCATAAATATTTATTTAACTGGGCTTAAGACGAGCTTTAGTTACAACTGTACAAATTATGTAATTTCTCCGAATAGTTATTGTTACCTGTTGGATTAATAGTAGGTGTATGTTGTTTAGCTTCTTTGCCAGCCTTGCACAACGAATAAATATGATGCCATGGTTTCCATGGTTCAGAATTGGTATTTGCTTGAAAGATATCCGTTTGCCATTCAATGGCGAATGGATGCGTGTAGCCCAAATATATCAGGGTGTTAATTCCACTGATAAAACAACGCATAAATTCACTTGCTAACAAATGCTTATTACGACTGACCAAATCTGGATACATTGTATTTTCCGTATATAATACTACTTTGTCCTGGAAAAACATTCTATCATACTTTATAAGTACAATAAAAATTATTCTATAGGGCAATTTATAACCGTAAGTAAAAAGTGTTAAATATAATTTTGTCTTATTTTCATTTTTACCACTTTGACTGCAAGGAAAATTTTTTTTTTTAAATTTATTGTGGCTACATTATTTATTCGATTTTTATCAAATTTTCAGGAAAGTTTCTCCTAGTGCACACATAAATTATAATTTTATTAAAGATATTGTGTTGCCAACTTTCCGAAAAATGTCAAAGTGGTCTATATATGGGTTTACCCATATACTTCTAATCTTGTTAGTCAAAGGATTAGAAGGAATTAAAGTTTTATTAATATAATGGAGAAAACAAGAAAATAAGTTTTTACCACTTTGACTGCAAGGAAAAATTAGTATAGCGTTTGGTACGGTGTCGGTAACATTTTTCTAAAAATAATTGTGTATAGAAATTTTTCATATAGCCTTTAGATGACGAATCTGAACTTAGTTTCTGTGGGTGTATAGATGTGCGTCGTCAGCTCGCTCGCTCGGTCGTAAGTCAAAATTTTGTGGCCGCCACTCCGCCTAGACGGTTCAACCGATTTTAATGAAATTTACAGGATAAATTTGTCTAGTGCCCAAGAAAAAAAATTACTAAAGTTTTTAAAAATTCATATTGGCTACATTACTTATCCGATTTTGATCAAATTTTCAGAAAAGATATCCCTAATGCTCCCATTAATTATATAATTTTATTAACATCCAGTGTTGCCAACTTTCCGAGAAAAAAATTACTAAAGTTTTTAAAAATATATTATTTAACCGATTTTACTCAAATTTTCACAAAAGATTCTTCTAATAATCATATAATTTATGTAATTTTAACAAAATACAGTGTTTTCAACTTTTCGAGAAAAAATTTACAAAAATTTTTATAAATTTATTATGATCACTTTATTTAACCGATTTTAATCAAATTTTTATAAAAGATTTTCTTAGTGCCTAAATAAATTATGCAATTTTAACAAAATACAGTGTTGCCAACTTATTGAGAAAAAAAATCACAAATTTTTTTAAGAATTTATTGTGGCTACATTATTTATTTGATTTTGATTAAATTTTCCGAAAAGTTTCTCCTACAGTGTTGCCAACTTTCCAAGAAATGTCAAAGTGATCTATATATGGGTTTACCCATATACTTTTAATCTTGTTTTTTTAATTTTTAATAAATTTGAAATTTAAATTAAGATTAACAATATAATTGTGAAATATTGTTTTATAACAATTTTTAACAATAATTTAAACATAACATCAAATAAAATATTTCTTAATGTACCAGCACAAATTAACGCACATGGTTTTGATTTTTACATAACATAATATATAGGCAATTAGGCAACACTGTTTTATTATTACCGCAAGAGGCGCTGAATACTTGCTGATACACTAATACGATCACTAATACATTCAACTTGAAAAATAATTTTCTTATTTATTATAAATTTTTTTGTTTGAAACATATATTTACATACAGTGTAAAAAAAATTCAGTAATTTTACATGAAAACTGGCGGCAACTGATTATATTATTTTTACAAAAAATGTATGTTTTGCTAAAATAATACGTAATTTTTTCACTATAGTTTATATTTAAAGTGGCAACTTTTTTACATATAGATATTTTAATGTATATTTTGATCAAAAAAAAAAAATTAAAATTGTGCAAGGACCCCATTGAAATGGACCTTTAGCTTATACAACAATTTCTAATTAAAATATTCTCTCCAATAAGTTATCAAATTTTTTACACCTGTTATAAGTTGCCCTATATAATTTTTTTATGTTAATCCTGCACAGGGAGTTAGAAAAACATATAATAAAGTTCAAAAGATTTATACTGCAAAGTCAGGTTAAGTTTCTTTTACAAAAAAAAATCGCTAAAGAAGTATATTAAAAGTTTTATACTTTAATAAGGTATTCGCATTTAATTACTTCATCATTATATCAAGAGAGATGAAGAAATTTCTCGCTAAACTTTATATATCATCATTTTTTGTATTAAATTTTGATGTTTTTTCTTATTCTACAAGAGAAAATATTTTCAAAGAAATATTAAAACTTTCGTTATTATATACTGTAATTAAAATGTATATTTACCATATTTTAAATTTATAAATTTTATTTTTATTACATATAAAAACATTTTAGCCCGTATTATAAACTATATTTTAAAATTGATTTTAACTAATATCGGTTTTAAGACAATGTAACTGTTATAAAATAAAATAAAATATCCAAAAATATTTTAGCAATATAGATTTATAGTATTGTTTCCTGAAGCAGGATTTCATAACTGATTCGATATCTATCGCTATCATTACCATGTATTATTAGACAATACGATAATGATAGATAATTAATACGATTAACAGAATCTCACCATTTACGTCTTACAACTATAGAAGAAAATATGAAAATACATAAATTAATTATAAGTATTTTAATATTATTTTGCAATTTTTTAGCTTAAATATATAATTTAAAAAATATAAAATTATGTCTTAGAAACGTTTGGTTACGAGTGGTTGAGAGTGGTTTGCGTGAGCGAATGTTTTCAAGTGGAAAGAATAAAAGAGCATGTATGAAAAGTATTATAAATGTGGATGAAGTGAAAGTCGCTTGTCTGGACGGAAATGTTTGACGGAAATTAATTTCTGCTTAAATGGAAAAAATTTATGCCACACACTCAATGATGTGATTGTGTATGTATATATATATATATATATGGCCCATTTAATTTTTATATATTTGATATATATTTTTATATTTAATATAAAATTCAAATAAACTAATTAAAATTGCTTAATAAGTAATTTTAAGTAAACGTCAAAAATAATTTTGACAAAAATACTTTTAAATGTGAGATAAGAATATGGGCATAAGTTTTACATACATACATAATCACGTTTTATACCCAAGAGAATGTGGCACAAACTCTTTCCATTATCTAGAAATTAATTTTCTCCAAATATTCCTATCCAAAGAAATAACCCTATAACTTTATTTACATTTATAATATTTCTCATATATGCTCTTTTATAAAAGCTCTTTTTTTTAAAAATATATTCTTACTATTTGGAAACTTTTTAAAAATAACTTTAGGATTTAGTTCTGTATTAATTTTAATTTTAAACACGATTAGAAGTGTATATGGGTAAACCCATATATAGACCACTTTGACTTATCACATAAATGATAAGAAACAGGAACAAAAAAATTTTTCACCGAAAGTTGGCAACGTTGCATTTTACTAATATATAATATTATAGGCGCTACACAGACGCTATACAGACACCGTACCAAACACTATACCACTTTTTCCTTGCAGTCAAAGTGGTAAAAATTGATGTTTTAACGTACTCTACGTACATCATCAGGAAAAATGATGATGTATGTAGAATATATCAAAACATCGATTTTTAAATAAAATTAATAAAAAAAGCCGTTTTATTTTATTTTTGCGAGTCAATAGTGATTGTTTAAAAAGATTACAAATAGTATAGTGGCGACAAGATAAAAAGATAGGGACGTCATCAATTTTTGTCACTAGGCAAATAACGTCACTCACTACTATGATTATATGAGCTTCTCGCGTACAGCAGACAGGGGCATTTAATGGCCCATTATTTTCCTTTTCTTGTTCAAAATATGAAATTAAATTGCCAACTAACTGTTGACATCGCCTAGACCATCTTTTTGCCATAATAAATTACAAAAATACACATTCAAAATATAACGTCAAATGAACTAATATAAACGTACTGTGACTTTTGACATTGAAAATCAATGCTGCCAAATATAACAAAAATAAATAAGTTAATTTCGATAAAAAAAATCCAATAATATTCGATATATTTGTATATATTACATTTTAATTTTGATTAAAATAACATACATAAATAGTTTATTATATGCAGAATAGAATAAAATAAATTTTGTTCATTAGTGAGTTTCATGTTGTTAAGTTTTATCACGTGATTATGACGTACCTATCTTTTTATCTTGTCGCGACTATAGTAAAAATATTAATATTTAATTGGTTGTAATGCAAATGCGAAATAAATATTTGTCAGTATGTCAATCATTAGAAAACCGTTGTTTTTCCGTAAATCCATTAATCATATTGTACTAGTTGAATAATGTAAGTCTTTACAACTTGACTGTCTGTCATAACAACTGTTCATTTTGTTATTGTAACTGGTAAATAAATAAATAATATAGAAGAAATAACAGTTAGATGTTTTACCCTGTGTAAATGTGCTCTGATCCAGTTAAATTTCGTCTGCAAACTCCACGGCATTGGTATCTCATAGAAATCTTCAAATTCTGATAAATCTATCGGACTCTCATGATCTGAACCGAAATTTGAGGTTTTTGTTTTTGCCATAGCCTGTTAATAATAATAATAATAATAATAATAATAATAATAATAATAATAATAATAATAATAATAATTTTATTTAAATAGCATTTAGCTAATAAAAAATGCATACATTATATAAATACATAAAATGGTATAAAATTATGTGATATTTTTACAAAAGTTTTCTTATTTATAACAAATCTTTATTTTAACATGGTCTTAGGAACTTGCTTCCGTTTCTGTTTGTCTGTTTATTTGTTTGCCTGTTCGGTACAAATTTTGCAATCGATTTTAAACTAACTTTCTGATGAGCTAGAGACTTGAAACATTAAACATAGCTCACAACTGGATGACAATGTAATATTAACTAATTAATTAAAAATATTAAAAATATTAAATTAAAATTAATTAACAAAATTATTGTGACAGATAGATAAACTTCTGAATAATTGTAAAATTTCTGATTAATTTTCTAACATTTTGTTTAAACACTAGTAAACCAATTTACTAGTTATGACTTACTGCGTCCCGACAAAATTTGTCTTCGATTTTTAATTATTGTAAATTGTTTATTAAATATTTATTTATGTGGGTACAAAAATTTATAAACTAGTAAATTGGTTTACTAGCGCTTAAATAAAATGTTAGAAAATCAACCAGTAATTTTAAAATTATTCAGAAGTTTATGAATTATCAATTACTAAAATTTTTTTTGGAATTTTCCTAACGTCAAGAACTAGGTCTAAAGTTGTTAAGAAATTGACTGGAAAATGGCGTAGCCGTGAAATAGCATATAGGCATTTAGCATTTGTTTTATTTTTGTTCCAATTTCACGGCTAATGTCATTTTCAGTCAATTTCTTGACAACTTTAGGGCTAATTCCTGACGTTGGGATGGTTCCAAAAAATATTTTGTTGATTGATTTACATGTAAAAAAGTGTTTCCTAAAACATTTATCCCAAAGTTTTTTTTGTAAACTAATTTGGGAAGCAGGAAATCGCACATGTCTGATTTTTCATGCTAATTCCTTATGTACGACGGTCCAAGTCAACACACGGTATATGTATATATATATATATATATATATATATATATATATAAACTTGAAGATTGAAGAAGAGTAATATATTTTACACTCTTCAACATACATTACAGAATAGAAATATTATGTTATAAATACATACGCATTATTTTCAGTATTTTAATTAATTAATTCAACGTGATATATTAATTAAATATTTAATTAATGTCATATACGTTTATAATACATGTATTTATATTTAATACATTTAACAATGTTAATCAGTTTAATCTGTTTATGAGACAAGATGAATCCATAGTGTTTTTTATATAAAAATGTTTGAAAACAATATTTGCCTGGGGGAGGATAAGCAATTTGAGAGCGAAACGAAACAAAAACATCCATACTCATGTATTTGTGTGTGTGTGTGTGTGTGTGTTCAAGTGTGGGAAGGATAAATATAAAAAAAAGGGTGTGGTTAGTATCCAGAAGAGTCGTGTGACACACTGACATTTATCCCAGGGATAAAATACGTACAGGAAATATATTTCAGATAAATCCCACATTGTTTTACTCTTTTTCACTTGTTTTTTTCCAATTTTTTATTGCTTTTATCTTGCACAACCATACATATTTATCTATGTACATGTTTTTCAATCGATGTACATTTATTATTGTATTTATTACATACAAAACAGATACATATTATGCCATAAATACATAGGCATTATATTCAATACTTGTTTGTAGGAAAATTGTGAGTTTAACATAACTCATTCTATTAAAATAAAACGAATTTAGGTTCTAGTTCTGTATTAATATTTATTAATAGGAATGTAAATGTTTCCAAAGAAGCCTGTTTGAGTATATACAATGTAGTTTTGGTGCCTACGTTGATGTATAGGGTAGTGAATGTTGGGTTTGGTTGCAAAAGCATAAACGGAAAATGACTGCTGTGGAAATGAGATTTTTACGTGGGGTATGTGGTGTAAATAGGAGAGATCGGGTACAAAATAGATTAGTGTATGATGAGTGTGAAATTGAAAAAAATGTTGTAGCAAAAGTTGGTGTTAGTCAGTTAAGATGGTTCGGACATGTTGAGCGAATGTCTAATGAACGTTTGGTTAAAAACATTTATTTGAATGATTTTGATGGTATACGTTTGCGTGGACGTCCGATGAGTAGTTGGAGTGGTATGATTGAGAAAGTAACTTGCATGAGTGAAAGTTTTCAAGTAGTAGGAATAAAAGAGCATGTATGAGAAGAATTATAAATGTGGATAAAGCGAAAGTTGTTTGTTTGAATAGGAATGTTTGGAGGCGACTGATTTCGGGATAATGAAAAGAGTTTGTGCCACACCCTTTTGGGTACATGGCGTGATTGTGTATGTATGTATGTATGTAATAATCGACGTAGTATTCAACGAACTCAACATCCATCTTCATCAGGAAAACTGATACAAATAACATTTACATTAAACAAACAGAACATGGAATTAGGTTGTAGTTCTCTCCAAGACTCGTGCTGCAAATTTTCATACTCGTAAGAAATTAGTATCAATCTGTGCTCATTGCACAATATACTATTTTATTATCTGGTACATATTTCTAAAAAATACATTTATATTATAATTTATAATAATAATTAACATGAAATTGAGTTGTAACCTAATTTAGTAAATAAAGTAATTAAAGTCACATAAAGCTGAACAATGCATGCATTTATCTTTTCAGACTAGACAAAAAAAAACCAAGTTTTTATCAAAATTTCATATGGAAGTAATCTGCAAATGAAGAACACAAACAATAGAATTAGAATTTGAGATTACAGCTATACATGTCTAGTTTGTAATTGTAAAACAATACGAAAATCCCATGGCAAACATTGTGTTTGTGTGTTCGCTATTTGGTAGACACGTGAAAATATTATACAAATAATACTGTAACTTAGATGCACAGTGCAAAATCTTTACAGTGCGATTTCCGTAGCTAATCTGACACAATGCCGACCGCGATGTGTTGTTTAAACAACACTGAGACGAAACTTGGCATCTTCTAATCTGACTCGTTAAATCTAAACCAGGATGAAACGCCGGACAGGGATACAATATACCAACGGTGGGCAAATGCGGCTCCGAGAGCCGCATGCGGCTCTTCACTGAGTCAAGTGCGGCTCCCATAAAGTTTTAGAGGATGGGTGACATATTTACGACACATTAGTAAATATATTTTTATGATATAGATTTCTGTTATATTTTATTTTTATTATATTTGAATTTAATTACTTACTAAAATTTTGAAATAATTATTTTCTTTCTCATTGTTATATTTTTATGTTTATATGTTATAATGATATTTTTCTAGGTTTTTATATTGTGACTTGTGAAAATATGCAATTATATTAAATAAAAAATTTAATTTGTGTATGGCTCTTTATAGAATATTAAAAACCGGATTGCGGCTCTCTTAGGCCTCATGTGTGCCCACCCCTGCAATATACCAAACACACTATAGAGATACTTATACATACAAGCTGTTCCAAAAATTATTATTTAAGAAATTCTTCGAAATGTGTACACTAAAAAAAACATTACTTTAAAACCGACATTTTCACTATTTTAGTAGATTGAACTGAAATAATCAATATTTTTGCATAAAATTAATGTTTTAAGTGAGCGGAATGTTTGGCCGAAACGGTTTCTTCAAATTCGCAAAAATTTCAAAGTTATAGCCAAAAACGTGAGCGCATGCACGACCGTCAAATAGGGATTTAACAACTTTAAAGCTCGATTTCTCGCAACGTAAATTTGTATCAATATTTTTATACGGATATTTTCGGTGAAGAAAATTACTTTTATTCAAAACGCCATAATTTTGTGAAAAATTTACATTTATTGAAGATTAAAATTACACTTTTAATCTTCAAGGATGTTTATTTGAAACTTTTTTATTTTACAAGACGGCTATCATGGGTGCCAGCAGGCCATATTTTCTTTGAGGAACCTCGATCGACGCCAATTTGCGGCCATACAGTGCATTGCAAAAATGTTAGCTATTTATGGAAAATTTCTAACAGCAAATTTGTTGAAGTTTTGCAAATTTACTAAAAGACACTTTATTAAAAAAAAAAACTAATATTATATACATATATACTTTTTCATTTCGTTGGTAATATATCATATTACCATAATTAATTAAATACTTTTGGCGTTGAAAATTGTTTTTTACAGTGAATTAAACGCCGTGTATATTTATTACAAAGAACTAATTAAACATTAGTTATTTTTTAGATGAAGAAAGATAAACTATGGCCGCGAAAGTCAGAGGTCCCGGGTTTGACCCTCGGCAGAGTCAATACTTTTCTTTATCTAAAAAATAACTAATCTTTAATTAGTTTTTTGTAATAAATATACACGGCGTTTAATGCACAAAAATTCACTGTAATAAATAATATTACCATAATGTTTGCAATAGTACTGGTATTATGTATTTATTTGAATGATTTTGATGGTATACGTTTGCGTGGACGTCCGATGAGTATTTGGAGTGGTATGATTGTGAGAGTGGCTTGCGTGAGCGAAAGTTTCCAAGTAGTAGGAATAAAAGAGCATGTATGAGAGGAATTATGAATGTGGATGAAGCGAAAGTTGCTTGTTTGGATAGGAATGTTTGGAAGCGACTGATTTCCGAATGATGAAAAGAGTTTGTGCCACACCCTTTTGGGTACATGGCGTGATTGTGTATGTATGTATGTATGTATGTATTATGTATTTTTAAACAATTATGTTCTAAAATGTACAGCAGTTGAGTAATTATACCTACATTTTACATTACATTTTTTTTTTTTAGAGTGTATTTATCACTTTTCAACTGAAGTCTTCATTATTATTTATAAACATACAATTTTTTTCTTAACAAAAATGTAATTTAATGATTGTATATTTCTATCTTTTCGATAATATCTTTTTATGAAATTGAAACGTAAGTTTTGCACCAGCCTGTACAATACTGGTATGATTGTTCCAAACTCCTACTCGGAATCTGCAACGGCGATATTTACCAGCTAATTAGTGGCTTCGTAGTGTTCACTCTGTTCATTTCACTTCAGTTTGTACAATATTGTGAGTTAGGAACGTGGCGTGGTTTAGTTGGTTCTGTGGGTTCTGTGTAAGCAAGCAGGCAACGGCAGGCCACGACGGCTGCCTGCAATGATTCCAACGTCAGATATAACTGACCTACTATAATACTAGCGTTAGCTTTAGCGGTACAACGACAACGTTGCACACTATATACAAACCGACCATCAGCAACCGTTTGCGTTGTTTGTGTTTGCTTTTTTTTATTTTTCTGTTTGCACATTTAGAATAGACCAAGAAAATTGCTAATATTAAAATAAAACGACTGCAGGTTATAATTCTGTATTAATATTTATTAATAATCGACTTATTTTTACCACTTTGACTGCAAGGAAAAAATGGTATAGCGTTTGGTACAGTGTCTGTAAGATTTTCAAAAACAAAAATTGTGTATAGAAATCTTTCATATAGCCTCTAGATTAGACGAATCTGAACTTAGTTTATGTGGGTATATGGATGTGCGTCGTCAGCTCGCTCACTCACTCAGTCGTAAGTCAAAATTTTGTGAGCGCAACTCCTCCTAGACGGTTCAACCGATTTTAATGAAATTTTCAGGATAAATTTGTCTAGTACCCAAGATGGTCATTGGTTTTGGTTTTTTCCAGTAATGCCAACTTTCCGAGAAAAAAATTACTAAATTTTTTAAAAATTCATATTGGCTACATTACTTAACCGATTTTGATAAAATTTTTAGAAAAGATATCCCTAATGCTTCCATTAATTATATAATTTTATTAATATCCAGAGTTGCCAACTTTCCGAAAAAAAAATTTACCAAAATTTTAAAAAATTTATTTTGATCACTTTATTTAACTAATTTTAATTAAATTTTCATAAAAAAAATTTTTAGTGGCTAAATAAATTATGCAATTTTAACAAAATACAGTGTTGCCAACTTACCGAGAAAAAAAATCACAAATTTTAAAAAAAATTTATTGTGGCTACATTATTTATTCGATTTTGATTAAATTTTTAGAAAAGTTTTTCTTTGCGCCCACATAAATTATAATATTATTAAAATACAGTGTTGTCAACTTTCCGAGAAATATCGAAGTGGTCTAATATAAGTTTACCCATATACTTCTAATCTTGTTTTTTTATTTTTCTGTTTGCACATTCAGAATAAACCAAAAAATTGCAAATATTAAAATAAAACAACTGTAGGTTATATATAGTATTAATATTTATTAATAATCGACTTATTTTTTAATTTACCCTAAATGTCTAAATTACTCTAATTTATTTTTACCAAACTTTCCTAACCAGACAAGCAACTTTAGTTTTATCCACATTCATACTGACACTCTGGCATGCATGCTCATCTATTCCTACCACTTGGAAACATTCGCTCACGCAAAATATTCTCAATCATACCGTTCCAACTACTCATTGGACGTCCACGGAAACATATACCTTCAAAATCATTCACAAATATGGTTTTAACCAAACGTTTATTAGACATGTGCAACAACATTTTTTTTTTCAAATTGCACACTCATCATACAATAATTTATTTCATCATTTTATTATCATTTCTAGTTACACCACATACTCCACGTAAAAATCTCATTTTCCCAGCAGTCCTTTTTCCTTTTACGCTTTTGCAGCCAAACCTAACATTCACTACCGTACATCAATATAGACACCAAAATAGCATTGTATATGTATATTTAACGGGCTTCGTTCTGTACAACGGTGTTACATAATTACAAATTTAATCATGCGTTACCGTAAGTTTGTAATAATTAATAACATTGAAATGTGTATTATTTCGAGATAATTATCTATAATTAATGAATATAATTATCTAATTTAGCTGTCAAATAAACTAATAAGCTAAACGAAAATAACGAAAGTTTATTTCGTGCAAGAGAAAATCCACTCAAATTAACATAATTATTTCTCTAATAATAATATAGGTATAATTTTATAATTGACTTTATTAATATGTGATTAGTTTAAATAACGATAACTATTAAATTATTGATTTATATTATATTTGAATTGTTTATTGAACATGTAAATCAAGGCTAATGCAAATAAAATGTATATGTCAATAAAATGCAAATTTGGTTTATATAAATAAATACATAAAATTTAAATTTGCCTCATTTTTTTTTTATCATATTTATTTTCAATATTTCAATAAATTTTATGCAATGTATCTAAAAAAAAATATAGCAGTTTCATATTTTTTATAAAAATTAAAGAGTCATTTTGGAAGAGCAACTTATTTTTGTTACTATATTTGAATAATTCATGACCAAAAACAGAATTATCGATTTTTTAGTCTTACTTCTAAGCTATTTAGAAAAAATAAAAAATATATAGCAGTGTCGAAAAACGTTCTAAAATAAAAGTTATTAACTATAACTTGTTTAGCAACTTTAGTTAAATAAAGTTTTTAAAAATATGCTTCAGCTGTTGCGAAATATTCGCAAAACACATAAAAGTAACATTAATAAATTATAACTTTCGGTTGGCAGATCTTTATAAAGGTTGATCAAATTGAGAAGCTTAAATATTAACTCAGAACTCATTAAATTAAAATTAAGCAGCTTTAAGTTCTAGTTTTGTAATAATTTATTAATAAATCAACGTTTCGACGAACTGAACGTGCGTCTTTATCAGGAAAAAAGAGAAATGTTTCTATCTTTTTTCCTGATGAGGACGTACGTTTAGTTCGTCGAAACGTTGATTATTAATAAATTATTACAGAACTAGAACCTAAAGCCATTTAATTCTCAAATACCAAATTTCATAACAAATCGATTAGCCGAATTGGATCAACAAATGAACATCACGCTAAAAACAATTGATTTGTGTATTTTGAAATGAATGAATTACACTTAAAATATTTTATTAGTATTATTACTCAAAATATGTACTAAGTCTCATTATTTTGATGAATTATTACAGATATTAGTACGCAAGCTGTAATATTACAAAATGTAAGAATAATTTTACATAATTTAACAAGATGTAATTCTACATTAAATATGTGATGCAATTTGCAAAAAATAAGCACTTTTACACAGTTATTAGGACACTTTTACTTACTTTATGTGATTATTATGAATTACGTAAAAATTACGAAATTTTGAGGTAGAAATACAGAATATTTATGATAAAATAATATTACATATTTTTTATAGTAGAATTTTACTACTGTTTTTTCTGTAATTTCGATTATTATTTTAACAGTATATGTAAATGTATATAGCGTATTTTTTAGTAAATAGAATTTATTATTTATTTAAAAAATAAAAACTAAATATTCAATAAAGCTGTAATAGTTCTGCTTAAAATTCCATCATTAGTACTTATATTGTTTGATGACTTACAATGATAGATGGACGACTTGCATCCCATTTTTCAGTATTAATTTCCGCATCGTTCCATTCTGGCCAGATGATCTCACGTCGATTTACGGTTGGTGTAGGTGATTCGACTTCCACTGGTCCACCTCCAGCTGTCAAACGTTGCTGACCACTCGATTTTCTCTCCGACGAATTGCGTTTCTTTATTTTTGACATATTTCTAATTATATACACTAGCTAAAAAAAATTCAATATATATGAATCATAAATTTTAAATGCTGGTTGTAAGGTTTTGGGTGCTTTGGGAACTTTTGCTAGGAATGTAAATGTTTCCAAAGAAGCCTGTTTGAGTATATACAATGCAGTTTTGTTTTGGTGCCTACGTTGATGTATGGTAGTGAATGTTGGGTTTGGTTGCAAAAGCATAAACGGAAAATGACTGCTGTGGAAATAACATTTTTACGTGGGGTATGTGGTGTAACTATAGGAGAGATCGTGTACGAAATAGATTAGTGTATGATGAGTGTGAAATTGAAAAAAATGCTGTAGCAAAAGTTGGTGTTAGTCAGTTAAGATGGTTCGGACATGTTGAGCGAATGTCTAATGAACGTTTGGTTAAAAAGATTTATTTGAATGTTTTTGATGGTATTCGTTTGCGTGGACGTCCGATGAGTAGTTGGAGTGGTATAATTGAGAGTGTTTTGCGTGAGCGAAAGTTTCCAAGTAGTAGGAATAGAAGAGCATGTATGCGAGGAATTGTGAATGTGGATGAAGCGGAAGTTGCTTGTTTGGATAGGAATGTTTGGAGGCGACTGATTTCGGAATGATGAAAAGAGTTTGTGCCACACCCTTTTGGGTACATGGCGTGATTGTGTATGTATGTATGTATGAATGTATAATCTACATATTAATATTTCTCTTTAATATTTTACTGTAATTGTGTAATTACTTATTTATATATAAAAAAATACAACAATACAGTGATTTATATAATAATTTCATTACAAATATAAAATCCAAAAATAAATAACATGCAATTTGTTTTTGAGTTCAGAATAAAATTTACAATCATTTGCAATTGCAATTTTTTTTTTTTAAATTAATATTGAAATTGAACGAGAAGAATTCAACACAATACATTTATTATTTATTCAAATAATACAATATTTATTTTCGCATTGTACATACAAATAACAATAATGTTTGCATTTGTGTGACAAAAAATTTATATTAAATATTTTTTGTATTGTACTGTAAACTGTTTTTCTTTCACAGTAATCAAAATGTTTGAGCTAGATTTTATAAAATATTTCTAATATTGATGTTTATTCAATAACTTTACCGTTATCTAACATTTTTTTGTTAAACACAATACAGAAATAGTAAATTACCATTACAAAATGATATATGTAAATGTTGTTTAGACAGTTTTATGACATATAAAAATAAAATAAAAATAAAATTGATGTATATTGAAATGTGTCACTCACAAATATTCAAAACACACCCTTTGCAAATGGAAGCAGGAAAAAAGGGTGTAGTCACGTCACATTCAAGATAATAAAACGTTTACTTTTGTCCAAATGTCAACTTTTTTTTTTGACATTCAGCAAAAATATTCTGTTTCAGCTACGCACAAACACAAATGATGCAAAACCGTTACTGGAAGAAAACCTTTTTCTCTATTTTGAAATATTTACGAAACGTCTGGTGAATCCTTAAAGAAAAACAAAACGAGAGCTTAGGATAATTTTTTGATACGGATAACGTATTGCCAAAAGGTCACTGTGATCCACTACGAACCGATACTGTTTTGTTCTCATTCCTTTGATAGAAAATCGAATTTGAAATATTGTAAACCCCAGATTGTTATGCAGCCAACAATGCACTGGTGATTAATTGAATGCCAGACGGATACAATCTTGATAGAATTTGCGGTCAGCATAGCTTGTACTAGGTTCTGTTTCATTTCGTACTTCAATTAAATCTACAATTGCGAAATTATTTACTACGTTAGTACAAATTGAGATTGTATTTCTCTATCTCATGAACAGACAATAAAATATTTACAGACTTGGAATGAAATTACATATTTGTAAAACTAGGTTATCTTCATAACACGATATCTATATAATATTTTTAATTCTTTTTTTACATTTCCAATATAAGAGCATGTATGAGAGGAATTATGAATGTGGATGAAGCGAAAGTTGCTTGTTTAGATAGGAGTGTTTGAAGGCGACTGATTTCGGGATAATGAAAAGAGTTTGTGCCACACCCTTTTGGGTACATGGCGTGATTGTGTATGTATGTATGTATGTATGTAAAATTCATAAGATATAACGTTATATCATCATTTCAGTAAAAAAAATGTATTTAATGTATTAAATTTTTGTAATACTAGTTTTAAAACGTACTATTTTCAATCCGAAAAATTATATTTAGAAAGTGGCTATTTATACATACGGTATGTATACGCAATTGGCTATTTATACATACAGTATTTTTACGTAATTGGCTATTTAGGGTAGGTTAGGTTAGTAGGTTGGCTTAGGTTTTTTTTTTTAGTATGTATAAATAGCCAATTGCGTATACATACCGTATGTATAAATAGCCTCATCCTTATTTTTATAATATTTTTATATTCTATCAGTAGATAATAAAAACAATTGATATCTATTACTTTTGTAACAGCTTTTTATTAGCTAATAATATTAATAATTTCGTGTTATAAATAATATATAATCAATTCACGCAGAGAGTATAAATTTTCTCATCAAAAAGTCTTTATTTTTAAAAAAAAGATTAGTATTGAGCCAAGACCAAAATATTATGTTTTATATTCAAGATTTTTTGACACGATATTTTCGATTCTTTAAAATTTTATTTAGCAAATATTTATATTATTTATAAAAACATGTTCTTCACCACATCATTTCAAAATTGAAATAAAACAAAATTACACATATATTTATATATTTACTTATTTTGTAATGTAAAGTATTTCATGTATTTGTTTTTTTGCTACAAATTTACAAATTAATTTAAAAAAATCTTTTATTGGCAATTACATGCATGTGTTTATTATAAAAAGAAGTATAGTAAAGGAAATATATTACGTGATTTTTCAGTATATCCGAAATATTTTCTTCTACTTTTTCATTAAAGCTATTCTGTCATATTATCGAAAATTTAATGAACTGATAATTTAAAACGATATTCTAACTTACATCCCAATATTCAAAATTTAATAAAACGATGCAAATAAAATAAGACAAAAATTATATTTATTTTAAATATAATACATAATTTTATTCTAATTATTCTTATAATAAAATATATTTATACAATAAAATAAATTTATACAATAAAATAAAATTAATATTACAAAATTATACAACGTATTTCTAAAACATATTTTATTAAATATAGCTGATTTAATATTATTATACAAAATAATTGATCATTTTAATCATCTTTACTTCGTCCGCCAACAATAATTTTCAGAAAACGAACAACAGGCGCTTCGAATCCTAGAGAAACCACAAATGATGTCAGGAAGGCCGTAACCACATTACCGAAAAACAATACAAGCTGAAACATAGAAATTAATTCATATCAAAATACACTCATCGCCATTAAATATAAATCAAATATTATTGGTGAGATTTTTATGCACTCTGAAAAAACGGGGATTAACGCCAAAATAGGACATTGTAACAAACATTAATGGAAATTCACAACTGTTATTTGATATGCATTAAAATAGCTTATTAAATACTTCTATCAATTTATAAAATTAAATAATCTAACAGATGAAATCTAATCTAACCTACTGACGTGTATTTATTACATCTGGCGTTCAAATTGCATCACCTGACGTGCAAATAGCCTAAATTGCAATTTCTATTATCTGGTATTCATTAACATATTTAAAAGTTTATTTATATGTACCCTAAATATTATTATCGATATAAAATTATGTAACTATATTGACCCGTATTCTCACCTCAGTTTTTCGTGAAATAGTGCTTTTGTCATTAATTTCAAAATAATTTTTTGCTTCTGTTTCTGATCAAATATGAATAGTTTTTCTATTTTTGATCATTTTTATTCTATTTAGTATTATAAAATTTAGATAAACTATTATAAAGTCTTTAATAAATAATTTTAAGTAAACGTGAAAAACATTTTTGGCAAAAATCACTTTTATAAATAAGGTGAGAATACGGGCTATAGTATTTTCATTTAAGATATAAAGGTGTCCCACAATGAGTTTACGCTATTTGTATTCTAAAAATTACATAATATTATGTCAGGAAATTTGTTATATAGGGCTATTTTGATGTGTACAGTTGTAAAATATTGGCAATAAAATAATTTCTTTATTTTAAATAAAATACTACATTCTTTATTTTACCTTTGAATTTAGGAGTAACTTTAACATATGATACATCAAAAAACATCTTATATTTCAACTTTTTTGATTTTTTTTGTTTGAAATTAGCAACAAATTTCAGGGTCCGTATCTCAAGAATACAATAAAATATTTGCAATTTGTAAACGGGGTTTTTATTAAAGAAGCTATAGGCTATCTTTTTATAAAAAAAAAAAAATTAAAACTATTTAAAAATATGCCTAGAAAATTAGTATAAACTTGAATTTCAAGAAACATGAAACTCCCATTTTTTTACTACTTTTGGAATTTTACATTAAAAAATAGTGTCAGTTTATCTTAGTTCGTTAGTATTATTACACAAAATGTATACTAAGTCTCATTATTTTGATGAATTATTACAGATATTAATATGCAAGGTGCAATTTTACATAATTTAAGAAGTTATACTAACAATACGTAATTCTACATTAAAGTATGTGATGCAATTTGCAGAAAGTAAGCAATTTTGCATACTTATTAGATTATTTTTCACTTAGTTTATGTAATTATTATTAATTATGTAAAAATTACAAAATATTTATAATAAAATTAATTTCAGATTTTTTCATAGTAAAATTTACTAATTATTCTTTTTCTTCGCTATTTTTTTTACAATGTAGTTACATTAATAAAAACAACGTATCCAAATTACATATTCTTTATTTTACTAAAGTTATGTTTTATTTTTGCAATTAGGTAACAATTATGAAACTTAAACCAGAATCTAGAGAGTGTCGCATATTTAAGCATAAAATAGTAATATTGTACAGATATGGTGTATATTAAAAATTGCTGCTCTGTGATTATTTTCATAGAAATATTCCCTGATTGTTAAGATATTTTACCGTAATGTCATCTGACAATTAGATACGTTTTACGTGTACATATATGGTAGTAGCTGTAGCATAGAAAACAAAAAACGGTAAATAATACATCGTACAGCCATAGCGTATGATGTGCTATGCTAATTATTTTGCTAGCGACATTAAAACTTCATTTCCACTAGCTTCCACATCGTATAATTATTTCACTTAAATATATACTTACTTTGGATTTTAAATATCATCACGGTTATACGATAGTAATAACCGTGACAAATACAACACCAACGATTATTTATTCTACAGTGTTTTGTTTTTCCTTTCCTTGTATCTTATTTGACTTACAAACGTTTGTAAAAACTTTCAAGTTGTAATAATCAAAAGTTATACAGTTGTTCGCCACAGAGATTGAATTATATGATAACAAATTTTATTATTTTAAATGCTAAAAATTAACCACTTCTGATGTAAGTTTTTAATAGTAATTTTCAATTTATTTGAGATTTGTGTATGTTTAATACAATGTCGATATTTAAATAAGGGTAGGGTTTATATGCATGCTACAAAAAAGTGAATTAACGCCAGAATAGAACAATGTAGCGACCATTAACAGAAATTCACAATCGTTATTTGATTTGCACATTAAAAGTAGTACACTAAATTTCAATTTATAAAATAAAACTACCTAACAAATGAAACCTAACTTAACCTAATCTAATATTAATAGGTTATTTATTTTGACGTTTCTTTTTACTGACGTGTATTGTTAATTTGTATAACCTGAAGTGCAAATAGCCAAAATTGCAAATTTTATTATTTGGCATTTATTGACATATTTACATGTTTGTTTATATACATACATACACAATCATGCCATGTACTCAAAAGGGTGTAGCACAAACTCTTTTCATCATTTCGAAATCAGTCGCCTCCAAACATTCCTATCCAAACAAGCAACTTTTGCTTCATCCACATTCATAATTCCTCTCATACATGTTCTTTTATTCCTACATACTTGGAAACTTTCGTTCACGCAAAACACTCTCAATCATACCACTTCAATTACTCATCGGACGTCCACGCAAACGTATACCATCAAAATCATTTAAATAAATCTTTTTAACCAAACGTTCATTAGACATTCGCTCAACATGTCCGAACCACCTTAACTGACTAACATCAACTTTTGCTATAACATTTTTTTCAATTTCACTCTCATCATACATTAATCTATTTCGTACCCGATCTCTCCTATTTAATATAATAATAATAATATTCATTTATTCTACGAATCAAAAATACAATTGATAAAGAATATGTCATACAAAATTTGATACAACAAGTATACCTAACTAAACTAGCTTCATATTAGATTAATTAATTATCAAACACCACATACCCCACGTAAAAATCTCATTTCCACAGCAGTCATTTTCCGTTTATGCTTTTGCAACCAAACCCAACATTCTCTACCATACATCAACGTAGGCACCAAAACTGCATTATATATACTTCTTTAAATAAAATATATACTTAATTATTGAAAATTTTAATAATTTTGAACATTTGTTATAAAATAATCTTACTTGCATGTTGACTATTTTATTTTGTATTTGACATTTTTCACTTAAAATAATTTGTCTAACAAACTGTTAAAATTGGTTACATTATAAATCACCCGGTATAAATATTTAAAAAAATAAAAAACATCACGATTTTATATAAAATATTTGAATAATGGAAATTTTTGTATTTTATGACCTTCCTAACAAACTGTTACAGTTTGGTACACTCATTATAAATCACCCTGTATTTATCAATACAGTAGAGACTGTGTAATGTGTATTTTTATTAGATGTATTTTAAAAGTTAAATCAGTGAATTGTTTAACGAGAGATTTTTGTAGTTTACTTTATCGGGGCAAGTAAATCTGTATTCGATTGAATTGAATGTTATCGGTAGTACCGCGCGCCTTACAATTTTGAGCCTCAACAGCGCAGCGGGACTCTTAAAGAAGATCGAGCACCTGTATATTGTTTCTTTATTCAATATAATCTATGCACACAACATGTTTGAGGTTGCGGGGCAGATCAAGCGATTTTGCAATAGCTTTTCGCGCACACGTTCTCGTATCTCTCTTTGCCATTTACCCTGTGGATTTTCTACTCATCCGTTTTGATGTTTTATTTTATCGCTTGGTTTTTGTTTCCAACAAAAAGCAATGTCTTTTTATTTTGAAAAGTTTTTATTTTGTATATATACAGTGTGTAAAGTGATGAGGTTTCCAATAGAGAAAAAAAAATTAATATGATTTTTAGGAGAAAAACTTATTCTTTATAAAAAATTTTGCTTCTATCAAAACTCCTAATAGTCAAAGAAAAATCCAGTAATCACTTAAGATAAGATCAAAAACTTGATATTATGTCAAGTTGTTAATTTTAAATATGACTAACAGTAAGTCCGAATGTTACATCAGTATCTTGTGAAAAATGTTAAAAATATTTATCATACAAGAGACTTACTTTTTAATTATTATTATTATTATTAATTTGCCAAAATATAATTATTATTATTATTAACAAGTAATCCATGGGTAACACGATACTGATGTAACATTCGGACTTAGTCATATTTAAAATCAACAACTCGATATAATATCAAGTTTTTGATCTTATCTTAAGTAATTACTGGATTTTTCTTTGACTATAAGGGGTTTTGATAGAAGCAAAATTTTTATAAAGAATAAGTTTTTCTCATAAAACTCATATTAAAATTTCTTTCCCTATAGGGAACCTCATCACTTTACATACTGTATATACACTGTGACCAATAAAGATTGCGTCATATAAAAATATAAATCTAACTACGCTAACTGTATTTTCTAAAAAGAATAAATTGGAAAAAGTCAAATGTTTTCACGTGACTTTCTGTACATGACAAAATTTAATTTAAATCAAAAATTAACTTTCTATTCAAAATATCGATAAAAGTTATTAGAAAAAGTTTTTATAATGCGATATTATACTGATATGCAATTTTTATTTTAGTATTTTTTGGAATAAATTCGACATTAATATGGAAAATATTGTTTTAAATAAAATCTGGCTTTGTTAAATTAATAAATTATATCTTTGTAATCTAGTTACTTTATTTTGTTAATTAGTAAATTTTATATAAATCTTTCAAAATAGTTCTACTGTTACTTACTATAATTTTTTCTTATTAAAATTTTTATTTCTATTAGAAAAACATTTCCTAATACTATATTTACTATATTTCATAAATATGTTTCTCAAACAAATTGTTATTAACCTATTCTAAAATCGCCTATTTCTAGTTAGGCAAAGACATATTTCTCATTATATTTTAACAAAATTAGTTAAAAAATTTTACTGATATTACGTTCAGATATTTATATTACTAAAGCAATAAAATTATAACAATCATTCGAGTATACGCATTTCTTATTGTAATAAAAAATATTACCTGAACGAAAAATAATTCATTTGACGTATATATACGTCATGGATAAAAATTACATGAATCCATTCGAGCTATTTTTTTTCAAGAAAAATTCTACATAATGCAATTTTTATTGCTCACACTGTATGTTTTATCAATACAGTTTCACAATAGTTTATTCGTAAACAAAGAGATTTTAATTAAACTTTTAGCGATGTTTTTTTTTATTATTTCGAATTTGTTATTCTACCGTTTTCCAATGCTCAATTTGAATTAACTAAAATATTATTGTTTGATTTTTCACCGATGCAGTTATTGTATTTATTAAATTTATACGTCAGTGCGTTGATTTCGAATTAATTACATGAAAAATTGTTTCAAATATGTCGTTCATATTTGAATACTTTTGCATTTTTATTAACAAATCATTGTGATTTATGGCAAATAACATATATACAATGTGTCACGTGAGAAGTTGTTGAAATGTCATTTTTAATTATATATACTTTATAGTGTGTAAAGTGATGAGGTTTCCTATAAGGAAAAAATTTTAATATAAGTTTTATGAGAAAAACTTATTCTTTATTAAAAATTTTGCTTCTATCAAAACTCCTTATAGTCAAAGAAAAATCCAGTAATCACTTAAGATAAGATCAAAAACTTAATATTAAGTCGAGTTGTTGATTTTTAAATATGACTAAGCCCGAATGTTACATCAGTATCGTGTTACCCATGGATTACTTGTTAATAATAATAATAATTATATTTTGGCAAATTAATAATAATAATAATAATTAAAAAGTAAGTCTCTTGTATGACAAATATTTTTAACATTTTTCACACGTTACTGATGTAAAATTCGTACTTATTTTAAGTCATTACTGGATTTTTCTTTGATTATTAGGGGTTTTGATAGAAGCAAATTTTTTTATAAAGAATAAGTTTTTCTCCTAAAACTCATATTACAATTTTTTTTTCTATAGGAAACCTCATCACTTTACAAAATCTATATAAACCTTTTAAACCGAATGTTTTAATCAAATACTAATTTTATTATTTCTTAAACTATATAAGTTTCTTAATTATTATGTTACAATTATTTCGTATAATGATTATCTTTTAAAATCTTTTGTTTATTAAACGAATTTAATTTTTATTGTCTTTACGATTGTCAAGTTAATGTGCTTAAAAAAAGGTTATATTAATTACATGTATGCTATTATAGCTTCTTAATGATTATATAAAATATATCAAAAGTTTGAATTAGTATTGCAATCAAGTTTCATTTCATTAAGAGACTGCTTTTAAGCCATGAATATATATATATATATATATATATATATATATATATATATATATATGTATATATATTTAATAAAATATGAAATTTTTGATTTGACGCTTTCAGAATTTCAATAACACCAATTGATCAATAAATATGCTGAAAATAAGATGTTTCTGTCAAAACATAAAACAAGAAACATATGAGTTTTTTTTTGTTATGCGTATTTGTAATAGAAAAGTGTGGTATATGGAAATGAATGATGAAATTTTGTAAACATCAGCAGAAAAAAGGCGAAAATTTTTTAAAGATACTTTCGATTTCTTCTGCTCAATAAAGACACCCATATTTGTTTGTTTAACATATACAGTGTCTGCCAAAATGTCCGCTACATAAAGGAAAAATTTGTATTATTTGTTTGAAAAATAAATTATTACCGAATTTTTTGGTACACCAGATATTTAACCGAATTTTCTCAACCCGTGTGTGCTTATATTTTTGTGCTTATCTATAAAATTTTTAATGATTACAATATCTCCTTTATTATATGTGACGAGGCAAAAACAAAAGTCAATAACCTATCGATATAAGTAAATAAAATTTTATATCTAAATAAAATCTGTATTATAATTTCAATAATTATAGCAAAACAATTTCTAATCCAGATATTCTAATGCAGATATTTATTACAATGTAATAACAGGCATACAGGAAAAGAAATTAGCATAGTAATAGCACATTAAATGCATTCCAATATTAAAAACTTAATAATCTGGAAATATCAGCATATATAATAAATGGACACTCATGAATACAAATGACATGTAATACATGTTTTTAAGCACGAAAAAAACAAGATTGGAAGTATATGGGTAAACCCATATATAGACCACTTTGACGTTGGCAACACTGTATTTTAATAATATAATTTATGTGGGCACTAGGAGAAACTTTTCTGAAAATTTGATCAAAATCGAATAAATAATGTCGCCACAATGAATTTTTAAAAAATTTTGTGATTTTTTTTCACGATAAGTTGGCAATACTGTATTTTGTAATAATTGCATAATTTATTTAAGCACTAAGAGAAACTTTTATGAAAATTTGATTAAAATCGGTTAAATAAAATAGATATAATAAATTTTTAAAAATTTTAGTAATTTTTTTTTCGGAAAGTAATGTACTGTAATTTGTTAAAATTACATAAATTATATGAATATTAGGAGAATCTTTTGTGAAAATTTGAGTAAAATCGGTTAAATTACATGGCCATAATAAATTTTTTAAAACTTTATTAATTTTTTTCTCGGAAAGTTGGCAACACTGGATGTTAATAAAATTATATAATTAATGAGAGCATTAGGGAAATCTTTTCTGAAAATTTGATCAAAATCGGATAAATAACGTAGCCAATATGAATTTTTAAAAACTTTAGTAATTTTTTTCTCGAAAAGTTGCCATCACTGGAAAAAAATAAAATCACATGACCATCTTTAGTACTAGACAAATTTATCCTGAAAATTTTATTAAAATCGGTTGAACCGTCTAGGAGGAGTTGCGGCTACAAAATTTTGATTTACGACCGAGCGAGCTGACAACGCACATCCATACACCCACATAAACTAAGTTCAGATTCGTCATCTAGAGGTTATATGAAGGATTTCTAAACAATTTTTTTTTATTTTTAAAAATGTTACAGACACCGTACCAAACGCTATACCACATTTTCCTTGCAGTCAAAGTGGTAAAAACTTAATAATCTTGTAATATCAGCATATGTAACCAATAGATACTCATGAATATAAATGACATGTAATACATGTTTTTAAACACTGAAAAAAAACCATGATAAAAAACACGAGGGTACAAAAGCTCTAATTATCAGCTGATCAAAAGAGCTCCCAACATTATCCTTTTAGTATCTAGTTAAGAGCTTAACACCTTTTTTCCCTCCACACAATTTCCAATTCGACGAAGCAAATATTCGAATATGGGACACTAAGCCTTGATTAAAATGTCAGAGTGGTGGTCGCTAAATAAAGTGAGTGATAGTGATCGAATAGCGATTAATTTGTTAAAAAACCACGCGCGCAGACTAGCACACTGACTTTGTCTTTTGTCACATTATTTTTTTATTCAGCTCGAAAATGTTCTTTTCAGCGGTCTGACCTTTTTTTTACGACTAGCCACATTTATATATATATATATATATATATATATATATATATATATACATATATATATATATATATATATATATATATATATATATATATATATATATACAGGGTGTAACAGAATAACTATTCCTAATTTTAACTGGAGTATTCTGGGCTCAGAATATGAAGATTTAATGCAAATCACTGAGATAAAATG